>CM067526.1:1650000-1982500 GCA_034509925.1 Hirudinaria manillensis | reverse complement strand
CCCTTAATGACTGACCTTTGAACTTATACCCAGTACACTCACGAGACACGGTCCTAGCTCCATAGTGCCTTATCACAATGATGACGACGATGACGATGGTGATGATGATGATTGCGATGCTGGCACATTATTGCCTCCCTATAAAAATTCTTATCCCCATCATCTTATAATCATCACCATCATCGTCGTCGTCATCTTCATCGTCATCATCGTCGTCGTCGTCATCATCGTCGTCTTCGTCCGAACTACTTTTAATCATCGTGTGATCTTCACTCTCCGACGCGTGGATTTTTCCAGGGACGAATTTGACGATGAAAGACTGCTGCTGGTGGTGGACGTGGTGGAGGTGGAGTGTATGGAGTGTGTGCGTTCTTGACCTTGGAAAACGTAATGAAAAGACCTACGAAGCACACCATGTTGATGATGACGCTGATGATGATGATGACGACGACGACGACGACGATGATGATGATTATGATGATGATGGTGATTATTATTATTATTATTATTATTATTTGGATTATCATCATCATCATCATCATAATCGTCATCAACTCACCTAGGACCAGTGTCGGCCAATTCTCCATCCTGGCAACAAGACCCTTGAGGAATATTTGATGGAGGAACAGCAAGGTCTCACTGAAACGATTCATTGCATTGCATTTCCAATTCAGTGCCCCCAACCCCACGCCCCATCACCCCCTACCCCTAGGGTCACGTGATCCATCATCCGACCAATCGGCGAACACTATCTGCCGGCCATACCCCGAACCCTGTCGTCCCATTAGCTCGTGGCAGCATAGTGCCGCCGGAACTCATTCATATTCATATACATGTACATTAATACCATAAGCATTGCTCTTCTTGCTTTGAATATTCAATTGGTTTGGTAATTGATTTACATATTACAGCCAGTAAATTAATTATTTATCAAAAAATCTTTCTATCTATCATTCCATCCCTTTCTGTATCTCTCTGTGTATCTCTGTGTGTATCTCTGTGTGTATCTCTCTGTGTATCTCTGTGTGTATCTCCTTCCCTATGGAATCAATCTTCGTGAAAATATCCCGCAGATGTGGAAAAACAAAGTATTTAACTCCGCCCATTCCGTTGAGGTTTTAGTGCGCTGTAAATCATAACTGATTGTCTGCTCAATATTAATGAGATCTAATTAATATTCAAGACCTGGCTGGAAGGGTTATAAATCAATCAAGTGATGCTCTGATTCATAACGGTGCTCATTAGCGAGTCAGACATCTACCTCTGGTTTATGACGACGACGACGATGATGACGGTGACGGTGATGATAATGATAAAGATAAACGAGCTATAAACCGTTAGCAATGGCCGGATTTGAAAACCCTAGTGGCTATAAAGTCCCAATTACTGAACCATCTGTCCATTCATTCATTTACTCACTCCATCCATCCATCCATCCGTCCGTCCGTCCGTCCGTCCGTGGCACTTTTCATACCTGTTGAGGAAAATGGAGTTGACGTCCTCGTGAGTGATTGGCGGATTCTTGGAACTGGCAGCCATCCTGAACGGGCGTAGGAATACGGAGACGAGCGTCGTAAGGCGTTTGACGTATTCCTCCTCGCACTCGACCAATCCGAAGACGACGCCGTTCCTCTGCCTCATGCTCTCCGCGTGTTCCGAGTTTATGTACAACTCCACCACCTGGAAGTTATCGAATGAGTTTGTGTTTGAACGAACGAATGGGTTGGTGATTGAAATCTCTCTTTGCAATCAGGAATGGATTGATTATGAATGGACGGACGGACGGACGGATGAATGGATGGAGGGAGGGAGGGAAGGATGGATGACTTGTCGGATTACGTCACGTTATGACGTCGCAGAGATGGTCGGCGTTCTGATTAGATGACCTAATTATGGAGTGACCTAATTACCTGCTTCCACCTTCTCCGACAGAGCCAGCCCCTGAAGAAACTTTGTACCTGCGAAAACGAATCTTCAACTGCAATCCAACAGCTCGACTGTCCAATCGTCCGTCCATCCATACACCTGCCTATTCATCCATCCATCCATCCATCCATCCATCCATCCATCCATCCATCCATCCATCCATCCATCCATCCATCCATCCATCCATCCATCCATCCATCCATCCATCCATCCATCCATCCATCCATCCATCCATCCGTGCACCTGTCTATCCGTCCATCTATTTACTCCACCATGGGCTGCCTCAACAGTCCTGGAAAAATGTTTGCAAACCTTCGACAGTTTTTTTTTTTATTTTCTGGAAGAAGAAAAAAACTTCAAACGACAAAAGATGAGATCCTTGATAGGACGATGGCGCCTTGGAAAACGAAAACGAAGACGACGACGAAGATGATGAGAATGTCGCAGACGTTTCCATGGCATTTGACTTAGGACCGACATGTGACGTTGACGTTGACTCTGAAGACGACGACGACGAGGACGAGGAAACTGATAGAGTGAGAGATAAAGGAGAGGAAAGGAAAGAGAGAGAGAAATGTTATCGTCAAATTATGGATCATTTAAACTCGGTATAAGCCATGAAATGGACATAATGGGGTCAGTTGGTGACGGGCATCAAAGCATAAAAAAAAATCCGGCAAATTAGCAGACGACAGAGCTTGGACTGGCGGGAGATTACATCAGGAGGTGATTTGATCAACTTTACGGTACCTTTTGCCATAACTGTTATTCGTAATCCACGTCGTAGTCATCACCGTCATCTTCGTCGTCGTCATCGTCATTGAGAGTATTATAAACTTTATAGTTGGTTAACTTTGAAACCGTTAATCTTTTATACAATCTGACGATTTCCACCTCAAAATCTGATTTCTGAAAAGTAATGGAAAAAACTCCGATTTAGAAATTTTTGTTCTTTTCATCTTAAATGAAATCTTATCAAATTTAAAAAAAAAAAACTTAAAAAACTTTAAAATATTCTTTCTGAATGTCGTACTTTTTTCAAGTTGGAAAATTTAATCTGCCAACCTCATTTTGTATTTTACGTCTGAATCGATAACTTCAACGTCCAATGATATTCTTGTAGTTCTTTGAACCACTCCAGATATTTATTATTTACGAATGCAATTGACCAACACCATCATCATCATCATCGCCACGATCATCATCAACATCGCCACGATCATCATCAACATCGCCACGACTATCATCAACACTATCATCATCATAATCATCATCAGCATCACCATCGTCATCGTCATCGTCATCTAAAATCATAGCCAGCAAAATACATCTCTGCGAACTCAAAGATCTTCGGCGAGAAAAATGAAAGCGAAAATCGAAAGCGAAACCTTTTTTATCTTCCTGATTTTTTCCGATTCCTCGAGGGCCAGTTCGTCTGTCGATCTCAGTTCCGCCTTCTTCTCCCTCATCTGGTAAGAGTCAATAAAGAAGTATAGAGGAGTAAATTGCATCTTGAGTAACCGTACAAGAAGTGGGTGGCACGTCAGCGCAAAGACCGCTAAGCCACCCAGCTGATAGACTCGTTACTCATTCGACAATTTATTACAGGCCTTCGATGGGATGCTGAGGCGAATCTATGACTTCATTATCAACGGACAACGTTACTTTATGTGTCATCGTCGTCGTCGTCATCATCATCATCATCATCGTCGTCGTCATCATCATCATCATCATCATCATCATGGTCATCGTCGTTATCATCTTCTCTTAATTTTACATCTCCATCGTATTCAATGAAATCATTTGTGATAAAACAAACAGAAATTCATATATATTTTTTATTTTGTTTTTTTAGTTTTTTTTAATCTCGAAATTCTAAGAAACGAAATCCTGCACAATTGGAAATTTTAATTTGATTCAAGATAAAATGAGTTTAAAAAGAAAACAAATATTACGCTCCCTTGATAAAAACGTTTGCACCAAAAAATAAGAAAAAAAAAGCGAAAACGTTTTTAAATCCAATTATTTGAAATTGAAAACTTGTTGAAATCCTGAAAGACGGAAACTCTCCAAACCCCAACGAATGCGATGCCCGCGTCATGGCCCTTCCCAACTCCTCCTTTCCACACTCACTCCATCCTCACTCCACCCTCACTCCACCCTCACTCCACCCTCACTCCATCCTCACTCCACCCTCACTCCACCCTCACTCCATCCTCACTCTATCCTCACTCTATCCTCACTCCATCCTCACTCCATCCTCACTCCACCCTCACTCCATCCTCACTCCACCCTCACTCCATCCTTTCCACCTTCACTCCATCCTCACTCTACCCTCACTCTATCCTCACTCCACCCTCACTCCACCCTCACTCCACCCTCACTCCACCCTCACTCCATCCTCACTCCACCCTCACTCCACCTCACTCCACCTCACTCCACCCTCACTTTCTTCCCCCTGGAAAAACTGTAAATTGAATTCAGTGGGATTGAACTGGAATCACCGAAGTTGACTGGAATAACAATCGTGGAGGATCAATTTTGTTTCCCTCAGACTTTTCTCGTATAAAAAAAAATAACAACACAAAATCTACCATTTCTCAATAGCCACTCGAGCCAGCCATGGGCGTCATCGTCATCATCGTCATCGTCATCGTTATCATCGTCGTCATCGTCATCATCGTCATCGTCGTCATCATCATCATCCAACTCGCCTCGTTTTTGAGCTTCTTGACTTCGGAGCTGAGTTCTTCGGTCTGCTGTACGTAGTGCCACTTGGCCTGACGCTCGCTTTCCAGGATTTGAAGGAGGTGGAGGTGCTTTTGTTCCAACTGCTCCTTTTGCTCCAAGACTTTGCTGAAGCTGTTGTGGGGAGGATTGAGTGGGGAGTATGACTTTGTGGGTTGGTCAGAGATAAGAGAGAGAGAAAGAGAGAGAGAGAGAGAGAGAGAGAGAGAGAGAGAGAGAGAGAGAGAGAGAGAGAGAGAGAGAGAGAGAGATGGTTTCATGGAGGAAGGGAAGGGAGATAAATTAAGATGTTGTTGCGATTCCAATGACGATGATTATCGATTGAATGAGTGTTGATGGACTGAGTGGATGCAGGATGAACATAAAAGAAAAGAGACGGAAGTGTAGAAACCAGCTATGAGTAGGCGACGATGACGACGTAGATGGTGATGATGATGGTGATGATGATGATGATGATGACGATGATGACGATGATGATGATGATGATGATGATGATGATGATGACGACGACGACGACGACGATGATGATGATGATGATGATGATGATGATGATGATGATGATGACTCTGGAATACCAGAGGATGAAATACATCATTTGATAGAATTAAATTCGTCAAAAGGCAATTCAGTTGAATTATGAACAGCATTTGTTCAACGTCACATCATCGTCGTCATCACTATAAGCATCATCATCATCATCGTCGTTGTCGTCGTCATCATCATCAGCTACTGCTTCCCTACAATTAAATATTTGTTTAGGCTGGAAAACAAACAATCCTCTCTATCTTTTTCTTAATCTTATTACTATTATTTATTATTATTATTATTATTATTATTATTATTATTATTATTATTCTCGACAACGATTGCTTGGCGGTAAAACTCAAACAACCTTGACCATTTTTTTTTTGGGGGGGACTGGATTTCTCGTAAATTTTGAGAGAGGAAAACAAAACTAATTTTTGGAAACTTTAAACATTTTTTTTAAAGATATAAAAAAAAAAAGTTGGCTCCATAAAACCGTAGTCGTCGTCGTCATCATCATCATCACCACCACTGCCATCATCATCATCATCGTCGTCATCATCATCACCACCACCACTGCCATCATCATCATCATCGTCGTCATCATCATTACCACCACCACTGCCATCATCATCATCATCATCGTCATCATCATTACCACCACCATCATCATCGTCATACACGATGATAAACATATCATAAAATGCTCGACGTCTATAATGTTGGAAATGGTTCTCTTTTTATTTCATTTATCAAACGGGTAGGACTGACACATCCATTTACATATCCATCCATCCATCCATCCATCCATCCGTCCGTCCGCCCGTCCGTCCGTCCGTCCATCCATCCATCCATCCATCCATCCGTCCATCCATCCATCCATCCATCCATCCGTCCGTCCGTCCATCCGTCCATCCATCCATCCTGCCATCCTGCCATCCTGCCAGCTAGTCATCCAATCGTATAGATGAACGCTGTCAAAGACAAAACTAGGATCAGAGAATGAGAGGTCGCCACAAGGTTTTAACGTGTTACACGTGGATTGCGTCATCCACGAAATGACGTCATCATCCACCGTGTTGTTTAAGTTGTTGATGTTGATGTTGCTGTTGATGTTGTTGTTGTTGTTGTTGTTGTAGTTGTTGTTGTTGTTGTGGAATCCACCGCGCAGGGGGCGTGGTTTGCCATGACGTCACAGTTCCATTCCGATCACGTGCTGTCCAATAATGACGTCATAATTTCCATAGCAACCGCTCAATTACATGGGTTTTTATTTATATTTACATTTATTTTCGCGTCTCCATGTATTTGATTCTTGGCCGATCATGATGATGATGATGGGGGTGATGATTGTAATGTTGTTGATGATGATGATGGTGGTGGTGATGATGATGATGATGATGATGACGATGGATGATGATTGTGATGGTAGGGACTGTGATAGGGGGTAGTGGTGTGGGTAGTTACATGAGTAGTGGCATGGGTAATTATGTGAGTAGTGGTATGAGTAGTATGTATGATATGGTGGTATGAGTAGTTGTAGGGGTGGTGGCCGTGTCGGTGTGTGTGTGTGTGTGACGGTTGGGTGACCAAGTTTTGCGTCCAACTTTCTTTCCATTGTTAGAATCTCTCTGTCATCTCGCTCCGTCATAAATCAGATTCTAGGAGCAATTTCCATCATCGTCGTCGTCGTCGTCTTCGTCATCATCATCGTCTTCTTCGTCAGCAACATCATCGTCTTCGTCATCATCACCGATTAGAATTCTTTTCATTCCTTTCATTTGGTAGATTCAATGCATTCAGTTCGCTCGGTCCCTGTACCTCGGACGGTTTCATATCCGCAGGGTTTAATCAAGATTCAGCTCTCTCGGGGTAGGATGATCAGTCTCTCCTTGGGTCGTCCCTCGATCCGTGAGGTGAATGGGTGCGAAAGCACGATTGACCGGATGGACGGATGGATGGATGGATGGATGGATGGATGGATGGATGGATGGATGGATGGATGGATGGATGGATGGATGGATGGATGGATGGATGGATGGATGGATGGATGGATGGATGGATGGATGGATGGATGGATGGATGGATGGATGGATGGATGGAGGGAGGGTGGGATGGATGGATGGATGGATGGATGGATGGATGGATGGATGGATGGATGGATGGATGGATGGATGGATGGATGGATGGATGGATGGATGGATGGATGGATGGATGGATGGATGGATGGATGGATGGATGGATGGATGGATGGATGGATGGATGGATGGATGGATGGATGGATGGATGGATGGATGGACGGATGGATGGATGGATGGACGGATGGATGGATGGATGGATGGACGGATGGATGGATGTTTTGGCAAACGAAAGAAGCATCGCACGGATCGTTGGATGGTAGGAAGAATGTCAAGTAGAAATGGAAAAGAGCGCTGAATGGATGGATGGACGGACTACCGGACGAATGAATGATAAATGACCCTAGCCCGAGTGCCCCAAAAATAGCAGCCAATCAGGAGTCGAGACGACGCATAAATAAAACGAGGTTATTTTAAAATCTAAAAATAATTAGACCAGCACCTAAGCCGCGAAAATCTATTAAGTAACAACTGGGCGAGGATGGATGGACGGATGGACGGACGGACAGACAAATGGATGATGGATGGGTGGACGGACAGATGGATGATGGATGGGTGGACGGACAGATGAATGGACAGATTGGTGGATAGGCCTATGGACAGATGGTTGAATGGATGGGTAGTGGATGACTGTATGGATGGATGGATGGACAGACAGATGGATGGATGGGTGGACGGACAGATGAATGGACAGGTTGATTGATAGACCTATGGACAGATGGACGAATGGATGGGTAGTGGATGACTGGATGGATGGATGGATGGATGGATGGATACATACCGACAATATCTGAGTTCAAAGGTCAACCTTATCGAAAGAAATAATTGCCTTCCCAGGTCATCCAGCGGGGCATCAGGCGTGTCTCGAAGCGAGTACATTTACTTAGAATATGATTTTAAAACATTTTAAAACGAATTTATCACGTAAATATAATTTTATTTATTACCTAATTATGAAATATTTATTATAGTAAATATATATAATAACATTTACTTTTTAATGGCATTGTTTATATAAATGCTTCACAATTACATCTTTATTGTATGTAATTTATCATGTTTTTATCAAGTTATTATATTCTATTAATCAACCATCACGATGGATGGACAGACGGACGGACGGGGGTCTGGTAGAGGGTGGGGGACGGAATATGCCCGAGGGTGAGTGAGCAAATAGATGGATGGATGGATGGATGGATGGATGGATGGATGGATGGATGGATGGATGGATGGATGGATGGATGGATGGATGGATGGATGGATGGATGGATGGATGGATGGATGGATGGATGGAATAAGAGGTGAAGGGTCGTGGAATTAATATGGCGAAACGCTTTTTTCAAATTTTGAATGATCGATAAAAGAGACGAGACGAAAAATTATTGAGCGGGAGAATGAATGAATGAATGAATGAATGAACGAATGAATGAACGAATGAACGAATGAACGAATGAACGAATGAACGAATGAACGAATGAACGAATGAACGAATGAACGAATGAACGAATGAACGAATGAACGAATGAACGAATGAAAGAAAGAACGAATGAACGAATGAACGAATGAACGAATGAACGAATGAACGAATGAACGAATGAACGAATGAACGAATGAACGAATGAACGAATGAACGAATGAACGAATGAACGAATGAACGAATGAACGAATGAACGAATGAACGAATGAACGAATGAACGAATGAACGAATGAACGAATGAACGAATGAACGAATGAACGAATGAACGAATGAACGAATGAACGAATGAACGAATGAACGAATGAACGAATGAACGAATGAACGAATGAACGAATGAACGAATGAACGAATGAACGAATGAACGAATGAACGAATGAACGAATGAATGAAAAGATAAAGGAATAAAGGAACGAATTAATTTAGAATTTGTAAATGGTAAATATGTTATTTATAAGTTTAACAAGTACAAATAAATTTTCAAATTTACAATCTGTTATTAACAATTTTATTTTCAATTTCAACTTTTACTTTGCAAAGATCTTTATTTATAACAGCCAATTAGCATAATTAATTAATTAATTCAAAGGACAGCCCACCTGGCCATCTGGATTGCTTCAATCCACATGGAACATTCGCTCTCCGACTCGGCCCTCAACTCGTACTGACGTGGACCCTCCTTGTGGTAGGAGATGGAAAAGGTGTTCTGCATGATGATGATGATGATGATGATGATGATGACGACGACGACGATGATGATGATTGTTATTATGATTATGATGATAATGACGACGATGACGACGATGGTGGTGCTGATTGCCATGATGATGATGGTGGTGATGATGACGATGATAAGTCCCCAGCGACCAATAGCGTGCATTCCTGGGCGACAAGCCGGAAGTGACGTCGTCAAGAAATAAATTGCGGCAGAAATGTGCCACGACGATGATGATGATGATGATGATGATGATAATGTCGGTCATGATGATTATGCGAAATGACACACGTATGACACGTGTCCGGCTACTCCGCGCCCTATCATCTCTTGTATCACTGCGCAAGTGGAACTACTTTATCCGTCATGTTTTTTTCCTTCTATCACTCCATCTATAATACTTTCTCAATCCTCCTACATATCCATCCGTCCGTCGATCCGGCAGGTCCTCGTCAATTCAACCCTTCGTCTAAAATTATAATAATAAAAAATAATTATAATTAATATAATAATAATAATAATTATTATATAATAATAATTAATTATTATTATTTATTTTAGAGTAATTATCTAAGAAATTTATTCAAGACTTATTATCGCTTCTGGTTGTGTGTTCCATCATCATCATCATCATCATCATCATCATCATCATCATCATCATCATCATCATCATCATCATCATCATCATCTTCATCATCATTACCTGCATCATCATCATCACCACCATCACCATCACCAAAGACCGACAACAACAATAACAACAACAGCAACAACAACAGCAACAACAACAACAACAACAACAACAACAGCAATAACAGCAACAACGACGACGACAACAATAACAACGACAACAATAACAACAACAACAGCAATAACGGCAACAACGACGACGACAACAATAACAACAACAACAACAATGCGTTCCTAATCGTGTTTTTTTTTTCTCAATCGATAAATCAGCTCCATGCATTTTCCGTGTTTGCGTTTTTAGCGGCACCGAACTTCCGCCTTTTAGTCATCATCGTCGTCGTCGTCCTCGTCGTCGTCCACGTGATCGCTTTTCATCAACGCCAGCGAAGAATTTAACATTCATTAAAACAGAATTTAAAAATAAATAAATAAATAAATAATAATAATAATAATAATAATAATAATAACACGAAACTCAATTCTTCAAAGTCCTTGGAAAGCGAAACCGAGAACGAAACGATGGAAAGCTGGAAAATCCGGTTGAAAAAAAAAATCCGCCCAGGATTCAGGGATCGTAGGGAACATTAAAGGAAGGTATTTGTAAATAATTTTCTTTTTAAATAATTATTTGAGCTTAAATTTTAAATCCGCATTTAATGTGCTTTAATTTAAAAATATTTAAAAATATATTTAAAAAAAAATACTTTTATAAGATTTAAAAAAATATATTAAAAAATTATCTATAAAAAATAAATTTTAATAAAACTTCATATTAACAAAATAAATCCACAACAACAGCAACAACTTAAAAGAATCTTACATTGCCTGACTTAGGACCAATAACTTCTTATAGCTTTTTTATGGTTCTCCATACAAGTAACTTTCTTTTTATCTTCCACCGATTCCCTTTGACCCCAGGGGGGGTACAGCATCCGGCCACCCCGACCCCTCCAACCTACCCACCCAACCCAGACCACCCACCCACCAAAATACGGCCTTGTGTGGCACGTGAAAGGCTTTTATGGGACGATTGCAATAATTGTTCAGCATTGGCTTTTTATGGCCGACGTTTGCGATTGTAAGGCATTATTGGCAACTAGTGTCGATGGTGCAATTATGATTATTATGATTATTATTATTATTATTATTATTATGAATATTATTATTATTACTATTATTGTTATTATTATTATTATTATTATTATTATTATTATTATTATTATTATTATTATTATTATTATTATTATTATTATTATTATTATTATTATTATTATTATTATTATTATTATTATTATCATCATCGTCGTCATTATTCACCACTAGCGTTGTCGACTCCATCCTTCGATGACGTCATCCAATTTGTCCACCCCTCGTGACTTACCCAATCCACCGACCTCCTTTTCGACCAATCAGCTTCGACTTTATGGTCGTCGTCACTAAAAGCTTAACGAAATAAGAACTTCCCTACCTTAGTGCTTGTTGATGTTGTTGTTGTTGTGTATATTTCGATTAAGTTGTCGCTGTTGCTGCCGTTGTGGTAGTTGTAGCAGTGGTGGTTGTGGTGACGGTGGTAGTGGAGGTTGTGATAGTGATTGTCAATTTAGCAATGATTAACGTCACAGTGAGACCCAAAATGTAGAATTCAGAATATATTCTGATTCCTTGAAGTCTTCCAATGGCCCGAGCCAGGTTTTGAACCGAAATTATTGAACCACGAGCATCCTTTCATTAGGGTCATTCATCCGGCTACCATCCACCTTTCCGCCGGTCTCCTCCCGGCACAGTTCCGGCCTGTTCCGGCATGTTCCGTAATGCCGTCGGCCATGTTTATTACGGTTTCACGGTTTTTGAAGGGGATAATAAAATCTAATTAACTCCGTTAAATTCGATAATTTTTAAAAATGCCTTTTTCCGAAATAGTCTGACTCCTGAATAATTCAGCCGCTGGTCGTAATGGACGACCGGCGGAGAGGATTGTAATTTCATAGCGGCC
This sequence comes from Hirudinaria manillensis, assembly GCA_034509925.1. Classification (NCBI taxonomy): domain Eukaryota; kingdom Metazoa; phylum Annelida; class Clitellata; order Hirudinida; family Hirudinidae; genus Hirudinaria; species Hirudinaria manillensis. Next base: position 1,970,291 of record CM067526.1, on the reverse strand, counting down.
TCGAACGGACGGGAACGTGATCAAATTTTGATGACACCACCTCCCATTCCACCCCACGGCGTTCTACCCTCCCCTACCCAGCCTCAGTTCCCCCCACCCAACCCGGGGATATGGGAGGTGGTTGGGGCAATTCCAGGGGCGAATTTAGACTCCAGAGCCGTGGTTAAAAGGTGAAAGTTCATCGAAACGACATGAAAACGGCCTTTGTAACGATTAGAAATAATGATGACGACAATGACAGTCATGATGATGACGACGACTGTGATGCGATGATGATGATAGTGATGGTGCTGGTGAATCGCTGATGCTGTGGTGGTGGTGATGATGATGATGATGATGACGACGACGGTGATAACTGTCCAGTTGCATGTGAAGATCCGTTTTGCAACTGAGGCACATCTGGAGACGCGGAAATCTTGAAAAAAGGTGTCATTCCTGGCCATGAATTCTGTTTTTGTTTGGTAAGCAGCTGTTGTTTTGGACTGTTATTATAATTATAATTATTAAAATATTATAATATTATTATTATATTATAATTATAATTATTATATTATAATTATAATTATTATATTATAATTATAATTATTATATTATTATTATTATTATTATATTATTATTATAATATTATAATTACTATAATAATATTATAATTGCTATTATATGATTATAATTATTATTATTACTCGTGGCAGAATTAGTGTTAACAATTATTTCTCCCCCAAATCACAAAAGCCATCTCGAAGTGGGGTCAAAGGGCAATCAAGAAGGATGACGTCACGAACAATGACGTCACCAGATGGCAGGCGTTAACAATAATTAATTCCTTTTAATTTGATGTTTTAATAAAAACATATTTCTTTTTTAAATACAAAAAATCTTTTGTTTTCTTTAATTTAGTAATTAATTAAGTAATTTATTTATTTATTTGTTTTCTTTTTTTAAATTGGAAATCCTTAAATCCTTATTTCTGAAGAGAAGCTGGTCGTGACTAATTCCTGAGATAATTCTCTCATTCAGACATTTTCACTGGTCGTTGGTGTTGTTGCAAGAATTCATCAGCTGTTGCTCAATGCTATTGATGATGATGATGATGATGATGATGATGATGTTGTTGTTGTTGTTGTTGATGATGATGATGATGATGATGATGATGATGATGATGATGATGATGATGATGATGATGATGATGATGATGATGATGATGATGATGATGATGATGATGATGATGATGATGATGATGATGATGATGATGATGATGATGATGATGATGATGATGTTGTTGCTGCTGCTGCTGTTGTGGTTGCAGTCGTCGTCGTTGTAGTCTTTGTTGATGAGGTCAGGTCGTTGTCGACGTCATTAGAAAGGTCACGTGTTATTATTATTATTATTATTATTATTATTATTATTATTATTATTATTATTATTATTATTATTATTATTATCAGAATTGGGAGAGCATGGAAATGCCGTAATTAGTTGTATTATTATTTTTTTTTTGTTTCCTTTGCGTTCAAAGTAAAAGTTCGAAAATTTTGAAATAAAAAATGAAATTATTTCCAGAATTTTTCGCCAGGTGTCTCTATGGATTGAATTAAAACTCGAGGCCGTTCAAAGAAGATTAGGAAGCTGAAGTGAACTGAACGACAAAAGAAGTTGTTGTTGAGTTTAGAGACCGCCATTGGGGTAGGATTTGGGGAGACTTTAGGGGAGAATGGTGGGAGGGGGGAAGTCGTGTGGGTGGACCTTGGGTGGAATTTGGCGGGAAATAGGAGCGGATTAGTGGCAGAATAACGAGTATATTCGTCTGTAAGAAGTCGTAATTGAACTGTTGCACGAAACTAAAGACAAGTCAGGGATACGAAACGATCGATTCCCTGTCTCCTGATTTGCTACGATGGATGAATGCTAATGAGGAGGAATATATTATTATAATGAGGGGCCTAACGTCATCGAGAAAAACATCAAATGTGTATTCGTGATTGAAATGCGCTTCAATCAAAGCTTGAGAAAGTTGAGAACGTGAAAGATTCGAGGTTGTGATTGCAGATATCGACTCCGTCAATGAGACCACGTGACAGTGAGAAATGTTTGCCGACGTGCGCTATATCAATTGCAGGAGTTCGTGGTCTTAAGAGATTAGTTGGAAATCAATCAAGGTTCAACTCGATTCTATTACCTGGATGGTTGAATATGTGGATGGATGGATGGATGGATGGATGGATGGGTGGGCGGATGGATGGATGGATGGGTGGGCGGATGGATGGGTGGATTGGTGGGTGAATTGGTGGGTGAGTTGGTGGAGTACTGGACGGTCGGACGGATGGATGGATGGATGGATGGATGGATGGATGGATGGGTGGGTGGGCGGATGGATGGATGGGTGGGCGGATGGATGGATGGATGGGTGGATGGGTGGATTGGTGGGTGAATTGGTGGAGTACTGGACGGTCAGACGGACGGATGGATGGATGGAGGGAAGGTCGGACGTGGTATCGGACGAAAGAAGCTGGATAAGCAAGATGGACACAAAGCAGTACTGGAAAGAAATTGTAGAAAAATAGGTTGCTGCATGAGAGCCAGAAATGATCTTGATTTACGGAGGCGGAATAAAAAGAGGAAGCAAGAAATGTGGCGCTTTTTCGCGACAAGACTGGCGGCGTTGATGACGACGATGATGATAATGATCATGGTAATGACGACGACGACGACGATGAAGAAGATGGTGACGATGATGACAACGACGACTACATCCATGATTATGTCGACGTACTTGATAACTGTTTACCGACGAAATTGATTTCAGAACGGGGTGCATTCACTTAATACCTGTTTAGGGACAATCGGTGGCCAAGTCCACCTGAGAACCCACCCCCCTCCAAAAAAAAAACAAAACAGGGTCTCCAAGAGGGGGTCCTAATGACTTGAATGATGACGTCACGGCCAAGAAACCGCCGTTGGGTGCTTAATTCTCGGCTGGAATACTCCAGTCGGGCATCAATCATCCGGGGAGAAAGTGCCATCTGTCGAGAGGACAGTCTCAGTCGGGACGTGGGGAACGAAGTATATTATATACTATATACTATATATATTATATATTATATACTATATATTATATATTATATACTATATATTATATATTATATACTATATATTATATATTATATACTATATATTATATATTATATATTATATATCATATATTATCTTCACTCAATCGTATATATATATAGTTCTCTTTTGGATGAAGTTACTTATAATAGCATTCTTGAACCGGACATCTTTATGCCCGTTCACCTCTTGACCTAAAAAGCAGGGTTCACGAAGAGGTCAGGCGGGGTCACGTCGGCGAGGAAAACGGTGCTGGTAAGAAGTGTCAACAAGTGGTGCAAAACATTACTTCAAGGCGCTTCGATGCCAGTCGGACAGCTGTGGAAGTCTGACCTTTGAACTCTGAACCTTGAACTTCGAAGCAAGAGAAAACCTGCCCAAAAATGGCGGTAACTCGACATTTCAGAGACGCCGTCCTTTCGCTTCGCTCGGAATTTTGATTGCTTCCCGTGACGTCATTTCCGGTTGAAATGATGGAATAATTACTTTGATGCTGATGATGATATCACTACCTCTAATGTTATTATTATTGTTGTTGTTATCTTAAAAATGATAATAATAATAATAATAATAATAATAATAATAATAATAGTAATAATAATAATAATAAATAATAATAAATTAATTGAATTAATGTAAATTTACATTACAAATTACATTCACATAAAAGAATTCATCGTTGAATAAGTTTAATAAGAGCAGCGTTGATATCCCTGATATTCGAATCATCATCTAGATGGTCGCCATTCCCATCCATGCCACCGGCGACAGACCCGGACTTCCAGGGAGGTTTACGACTCCCCCGGGGCTCCACCGAAGGCCCTCCTGCGAGTGCTTTCGGGGCCGGCAGGCGATTGTGATAGGACGTGGATTATTATTATTATTATTTAATTATTAATGACAATTTCGATGAAATGTGGACGTCTTGGTTTCTGTCAACACTTTGTTGTGATGATTTGTTTATGCTTGTGTTTATTATACCAAAATACTGCTTTATACAAAACAATGTTTGTCTGTGTTGGATGGTTTTGTATAATTTTCTTTTGAAGTTAAATTGTGAGATGTTTTTTTCTAAATAGAAATAAATTTAATTAAGAAGATAACCTTAAAATATGTTTACCTTAATCTCAAGAATCTCTCAAAATTAATAAGTGGCCATGGAACAATAACATCCACTGGGGTTAGAAAAAGTTCAAAAGGTCAAAAGGTCATGGTTGAAGGGTCAGGAAGACAGGATGCAATAGGAGAAGAAAGAAGTTGCACTCGAATGACAAACGCGGCTGGAAAAACAAACTTAAACTGCTCTTTGAGGCTCCCGGAAGCTGGAAAAATTTGGCGAATATTTTAAAGAATTTTAGAGACGAAATTCAAGAAATTCTTAACAAAAAAAAAAGATTTTCGCGAAAAAATATGGAGAAAAAAGTAAAATTAATGAGATAATATATAAATGGAAGGCAAACATCGAAATGTGATCATACAGATAGAGGAATTGGTTGCGATAAATCTATAAATTAAATATAAATATATATATTTAATTGTTTATTTAATCAACCAATTATTCGTTCAATCAATCAATCAGTCAATCAATCAATCAATCAATCAATCAATCAATCAATCAATCAATCAATCAATCAATCAATCAATCAGGAAAATTATTACATCGTTACAATCAGCAAACTGGTTGATTGAGTGACGAACACTTCAACAACAAAATGGACTCCAATATCACAGGCGCCGAATTAATCGAGGATTTTTGCAGGAATAAAATTTATTTTCGAATATATTTATTATTTTTAATTTAAATTTCCATGCTTTCTGAACAATAATAACTTAAATCGATAAAAAGATTTTTAGTGAAACATTAGATTTATGAAACGAATTAAATTAAGGACAATTTAATGGTTTTAGTACCATAAATAAATTAAAGGAAAATTATTTTTCTCATATATTAATAGTTTTAATATTATTTATTTATTTTTATTTATTTATTTATTTATTTAATTATTTGTTACTAAAAATGGTTTCTTTTATTAATTTTAACAAATGACTGGCAACAAAAAATATGAGTGAAAAAATAGGCGTCTTTAGAAAACCGAGCTGATATTCATCGTCACGTGATGTACCCACCCACGTGTCCATTCCTTTTACTCGTTCACTCACACATTCAAACTATTTCTTATTAATTAATTAAAAGTTTAATTTAAATATTCATTAAATCATTTAATGGGAAAACTTTAATTCTAAAAATGGGCGCTATAAAAATGAAACGATGGACAGGCAAATCCTTGTTAATCCCATAAGACATTGACATCGTCATAATCCTGGTAATCATCATCATCATCATCATCGTCATCATCACCATCATCACTGCCGGCGCCATCGTCATCGTCGTCATCACCTTCACCTGCTTCTCCGAGTCCTTGACCTTGGCCGAAGGACTGATGACCTTCTCGCAGTAGCAACCCTCGAGGAAGATGACCCCGGATGGTCGGGTCGAAAGTTCATTGTCGTAGTAGAATAGCAGGTTCTGGTACAGACTGAACCATCTCTGACGACGACGACGACGATGATGATGATGATGATGATGGTGTTGGTGATGATGATGGTGGTGATGGTGGTGATAGTGGTAATGATGATGATGATGATGATGATGACCGAGCAAATTACTGAATGGAAGTTATAATTGTCAGACTAAATTTAGTTATCTTGTTGACCCATTAAATAATAATAATTATTACTTTATCATCACCATTATTATTATTATCACTATTATTATTATTATCATCAATATTATTATTATATTTGTTATTATCATCATTATTATTATTTCTATTATTACTATTGTTATTATCATTATCGTTATTATTATTATTATTATTATTATTAATTATTATTATTATTATTATTATTATTATTATTATTATCATTATTATTATTATTATTATTAATAAACAAGAAGAAACCAACGTGTTGCCATTTGCCACTATCTGCTGACTTCTTGTTCAAGAATCCCGTCAAAGTTGATTCGCTTTTTGCTTTCGAGGAAATAAAAAGTATTTGAGACTCTATTATGCGGATGTTCTTCTGCATATTCTGAATAATTACAATGACAATTATTATTATTATTATTATTATTAATATTATTATTATTATTATTTCTATTTTATTATTATTATTATAAATTTATTAATATTAAAATAATTAATGTTATTATTATTATTATTATTATTATTATTATTAATATTATTATTATTATTATTATTATTATTATTTCTATTTTATTATTATTATTATAAATTTATTAATATTAAAATAATTAATGTTATTATTATTATTATTTGTTTATTCACAATCACGGCCTCCGCCGGAAAACAGTGACCCCAGGTCCCAACAAGGGATCACAGGCAGTCACAACACAACAAGCACAAATAAAAACAGAAGAACAGTCATGAACAAACAGAAGCAACAAGCAAAATTCCAGAACTTAAACAAAGTAATTCAATTATACACGCAGCTATATACAGTTATATACAAAATCCAAATCATTGTCAGTTCAATATTCTTCTTAATATATCTTAATATATTCTTCTTAATATTATTATTATTATTATTATTATTATTATTATTTCATGATTATTATAGAGATGCAACACAAAGAGGCTAATACTTATAATACCAGTAGTGATCATCATCATCATCATCATCATTGTCGTCATCGTCATCGATTTCATTGAATCTTGGTCGATGGAAAAATGGGTGGAGGGGGGGAGCAAGTAAAAGGACATTGAAGACGACGACAACGACGATGATGACGACGATGACGATGATGACGACGACGATGATGATGATGACGACGACGATGATGCTGTTGATGGTACGATGAACGTACGCATGACAGAGGAAAGGTCATGACCTCGGGTTTATGAATCGTCAAGCAATTGAAAGTTGGACTTTTAAATGAATCCTCAAACAATGACATAATGATGACGATGACGATGAAGATGATGATTGTGATGATGATGACGACGACGATGCTGATGATGATGATGACGACGACGACGATGCTGATGATGATGATGATGACGACGACGATGATGATGCTGATGGTGATGATGGTGATATATGGAACTTATGCAAAACGGGCAAGGTGACCTTATCAACAATGACGACCAGTTATTAAAATGCCGATTAAATTCCAGAATTTCTGTTGTTTTTAAAATTCTTTTATTGATAAATGCCAGTATAAATAATTGATAAATAATTATAATAATAATAATATTAATAATAATAATAATAATAATATTGATAACAATATTACAATTTTTTCCATTTTAAATTTTATTAAAAGTTATTTGAGCATATAAAAATTTATCTCAATCATGAATAATGGAAATTAATCAGAAGATTATTATAGAAAAAAATTTAAGGTTATTTGGTTTTAGTTTTAAAATTTAATAATAATAATAATAATAATAATAATAATAATAATAATAATAATATAATAATAATAATAATAATAATAATAATAATAATAATAATAATAATAATAATAATAATAATAATAATAATAATAATAATAATAATAATAATAATAATAAATGACAAAAAATAAAGGCAAAACACGTACTTCGATGTTCCTTGCCTTAAAATATTATTATGATTTACAATTAAATAATAATTTTTTATATTTTCTCTTGGTAAAATAATTTTAATTTCTTTACAAAATATTTTAAAATTCGATTATTTATTAAAATTCTGAAAATTCTATTTTCGCTCGACGTGTTCGATTGTAGACGACAAGAGCACGGAAATGCCTTGCAACATTCAATTTCGATTTTCAAAATATAAACAAAACCGATTATCGAAATAATGATAATTATTATTATTAATATTATTATTATTATTATTATTATTATTATTACAACTATAAATCGGACAATATTTTAAATATTACTTTTTAAAACTATAAACGCTAATTGATCGAAATTCTGTATTTATCTAATTAATTAATTTATTTATTTACTTATTCTTTTTGATTAATTTTTTTTTAAATTTACTTTATTTATTCTCTGTAAAGGAGACGGACAATCCACGAGATCAGCGCCGAGAAGAATGATCTCCGATGCGCCACAACAGCGCGCTACTTGGCGCCGAAGCTTGGCGCAAGTTTCGATCCCCTTTCTTTTAACCTCATCTTCTCACTTTCTTTTTCCAGCTTTTCCAGTCTGGAGGTGGAAAAAAAATTAGTAAATAAATACGCGATGAGGTTGAAATGTAGGACGACACACCTGTATTTGATCACCTGTTTCTATTTTTATTTTTTGGAGGTGGTTTGATTATTGCTGGCTAGATTATTTTTGTGGACGAATCACGTGACAATTAATCGCTTTGGAAATCCAGTGATTGTTTCGGTTTCGTTTTGTACTGATTTTCAGTTAATTGTGATGTAATATGTCTTTAATATCGTATTTTATTATTATTTATATAAATTTATATTTATATTTTTATTATAATTAGTAACTTAATTATGTTATCACTGTTTTGTGCTCGATAAGAACTTCAACATGCAGCTAAAGAACCACAACTGCACCCGATAACCCGACCCCTACCTCATCACGTGACATGACCCCCCGAGGGGGTGTTCCACTGTTGCCCCTCATCATCTTTCTATCAAACACGTCTGCATCAATAAACCAAAAACGGGATAAAATAAAATATAAATTATAATAAAATAAATAAAATATAAATTAAAATATAAATAAAATATAATTATAAATAAAATATAAATAAAAATAAAATATAAATAAAAATAAAATATAAACAAAAATAAAATAATTCGAGGCAAACATTGGAAACAAACAGTGATAGTTCTTTTCGTCGGTCGAAAAAATGTTTCAAGTATGACGTAATAAACATCCTTACATGATCACGTTTGCTTAATGTTAATAATAATTATAATAATAATAATAATAATAATAATAATAATAATAATAATAATAATAATAATAATAATAATAATAATAATAATAATAATAATAACAATAATAATAATAATAATAACAATAATAATAATAATAATAATAATAATAATAATAATAATGATGGTGATGATGATTATATTTAATATATTACTATTACCAATGGATTAATCAGATAATAAATTACTATTACTATTATTATTATTTTCATTATTATTATTAATTTAATTATTTTTATTTGCAAATAAATAAATTTAATTTGCATTCATTTGTTTGACGATGGAAAACCGATGACGTGGTAATTTTTAATTTTTTTTTTATGACGCGTCATGACTTATCAACTTCTGTCTATACTTGACGACTGTGGCGATGATGATGATGATGACGATGACGACGATGACGACGACGACGATGACGACGACGATGACGACTATGATGATGATGATAGTTGTGGTGGTGGTAATGCTGATGATGATGACGATGACGTTGAGTGCAATGAGAATGATGATGGTGGTGACCATGATGTTTATAATTATGACGACGACAATTGATGATGATGATGATGATGACGACGACGATGATGATGATGATGATGATGACGACGACGATCATGATGATGATGATTTGTCATGTCCAGAGCCGTTTGCATTGGTGCCAAATGAGGCTTTTCAGCGTCGGCATCGGCCATAAATTATTGCAAATGTTGATTGGTTTCTTGTTTCATCAGCTACAACATCGTCCTCATCATCCTCATCATTTAGCTGTTATCACAGACTTCATCATTATCATCATCGTCATCATCATCATCAGCAGCAGCAGCAGCAGCAGTAGCAACAGCATCGTTTCTATGGAAACCCAGGGCATCGTATTAATACCAGCTGATACTCCTTGAGCGTATTTTAAGGCAGAGTTGATTTGAAACAAATGCTGCCATCCTCTCGCGCACCTGACGCCCTCAGGGCTTCTGACGACGACGATGACGACGACGAGGAGGACGATGACGATGATGATGAAGATGATGACGATGCTGGGGCCGGTGATGACCCTGACCCTAACTTTGTTCATGATAATGATGGTGAGGCCCATGATATCAAAACTAATAACAATAAAGCAATGCAACAACAATAATAGCAATGATGATGATTACGATTATGATATAACAACAATAATAATATTAACAACAACAATAATAATAATAATAATAATAATAATAATAATAATAACAATAATAATAATAATAATAATAACAATAATAATAACAAGAAGAAGAAGGAGAATACTAAGCTCGCAAGGCGTAGGTTTTGTGTTTGGACATCTGGCAACAAAAACCATTTTGAACGGCAAAACGACACGCAACGACAGCAACAGAAACAGCAACAACAACAGCTACAACAACAGCAACAACTACAAAGATACTGGAGATTTGAGTCTCCAAATTGTGAGTTCAATAAATTTCATATTTAATATTAAATAAAGTTTATTGGTACTTGGTAGGATTCATAATTATGAGTAATAATGATAATAATTTTAATAAATAATATTAAATTATTAAATAATATTAAATAATGTTATTAGTAACATTTCATATATTATTTAAATATTATTATTATGGTTTTATTGCATCGGTAAAAAAGATTTTATGAGGTCATGGCATGATAATGATGAACATCGATGATGGAGACGAGTATGATGATGACGACGACGACGATGATAATGATGATGGTGACGATAATGATAATGATATCGAATTTAATTAAAATGGTTGATCGAATATACGCCATTAAATATAAAATGTTTTCAATCCTTTATTCTAACGTTGATGGCAACAAATCCAACTGGAGTTGCCAATTAGTCCTCGGTTCTTTTCTTGGAATTCCCCCGAAGGAGGGTGGGGACTTCCGGACGTACTTCGGTTTCGCTTTCAGATTCTTTTCCAATCGTCAACAAACGCCTGAATTTTCCCGGTACTTTTTGAGTCCAATACTTTAGCCGAATGTTGGATAAGTGACAGGCAAAAGACATTTCACAGGTAGGGATCTTTGGTACCTAACCTACTCAGACCCTATCTTAACCTCACCGTAACCCCATCTAGACACCCTGCCCTAACTCTACCCTAACCCTATCCTAACCTCACCGTAACCCCATCTAGACACCCTGCCCTAACTCTACCCTAACCCTATCCTAACCTCACCGTAACCCCATCTAGACACCCTGCCCTAACTCTACCCTAACCCTATCCTAACCTCATTCTAATCCCAGCCTATTTTATGACTATGGAAATCCATGGCAAATCTCTAAAACCTGTGCCTTTGAGAAAGTCTGTTGACTGTCATTTGTCCAGCTATCGTTGCCACCACTTGTTACATTGAGCTCCGACTTAAATTATATTGTAATATTGTAAATGTTATCGTAATATATTAATTTATTGATGTAATCAAATAATAAATATTCATTATGCCACATCAATTCATTCGTAACAGCGAATCAATTTATCCATTGTTTGCAATCCTTTGTTTACTTTTCTTGTTGTTGTTCTTGTTGTTCTTGTAATTGTATTGTATGTTATTGTATTCAGCGACAAACGTGTTCTATAAATAACCTCTCGAGGCAGTCAGGCCTGAGTCTATCCTAATATGATTTAATAACAGGCAGTCGTTAGGACATCGCAACAAGAACTAGAACAGCAACAATAACATCGTCGACAGGTAAATACTTCGAGCAACAATAGCAACAGCCACAACACTTGCACGCGACAAGAGAAACACGCGCCTGCAGCAACGTACACAAACAACGTCAAACAAAGAATGCAACAAAAACAAAAGCAGCAACAACAACAACAACAACATGTGTTAAAGCTCTGTAATGCAAAAAAAGATAACGCTCATTATAAACAATGGTTCTTGGTAGTTGTCGTAATCGTCGTCTTTGTTGTTGTTGTCGTTGTTTGCTCTTGTTGTAACATCTCGTTTGTAGTAGTAGTAGTAGTATTAGCTATTGTTGTTGTTGTTGTTGTTGTTGTTGTACCTGTAGTTTAACAACTCTGTGCAGAAAGTAGCGCACCTCTCCCAGGGCAAGTTTATTCATTTATAAGAACGTTAGGTTGGTCTCTTGAAGTTTAGTTACGTTTGACCAGCTATCGAGTCTGACGGAGGATTGGAATTACATTTGGTCTCCGTCGTCATCAAAGGGAAAATATTCTGGCCTGACATAAACGAGACTGTTTTATTGAATTTTTATTGCACGAATTTGTTCGTAAAATTTTACATTTTTAAAACATTTATTGTTGCAACGACGGCAATTCAGTGTCTAAAGAGTTGTTCCTCTAGCTTTCGCCTCGTCTTGTTGTTTTAGACTGCAAGCAATTCCTACCTCATGATGCCGATGGTAAGCACTTAATAATCTCAACTTTGCGGTTGATTTTGATTCAATATCAATCAATTTCAATCATTGATTCAATTGTCAATCAACAAACCTCAGTTTCCTAGATCAGCGAAGCCTGATTTTAGGTCTAAACTTTGGTAAAACCTGTGAATTTCCTGTGCATAATCTCGTATACGTCTAATGCTCTTCAATGTATCTTAGTATATAATCTTGCTTGCTTGAAAAAATACACTTTCTTGTATTGTTTGCAATGTTTGATGAAACTCTGTGCACTCGAATTGCACGCCGTGCAAATTTAGCCGGGAACTGCTTTAAAGCCATTTGTTCCCACGTGACCACTTCTGCATACAATGGCTCGAATACAAAAAAATACCGGCGGTTTCACAGAAGTCTGGTATTTCGAATCGGTTTTCGAAGCTACTGAAGAACGGGCTTCAGTAACACACACACACACAAAAATTTAAACAAACATTTAAAAGGAATAAATTTACATCTTAAATGTGTATCTCTTCACAGCAGGAAAAGAATCACAACCGGCTGTCAGTCTCCAACGAAGGGCACAAAGAGCCGACTGCGGACGACGATGAGCGACTAGAAAAAGTGAACAACCGGGACCAACAACGACCGACTTTTTATTGCGGCGAGTCGAGACTCGGATCTAGTTCTTCTTCGAACTGTACCCAGGAAGACGGAGAAGAAATGGCCACGACGCCGACCAATACGACGTGCGCGTTCCAAGCGACCTACAATTCCCCGAACGCGCAGTGCCCAAGTCGAGCAAAGAACCAGTCACGAAATGCAAGCAACCCGGCCTTCCAGTATTATTCCATGGAGTCTATTCAGCCTGAAAAGCCGGACAAAGAACCCCTCGAAGACTTCGAAGTTTTCCGACAGGAGTTGGAAAAGATCACCGGATGTTGTCGCAAGACGCGCATGCGCAAAGCCCAGTGCTGGGACATCCAGGCGCCCTCTTCTGCGACCGTCATGACCAAAGACCCGTTGATCCAGAGACTGCAGGTGGAGAGCGAGTCCCTCAAAAAAGTACGGAGGCGATCAAGATCGGCCTCCTCCTTCAAAGAACTCAAGAAGACACTCGGCTTCGGACAGACTTTGGTCGACAGAGGCTGCGGCGAGATGTGCATCGACTGCGACGCAAACGGCAGCGACCGGCACCTGGAGGCACACACCCACCGACCCACGCCACCGCGTCACGTCGCGACACCAGTTTCCAGTTTCACGAGCAACGAAGCCGTCGAAAAAACGGATGCCGTCTTCACACCTGAAGAACCACCGGAGAATCGCACCCCCTGTCGGTCATCTTCCGTGGAGCCCGCAAAGGAGGAACAGGAACCCATCCTTTCGGCCAACTCTGCAACACCCGAGACCGATGATGCGCCCCAAAACCCGAACTGTTCTACAGCAGCTCAGCTCTTGGGCGAATTCTACACTGAAAATTACTGCAGCATCTTCGACATCATCAAGGGCAACGGCACCCCGAAACATTCCGACGATGACGACGACAACGGCGTCCAAGGAGGGACTCGATGTTACCCCGCGGTTCAGGCCAAAGCCCCATTGGCAAATGGGATCCCCTATCACCCGAGGATAAGCACCCATCGAGAGAATCTCGACAGGGTTTTGTCGAGGTGAGTTTGGCATGATCAATATCACAATAGTATTAATATTAATGATTATAATAACAACAGCAATAGTATTAATATTAATGATTATAATAATAATAATAATAATAATATCAATAATATTAATATTAATGATATTGTTATCACCATCAACACCATGGCCATTGTCATTTCTGTAAAGTTGATGGTCTTAGTCTTTGCCCTCATATCGTTATTTCAATGTTGATATCTTATCTTTGCTTGCATTGTTGGATAAGCTAATTGCCGCGCCAGTACAATCAAATATTTGCATATGCATATGAATGTTTTTCTCAACCACGCTTGCACTTCTTAATATTCATTATGTAGACAAACGTAAGCCGCTTTGAAAAGCAGTTGGAATAATTTAACCTCGCTAGTCACCTCCGTCGTCGACCAATCAAATCCCACGATAGACGTGATTATGCGCATAAATTATAATATATCTAATGGAAAGGTTAATTTGAATATTAAACCGTAGGCAGAAGGAGGAGATGATGGAGTTGCTGATGAAGCAGGAATTGGAGTGGATCCAGCTGGAGATGAGATTCGGACCCGAGAAGATTCGAGAATTTCGAAGGAAACTGAAACAAAACAAGATAGCGAAGTGATTTTATTCCTAAACTGAAGACCGAGTTAATCGTTGCAGAAATGAGAATCGTTGTTGTTGTTGTTGTTGTTGTTATTATTGTTGAAAAAGAATTTGGATGGATGGAGTTGAAATTTAAACTTTTTTGGATAAACCGCTTTGTTCGAATTTGTTTATATTATTTTTTTTATTTTTTTTCTTGAGATTTTAATTCCGCGACAAAGGATTTTACGGATGTCACGTGATGCATCGGTCACGTGGTACGTCCGGTTTTCAAGTATTAATTGAAGTTAATTGAGCTTTTTCAGTTTTTTTCAACGCTATCACTCATTCGGACGACTGAAACGTCATTAACATGTTATTAACATATTATAATTATAATATTATAATGTGCCCCTGCGAATAAAATTAGCATATAAAATAACCGTTGGCATGAATACTTAAGTGAGAATAAATGTTTTATGAGAGATCACGAAATGCCAATCGTTTGTAATAATGAGTTGTTTTTTGGAAAGTGAAATATCGATTTAAAATGATTTATTAACAAAGCATAAATACGGAAGGTTCTAAATTGTTTCTAAATTGGCACACGACGATGGGTCTGGGTAGACGATTGGTATAGTGCCTCTATACTTCATATCTCCTCTAAAATGCAAGTAACTGAATAAGTTAAACTCTAACTTTTCCTTCATAAAATCTGCTCACAAAACCGGTAATAACTAGCCGGCCACATTCATAACGATCAGGCGAAACTTCTTTTTACCAGGAATGTAATCTTTTTTCTCTTTTAGGATGAGTAAGTAAACGACGTATAACGATTCCTGAGTATTTCCAGATTGTGTCTGACGTAGGCTTCGAGCTGAGTGGCCAGCTTTGAGTTGAGTATCTGTTCGTAGTGCTCCCTCAGTTTTTTCTCGTGTTCCTCAACGACCCTGTCGCAAACGTAGCCGACAGCCGACGTGGAAAAGAAAGGCCCCTTGGTTCGTATTTTGGTCCGAGTTGAGGTAGCAGTTGGAGAAATTCCAGACTTAATGGACGCCTGGCCGTTCAGCTTTTTCTCAAAGTCGAATTTAAATTTCTTGCTTTGAAGAAAGAATTGAGTTTCAATGGTCCCTCTACGTGGCGTAATTCCCCCACAAAACTGGCTCTTCTGAAAGTCAGACGCGTCCCTGCTGCAAATCTTTGACGGTACCTCGGGGCCGTAGTGGCAAGCATCCATTTCATCAGCATCAGACAGTTTAAGTCTTTTGGCGAAGCTTTCGTAAGGGAAGCCTATAGTGGGATCAAATTCATAGGGTCGTTTGAATGCAACACAAGCCATTTTGATAACAATCTGTGCGCGACCAACCTAATATGAGAAGGATGTTAGATGTCAAGATTTGAGTATTTGTGATAATACACTCAACTAACTCGTCGCACTGCTGGGCGAAAAAGATCACGAATATTACTTAATTTTAATTAATAACTGATTATTTCATTTTAATCTGTTCTTAAAAAGAACAATTATTTACAATTTAAAAATAAATTAACGTACAAAATATTTAATATTGCCAAATAAACATTGCCACCAAATAAAAATAAACACTGGCAATTTATCGGAGTTAAATTATTATTATTCATTTTGGAACTTAATTTATTTCCATTTTTGACGAAATTAAATTAAATTCCGAAACTTAATAGTGAAATAAACCACTGGCTCTTTACCAATTGCACCCAAATCTTCATCTGTACATTATGTCTGTCCCTAACCTTGGAGCAGATAACACTATTTTGATAGGACATTTGACTAACCTTCCATCTGGCGTGTGGAAAATGTCACAGTCATCAAAGAAGTCATCGAAGATAAAAAGTTCAGTCACAACATTTTTTCTCAATCACAGCCGTTTCTATGTCCATCTCATTCTTCGTTCTGCTTGATACTCAGAGCAGAGGATTCTGACATATCAGCCCAGCTACTCAGACTCTCTGGATCCTACCTGACATTGCAACATCAACACAACTTTATAACAAACAAATAAAGAAATTGGAACAGAAACAAATAAGCTCAAGTTTTAAACTGCTCATAACGACAACATTAGACCTAATACAACAACACGAACCCAAATGACGACCACAGTGACGACGATGACATTGAACATATCATTTATTTCTTTCACGAGATTTTCAACACCAACAAAATACACGATAGCAGTGCACGAGGTCGTACCAGTACCAGAACCAGAAATGGATTTGGCCTCTGCGCAACAAATTTTTTCATAATCTCTCCTGTCGTCTTTGCGGACAAAGTAGACGCCTCCGTCTCGGACAGCAGCAGCAGCAGTTATTATTAGAAGCAGTAACGTGCTCGCATCAACAAAAAGAAAAACGTCGCATCCACGACGACGTCGTCCACGATTGCAAAGCGATTACGAATCTTGCGAGCGACCGAAAGGACGACAGAGCGAAAGCCTTCGCATCTTCACTGGCCCAACAAAGTTCGAGGACGAACGACGGAACGAGCACAGAAGGAGTGCAGAGGAGACGAAGGAACTGCACGGCAGAACCGCACTATTCCTAAGGGGCGGGTCACGAGTCGGTCGAAAGCGCAAGAAACGGAAAGAGGAAGCCGACGAGACGGGAAGAAGAGGAGGAGGAGGAGGAAAGCGATAAGACACGTGCAGTCACGGAATCCGACGGCGACTCAAGACGAAGTCGTGGAGCTCTGGCTGGCCGACGGTTTGAAGGTCGTCAGGATCTGATTGACTTTCGAGGAGCGATTCTGCTGTCCGCTGGCTGGAGCCAGGATCGGCGTGCCCCGGGCAGACGAGAAACGCCCAGGTTTCGGGGAGTGGAGATGTTGCTGCTTTTGCAGGAGCGGTGCCGCTCGCCCCTCCGGATGCTGAAGATGCAGAGCGGCGTCGATCGGACCGGCTTCGGAGTTCTGCCATCTGACGGGAACGGAAGTCGCGATCGAGGAAGCGGAGGTCGGCTGTCGGAACTGCTTCTGTCGATTCGAGTGCTCTTCGTCCGCGACGCTCGGTCGCCCTCCGACGACGACGCTGACGACTTTGGGCGGCTGATCCCTGGACGGCGAGCCTCTGATTTGTAAGACGGACGAAGGCGACAGAGTCGACCTGGCGTCGGATCTGGCAGGCGACTTGGCAGTTTCCCTCAGGAGTGGTGCGGGAACGTTGGCGTTACATGATGTCGGCGGATGAACGGCAATCGAGTGAACCTGGCCGGTCTGGATCTGTTGCTGTGGATTCTTCTGAACCGCTTTGTCGGTCTCTCTCAGCTGAAGAATCTGGATGGCAGTGGAGCTCAGATACGGCCCTTGGAGCGGCTGCTGATGGAGGGGCGACCTCGGAACCGAGGAAGCATTGGGGTCGGGGTTTGACCCTGCAGCCAATGTCGGTCTGAGGAGTGGAGAAGTAGAAGTGCTAACCTCCTTGTCTGATGGCTTTACTTGCTGGTGACTGGGCAGATGGTGACAGTGATGTTGATACTGCTGGTTATGATGATGATGATGGTGATGATGATGATGCGGGGTAGGAAGATGCGGCTGACGGTTTCTGATGTCGGTCACCTTGCTAGCCAGTCTGGAGTTCTGATCCTCTATTAATTTCACTTTCATGAGCAGTCTGTTCATCTCCTTGTTCATGTCGTCTGCCTTCATCCTCTTGCTCTGATTGGACGGATCGCAGACTCCCTCGACCAATCGCAAGAGTTTCTGCTCGAGTTGCCTCGACCTGACCTTCGCAGCCTCCAGCCCCTCCTCTAGAGAATTGACCTCTTGACACTTGGATTTCATTTCGGATCCCAGTTTCGCTCGACCCGAGATGAGCTTCACGAGGACCCCGTGACCTCTCCTGGAAGTCCGATTCAACCTTTCCAGCTCTCGAATCTCGTGGAGTTTCATGGCATTCGAACGAGATTCCTGCCTCAAGTCTTCCAGCTGAAAGTTACATTCGGTAGTCAATAGATTTGAGTGATTAACTCGATTGAAAGCAAAATTGATCCCAGATTAAAAACATTTATAAAGCATCCAAACCACCTTTTTGTCAAGTCATAGAAAAAAAAACATGTTAAACATGAAGACCCAAATTCTGGCATAATTCTAATATATATAAACATAATGCATATATAATGCATGTTAATTAAAACCAAGAAATATTTCAATCAGAATGTATCTAGCAAAACGACAACAGAATCACATACAACCTGTCTGTTGAGGAAATGTACATCAAAGGCCAATTGATCAAGAGGGCATTCATCCTCATATCTGGCCTTCTTGAGATTCTCAGAAACCGTGTTGTCTGAAACCTAATCAAACAAATCTTAGTTAATTAATAACGCATTGAACTAGTAATGTAAATAGTTCTTTGACAGAGGCATGCTTAATATATAGCATACCATAAAAACTGTCAGAGAATTTCATAAACAAACTGGTAAGCATTAGCTTCCTAGCAATCGTAACTTCCATCATTATGGCCTGGACCCAGTGAGTGTACCAAGTGAAACCTGTTCACCCTACTTGTATGAATAATTGAACAAAGAAAAGAACCTAACCTCTTCGCAAAGATCGGACACGTTGGCAAGTCGACTGGAAAGTCCGTCAGTGATGATCTTGTGAGAATCTATCAATTTGTTCAGCTTGGCCAGAGGGTCGATGCCATAATCGCCATTTTCTTCTTCATTGGATGAACTTTTTTTCTCTTGACCAATGGCAGGAGACCTCGAAGAGCTCCGACCGGGACCGATCTTTCCATACTTTGTTTCGCTCGATTGCGAATACTGCTTGTATTTCTGCATGATGAAAGATAAATCAATGGAGTGCTAAAATGATTCTCAAAAGATGGACAAAGTTTGCAGAAATTCAGCAATAAAACAAAGAGATGCTTAGTAATTCATAAATTACTGACAGTATAATGTAGAATAATTAAAGGTTATTTGGAAAATAAAGGTAATAATAAACCGTTAAAATAAAGATCTTACCTTCAAAGCTTCTATTATCTCATCCTTTGACTTCAATTCATTTTCCATAAAATTCAAAATCAGAATAAAATCAATTTTGCTGAACGGTGCAGCCATTGTTATTCACTAACCAACGTCGCATATAAATGACTAGATTACGACTTACCTAACAAAATCGAAATATATTTTGATTGAAGCATACACGAAATACTATATTTTACAATACATGAGTAAGAAAACTGATGTATCCTGGCCCAGACGTCACATTGTACGAGTCTGAAAATCATACAAAATTGGTTCCTGATGCTCGTAACTTGTGGTCGGAGCGGATGACATCCATGACCTCACGTTCCATTGAATATCCAAAAACCAATCTCTACGAATACGATCCGATCGCAAACGAACCGTAAACAAACTCCACAATCCAGTTAGCAAGTAAGATCATATGAAGCGCAGTCAACCAATTAGACTTAAGACCAGATGATCTTCTCCAATTATGTCTGGGTGTAATCGGCCCATCTCTTTCAAAGATTCGTAAAATACCCCCCTGACTTTTGACGATTTTTAAGATAATGAGAGACGTCGGTAGCACCAGCGGAATAATTACTAATTGACCCGGTATCCCAACAAGCGAACTCAAGTTTTGGCAAAGCTCTGGGCCACAAAAAGAAAATTGATAAGCTGCCCCAACCAAATGTTCACATAAAAATATACTTCCTGAAAGCAAAATGTAGCCACATAAATCCTTCCTCGGCAAAAACATTATCTGTCATTATAAAGAATTAGCTAGTATATTCAAGCCATGAATAAATTTCAAGCAGGATATGAGGCAGAGGGTTGATCATCACTTCTTTCAACTTCAACTTGCACAGTTTCAGAGTCTGCTGTTGCCATTTTTTCATCAGGGAACATCAGCTGGAGATCATTCCCATTTACTTCAGTCCTGAAAAAAAAATCAATCTCATGAAACAAAACCTGGACATAACAGAAACAAGTTATCACAAAGGATTTAATACTGCCATATCATTAAGAGTTCAACATCACCAAAATACATTCACATCTCAGAGGATGATGCAGAATCTTGGCTCTTCCTAACTATGCCGGATTGTGGAGACTCGTCTTGGTCGAACGATGACATTACCACCGGGGCCAAAAGGGCTTCTGCTTCACGCACAATTGAAGTCAGGACGTTGTCGCCACTGACAGGAGAACAGCCTCTCGCGGTCAGGTAAGGCTTCAAGTGGATCTGATTTGGATAAATTTAGAAACAATGCAGACGACGATGGACAGAAAAAATAAAAACCTCATCAAATAAAATATCAACTCTTCACATTGAATGCAATAATTACTGGCTTCATGACCACCATTCGGTAGTCAAAATCATTTTGCAACGATTTATAATAAAAATTTTCATATAAATTAAAAAAATAATAATGACAATAATAATAATAACAACAATAATAATAATAATGAAACTCAAGCGACAATCGACTAATTTAAATGGCATAATTGTCCTATAATTCATCTTGAACCGAGGTGCACTTGTTCAACCTGTATGAAGATGTTGATGTCCTCAGCTCGACTGATGAACGGAAAGTTTCCCCCACTCTTCAGTTGGGCGAGTTTGGCATCGGGAAAGCATTTCTGAGTCTCGTTCAAGACAACTTGGTCCAAAGCATCGCAGTTGTTGACCTGACGAATGCAGTGTCGATATCAGTCTAATAGATGACATTGTTGTAAAATACAATACAATACTAGACTTAAGTAAGTAAGTAAATAAATAAATAGCAACATAAATAATAATAATAATATAATTACAATGAAAATTTTTATTATTATTATTATGTTAGTTCCAGTTAATAGAAATTCTAACGTTATTAACATCAATAATAATACTCCTGATGTGATTATCTTGACATCAATTATCACTGTTATTACTATTATTATTATTATTATTATTATTATTATTGCCATCAAATACACCTCTAACTCTTCCAAACGAGATTGCCAAAACACATTTCAAACAAACGACAACACCACTCTCAACCTCACCTCAACTATCATCACAGCAACATTCCTCAAGTACTGCGGCTGAACGTAGTCGTTGGTGCAGTTCAGGACGAGTCGAGAGGCCAACTGCTCCTGGTCGAGTGAGTCGAGCTGCAAAAAAAAGAAGACGCGTCGAAGTCAAACGCGTCGCTAAGTCGTGTCGAAAGGTCGCCAGGAACGTCGCAAGCCGGAAAAACAGACGATGGAATTTTTGGTATTTAATTTGAATTAATTCATTAATTAATTGATGGAATGATCCTATTGGTTGATTGAGTTGACTAGTTGAGTAATGATCAGGTAACATTACCACCACCATCATCACCATCATTGTTGTACCGAGTGTCTCAGAAAGTCCACAGAATACTTCGTGGGAGGATCAAGGCTGTTGCTGCTTTTGAAGTCGTTCATGACCATCTTCCTTAAAACAACACTCGGGAGGATCCAAAATCTGTGGGACAGAAAGGGTCAAAGAATGGCCTAATCCGTACCGCATTTCTAAGTATTTATTTTACCGAATAAATAATATCTTAAATTCAATAAATATAAAACATTTTAGCAACAAATAAATGATATATAATAATATATTAACATATAATAACATTTAAATAAAATAAAAAAATAATATTCGTGACCTCCACATCATAAAGGACTGCCATAAATCACCACTGCCACTTATTATGCGAGTTCATAATAAAAATTTGCGAGAGAATAATTGAGATACAAAAATCTTTTTGCCTAACATGGTCTCACTTGTCACATTTTGATATAAGTCCTTGGACCGCAAGTTGAAATAAAAATTTAAAAATTAAGCAAAAATGAAATAATAAAACAAACATGGCAGGAGGTATGGCAGGAAATCGAGAGCAGAAAATGGAAGAGTCAGTGAAGGAATTGCACAGGATGATGGACTGCACCCGATTGGCTGACTTGGAGAACTGCGCAAACTTCATCGCAAGGAAGCCTCCAATAGCCGAACCAAAGAGATGGATCTATAGGTCAGGAATTGAAGGAAATACTGGAATAAACATTCCCATTGGTCGATACTAGCAAACAAGAAAATAACAATAACATCAATGTTTAACAGCCCAGGATAAAAACAGGAAAAGGATGATTTGCAAATCAGATTCTATGTAACTGATATCCTTCTCAGCCAAAATACCTCCTTCTCAAAGAATGTCTGATTTAAATCATGATTTTAATCATATACAATACAGGTCACAAGTCCAAAATCATTGCAACATTGTAACTCATCACAAAACCACAACGATGATTGGAAAAACTGCAACTAATTTGCAACTACTGGACTAAACAAACTAGAATATTTTCATAACCTGCCCCAAACAAAGAGCATTGAGAAGCTTATTAAATCCAAGACAGAAATCTCTCACAGTCCACAGCACAGGATATTCAACCTGAATTTATTTAAAACCATTGCATCTCCTTGGAGATTGTCTTTATAACTAATTACTAATCACTAAGTATCTAATCAAATCTGAGATCGTCAAAAAATATCACAAACAAAAACATTGAAAACATTACTTTTAGGTTTCCTTGTTCACAATTAAACCTAAATTACTTGATGTCCATGCATCTGAAATTGGTGCTTAAACTTATGGCTAAAGAAATGTAAAAGAATGCAGCTCACAGAAATGGCCCTATAACCGAGTTTACTCAGGCAAGACAGCTGCATGAAGTAGACATCTGCTCTTCCACTAGCTGGTGGCAAAAATATTATTGGGGATGTGACAGCCCTTGGTCCGGCATCGTACAAAGACCATGTCTGGTCTTCACCAATGCAAATCTGAAACCACCAACAACTATCAGACGTTGTCCACCAAACTAAAAGGTTGGCCCGATAAAAATCATCTCGACGATAATAAAAAAAAATCGAAAATTGCGCAATTCGATTTAAATGCACATTAAGCAGTCAAATCAACACTTTATTAAATTTAGAGGAAGAGGTAATTAATTCTGCTACGCATGCCATTGTGAGTTTGCTTGACTTGCAAATTATGTGACCTCATTGAAATAAGTTTATTCGATGCGAATCTCATAAATATCCTCGGCCAACCAAACTGATCGTATTATTCTAGTAGCTCTCACTCTGATAAGATATATTTAAGCGAAAAATAGTCAACCTTCTTCAGCGATATGCTACTTCTGAAATTAAGGTATTCTTCAGAGAGTGTTGACATTTTCAAAGTAAGGCCACCGTCGCTCCTCTTTCATTCATTGATATCACATGACTTCATTCAGTCAATCAAGATACGAACACTCTGAACATAGTTCAATTCTCGAACAATTTCAAGCCTCTAATCTGAAAATATATGGTAAATTTCATGGACAAATATACCTCAAAACCTCATATTAAAACCCCGATGATTACAAGAGAAATGAGGCGGCAACCGGCGCTTGTTTACCCTGTTAAAGTTCAGATGTAACAAAAAGATGAATACTATAAAATCATTTTTATAAACGATGCATTAATTTAATATGTTCCTTTTATTTTCCCTTCTATAAGTATTAATAAGGTTTAACTGTCACATTCAGCCAACTATCCAATACTAAAGTTGGGTACAAATGTTATAGATTTTTTAAATAACAATTGCAATTTCGATTTTTCTTATTCTTCTAAAACACTGGAGACACTTGATTTAGATTATTTCAGCGAGGAATATCCAGAGTTTTGATCTGAACATCGCGATAAGTCTGACAGGACCTATGGTTACTTCTTCAAAACCATTCGTGAGCTTAAGAAAATAACCCTCGCTCTTCAAAAGTTCTTGACAAATTACCTGATTTGGTGAATTTAGGTCACCAAATAATTCATTTTTTACTCGCCAGTGTGATAGCACGCCTGCCTCTTGACGGGTTTTTAAACCCGAACTTCTTGATTTTATTTTATTTCATTTCTTAAGATTACAAAAATAAAAGAAAATAACTTAAGCATGAAGTCGAAACGAATAACTCTGACTATGCCCAAAGGACGACCGAAGGCAACATTATTCCCGCTAAACGGAGAAGCCGAATTTTAAAAAAATCATAATATTATCCGTTAATACAAATGTTGAAACATCGTGGTAGTTTATGCAAATCGTGTAAATTCATGACCATATTATTTTCTTTTATTTGAATATCCAGAGAAATGAGATTAAATAAAACTTCTTGATATTCTATACCACGCCCCCAAACCAAATAACAAGGTAATGATTAATTAGAGGAGGATTGCGACTTCTGTAGTCTATATCGCATATAGTCGAGCAATTAAAACATTTCGGCCCCAACAAATATCTATAAAAATCAATTTAAAACATAGTTGTTAGTTTACCGGAAGTCCGTTGTTTGTTTTTTTAATAAACCAAGCGCTTTTCACAGGTAACTGCGCTCAGAAGGCTGCTCAAACCAGATTTTAAAGAGTTCTACCGAAACTGAATTAATATTAATCACTACTTTTTCAAAAATTTTGTTGGCTTATATAATATCTAAATACTATGGAGACTAACCTGTAGCGAACCCGCGGTGTTTAAATAAAAATTCCTAAATAATCAAATGAAACACATAGTAATAAGATGATTTTAGATGACATGAAACGATGTGCCAACTTCAAAATAAGCTAAATACAAATAAATAAAGCACATCAATAGGAGAGTAAATCTATTTCAATTTCCATCCTGAAAAAAAAAAATTACCATTAAAATTGAGAAGCGATTTAGCACTTTGTTTAATAAAAAATTTTGGTTCTCAGAAATTCTTAGGACTTCACGGACGTTCCTTTTTAAGAGCCTGAATGAATTCTTCAAGAAGTTCCTGTATCTGCCTGACACGCTCTGCAATGAACAAATAGAGCACACATAGAGCAATATAGCAAAAATATAGCAAAAAAAATTAATTAATTGATTGATTGATTGATTGGTTGATTGATTGATTCAGCCAAAGCACCAGAACCTATTTTCAATTTCACTTCAATTTCAAAGGAAAGCCATAATCAATAATGACTGACTGAGTTTCTCTGCAAGATCCACACGTCTACCACTTAGAAGATTCTCCAGCTTGGCGTTGTCATCACCGATGTCATTCAAGACATTCTTGATGCCTTGCTCGAACCTGCGAACTGCAACATAACAAGAGTAATTAACATCAATAAATCATTTGAGGTGTAATAAGCATCTGTATCTCTCCCTATCTCTCTCTTTCTCTCAATTGTCATTGGCCTTATTATAATATTACCTTCATTGTTGATGACATGCTGTCTCAGGGCACTGCTGGTCACATCCAGCATTCTTTCGATCCTCCAGAAAAACAGCACATCATCACAAGTCACCTGAACCAACAAGAGTCCAACATTAAGAGATTGAATTTTCATTTTATGCCATCATTAGTATAGAAAACAAATATAAAATCTGCATCTATATTGACAATCCTCATACTTTCTCATTCACCTGTAAGAGTAAGTTAAGGAAGCATCAAAGGAAAAGATACCTCATCTTCTGAGTAACCCTTTCTGTAATAGTAAAAGCCCTTTCTGCACTCGTTGGTCAGGGTCAAAGTTCTCTTCAGGGACATCAGCTTGTACAGGTGCTGCCAAGTTTCCTGGATCTAACGTTGGGTAATGAGGTTGTGTCGGTATTATGCTAATGTGCCGTATATTTTAATTTGAATATTCACAAGTTTATTTATAAAGACTTACAAAGGCGTCGTCAACGACGACGGACTGCGTCTCCAGGTTCTTTCTGACGGCCGTCAAATCATCCTTGCCCAGCAATCCCTGACTTTTCTAATAATGAGTTCAATGATGGCATCAATGTCAATAGTATGATAAGGTTATACCTACCTAAACCTTAACATCATGCAAATAATTATCCACATTAGAGTATATTACATCTCGATTTATTATGTGACATCTTGCAGCCTGGCAGAATGGGTGAGAATCCTGAATGAGGGGAGTGCAGCGTTATGCCTTGAGTTCAACTCCCAGGCTGCACGGCCCCTGGAGCAATGCAGGTGCAGATAAAAGAAAGAAGCACCTTTACATTCTATCACGACAAGTGAGCCACTCAAAAAATCGTCTCAGGGTATTGGCAAATGCATAGACGTCTTTACTTTTCCGAGAATGATCTTTTCCAGTTCCTTGACGGTCTGCCTCCTGTTGACCTGATTGGGGGTGCGACTCTTCCAATGAGTCCACATTTCACCCCTTCCAGGCCCGAGGAGCTTTGAAAATTTCTCTTCGGCTGTTTTTAAAAGATGATGATGATGATGATGACATCGATGACAACATTGAGTGATGCACAGGTAGTTTGATTTTGAGCTTCAACGAAATGATGCTACATATTTTGTGAGTAATATATTTACCATGCATCTATTTATGAAAGTTGATTGCATAATATGAGATAACAATGATGATTCATCCACAACAGCTATAAATCTGCAATTGCAATGCCCATAGGATTCATTTTTGGCCTAAACAAGTCTCAGAACAGCAAGGAATGACCTTACTTACTGGATCTCCCATTAAATCTCAAAGGAAATCTTTCCAACCCTGATTCAATTTCTCCTTAACGACCGTCTCCATGAACCTAATGGCGCTGTCCCACTGGGCCTTCTCCTCCATGCTCGTGTCACTCAGAGTGCTGTACTGGATGACCCTCTGAGATGAAATTGGTGACCATGATGATGATGATGATGATGATATATTGATTCGTTCGACAGATGATGATAGAGATGTTGGTTACAGAATTGTAAGTGCAATGCAGCAATGAAACAATTTTGAACTTTCTTCAAAACTCAGACCACTGACCAGACTGTCCTCTGCCTTTGGATCCCATTGGTGCTGGTGCTTGCTGACCTCCATTTTGAGACTTTCTAGGACCGGGTCGGAGCTGACGTCCGATAGCAACAGCTTCTGGAATTCTGATTGGATGGTTGACTGACCAATCTGGGTTCAAGAAAAGCTGGGTATTTAAGCACTCCAACAGCAATGTTCAATATGAAAATTAAAATTGCTATTTCCCACATTCTGCAATACTCTGCAGAAGATGTGCAGAACATGCAGTAAAATCAAAAGAATAAGAATCTCAGTTAAAAGGTTTTGCATTTGATTTGAAATTAAGTAAAATGGCATTTTGCCCAACTAGTCATCTTCAACAACCATAGATATAATAAGTGTTGAAAGCAGTTTCTGCCATAAATTTCTGACCAATCATGAAATAGAAGAGAAACCCACTTGGACACAGAGGTTAGGCAGGGTCTTTTCAGCCCAGTTCCTCAGCTTGATATCAATGGTTGTGTTGAATGCTCTGCAAAAACCAATCTTGGCCCATCATCATCAGCAGTATCATAGCTCATCATCATCACAACCATCACCACCATCATCATCATCATCGTCATCATCACCATCGTCACTGGCACCACCCACCCGGGACACTCGGCAGACGATGCAGGCAGGTAGATGTTGTTGAAGATGTCGTCTGAAAATTTTGTCCACAGATTTCTTTTGAATATTGCCTCCCTTGCATGATCAAAATGGTCATCATTACCATCATATACTAAAAAGAAAGTTTCAAACGTATATAATATGACGAGGACTATATCTTTAACATGATTCTATATCAATTTGATTGATTCTGGTGATTCTATATCATTATGAACTCCTGAGTAATGATCTTGAGTAGTAATCATCATCATCATCATCGTCATCGTCGTCATCCTCACCAATGTTGAGCAGGTATCTGCGAAAGATTGATGACCTGATCGAGAATTTCACTTCGAGCCTCCTTGAACAGTTCCTCCTGAATATGCAATGGTTCATTAGATTAGAACTCATTAGCATAAATGTTAATGATCAACTAACATTAATTAATTAATAATAATAAATTATAATAATTAATAATAATTGATCCCAACAACTCACCCTGACCAATTCTCTGCTTTTCGGGAATGTATTCCTCCATTCAGTTTCAAGGTTGAATCTTGTCGCTTGATAAAGAAACCAACGTCACTATCATCATCACCATCATTACAATCATCATCATCATTACTCTAACCCAAATATCACTATCCCTACCCACAAACCAACCTTTGAAAGCATCTGCCTGCTGGTCAATGGATTCTCTCACCATTTTCCAGAAACACTTGGAAACCGCGAGACTCAAGTTGTCCGTCGTCATCTGACGAGGCCATAGGACTCCGTCCCTTTTGGTGAAGTTGGTGCAAAGATCGCCATGCTTAGCAGTCGTTAATTCGAAAGATTATTCATAAATTATAATATTCAAATTAGTACTTTAGTAGTTTGGAGGATTTGAAGAAATCGGCCTCGTATTTCTTGATGTCCTTGATGCTATCTTCAGAGTTGCCTGTACAATAAACACAGAATTCGAGAAAGAAAATCAATGAAAATTTTCTACTACATTCAACATTGTGAGTGACTCAAATTCTGAAACAATTTCCATCGTTCCTAATAGTTGACAGTATTTATGGCTCACAGCGATAAAATAGTTGATCGTTATTGTTAGGTCTTTAGAAACGAAACGAACTTCAAACTTCGAAAGAAACAAACACGCTCCAAACTATCGTTCGACAACATCCGGCCCCGCCTCCTCGCACATCGTCACAACACCTCCACGCCAGCCGAAAAGTTTCTCAGAGCTTTTAGGCGTAACCTCTCTGAGTGTCGAGGAAGTGTAGTCTCAGAATCCGGGACTATTGGCCGTTGGAAGTTTCTTCGTCCTTTTGGCCGACCCCTGGGTCTCCTCGGGACTGTGGTTTGCGCAGTTGTAGAAGTTGAAATGTTCCTTGAATTGGGAGTGGGACCCGGCACCATGCCCGGATCATCGTCTTCCTCTACCCCATGTCTGGGCCTCAATTGTTCGACGTGCCTTTTCAAAGTGGGTCCTTTTGGCACTGCCTGTATTAAGACATGACGAGGACCCAAGACTTGAATCACCACTG
This sequence comes from Hirudinaria manillensis, assembly GCA_034509925.1. Classification (NCBI taxonomy): domain Eukaryota; kingdom Metazoa; phylum Annelida; class Clitellata; order Hirudinida; family Hirudinidae; genus Hirudinaria; species Hirudinaria manillensis. Next base: position 1,940,628 of record CM067526.1, on the reverse strand, counting down.
CCGGGATCCATCTAGGAATGCGATCCTTGCCTGGACCGCTGCGTTGAACGTAGCATGGCTTCCCGACGGTGAATTGGGTGTTACTCGATCTCTTTGATGTAGGCTTGTTCTGACGGTTTTGTAGTTCCTGGGCAATGTGCGGCACTGAAGGCAAAAGCGCATCTAATTTGCTTCGTAATTGTCTTCCGTTCAGAAGTTCACTAGGAGAGTAACCAGACTCCAAAGGAGTTCGACGATATTGCATGAGGAATTCCTGTAGCGCCAGGATAGTTGGAAGCCGCGATTTCTTCAGGGATTGTTTAAAAGTTTGGACTAATCTTTCCGCCTGCCCGTTTGTAGCTGGATGGTATGGGGCTCCTCTCAGGTGTAGAATACCTCTTTCCCTGAGATACTCTTGAAATTCTGAGGATGTAAATGTGGGCGCATTGTCCGTTACGAGAGTATGGGGATATCCAAAATGAGCAAAATCCTCCTCCAGTAATTCCATAGTCGTTCTGGCAGTTATGCTTGAAGTAGAATGGATGCATGGGTACTTAGAATAACTATCGACTACCACCAGCCAGTTCTTTCCCATGAAATTAACTGCGTGATCTACGTGGATTCTACTCCAAGGTCTTTCTGGTAGCATCCACGGATGATTTGAGAACTTTGGTGGGTTGTTCTGATGTTCCGCGCAAGATGTGCATTTCCTACACATCTCCTCAATGTCGGCATCAATTCCCGGCCAGTAAACAACGGTTCGTGCCAGTTGCTTCATTCTCCTCATACCGCAATGTCCAAGGTGCAATAGACCCATAACGTGTAGTCTAAGTTTCTCAGGAACTACGATTCTGTTTCCGAAGATAAGACAATCATTTTGCACTGTCAGAGCATCTTCCAACTTTTGAAAATGTCGAATTTGTGCATCTACAACTCGAGGCCATCCCTCTTTTAAGAATCGTACGACAGTTGAAATTATCCTGTCTCTGCGCGATTCCTTTGTCAAGACCTGAGAATCAGTTGGTCGGATCTGTTTACTTATGGCACTGATTGTACAAACTGTAAGGTCGTCGTCTTCATCCTCACCGGCGTCAAAATTGTCATCTTTCCCACTTGGTAACCGACTAAGTGCATCCGCGTTACCATGACTTTCGGATCGTCGGTACTCTATCGAATAATCGTACTGGTGTAGTATCAATGCCCATCGGGCTAAACGATTTGCTGCTAATAATGGGGTGAGTTTTGAAGGGCTGAAAAGCGACAACAAAGGTTTGTGATCCGTCACTAAGATAAAGTTTCGTCCGTAAAGGTATTGATGAAATTTCTGCAGCGCGTAAATAATCGAAAGTGCTTCCTTATGTATCTGACTATAATTTCTTTGTGATGTTGACAGTGTCTTTGAAATGTGCAATATTGGTCGTTCACTTCCATCCGGATATCTGTGAAACAAAACTGCACCGATTCCAACATCTGATGCATCACATGCAATTCCCAAAGGAAGAGATTTGTCAAAATGTGCCAGCTGCACCTCGTTCGCTAAGATCTCCTTCAACTTTTGAAACGACTTCTCTGCTTCCAAACTCCATCTCCAGAGTGATTCTTTTCTGGTGAGGCTCGTCAACGGTTCCGCAATCGTTGAAAGGTTTGGAATGAACTTGTGGTAAAACTGAACTGAACCCAAAAACGATCGCAATGTCGGGACATTTGTTGGTCTTGGCATGCTAGTCAAGGCGTCAACTCGTTTCCCTTTTTCTATTCCGCTTTTTGAAACAACAAGTCCAAGGTATTCAATTGAATCTTTAGCAAAAATGCATTTCTTTTTGTTACATCTGAGACCTTTGTCTCTCAATCGTTGAAGTAATAGTTTCAGGTTTTGAATATGTTCTTTGGAATTCGAACCTCCGATAAGAATATCGTCCAAATAGACTGCTACTCCTTGCAGATCGCAAGTTAGTTTGTCCATTATCTCTTGGAAATAACCCGGGGCTGAAATGATACCAAAAGGTAGTCTCGTTTGAAGAAGCACTCCTCTATTTGTTGTCAGCGCGAGCTTCTTCTGGCTCGCAGGTGCAAGTTTAATTTGGTTGAATGCGTCTGCCAAATCGATTTTACTGAAGTATCGACTTCCTCCCAGTTTTCTCATCAGATCCTCTGGAAGGGGCATAGGATACCTATGTGGTTCTAATTGTGAATTTACGGTAACAGAATAATCGCCACAGATTCTAAAATTGGCTTTCTGCTCTCCAGGTTTCAGACTCTTTCGAATCGGTACAATTGGAGTTCCGTAATCATTGAAATGAGTTGGGGTCCAAATCCCTTTCTTTATTCCTGCATCAAGAGCCTGGTTTAGATCTTCCTGAATTGCAAATGGCACTGTTCTTGCCTTGACAAAAATTGGCGATGAGTCTGGTTTGAATTTTACCTCTAACTCGAAATCTTTCAAACAACCAAGTTCTGGCTCGAAGCATTCTTTGAAATCGTGGCAAATTTTATAACACGCTTTTTCAACGGTTTTCGAATCAAGATCTTCATCAATTTTCAAAACGTGGTTGTGTAGCAAGCTTGAAACGTCGATTTTTAATTCGACTATGGCTTTCCTCCCAATGATGTTGAGCTTTGGTAACTTGGTGACATTGAATTCTAGAGCTACGTTTTTGACGTCCGATGTCGAAACTATGACTTCGCAGACTCCTATGTTCGGAATGGGATCACCTGTTGCCGAAACATATCTTGTACTGGAAAAGTTTAGCCTGGGCTTTTCCCACATTTTCCAAGTTTCGATTGCACAAAAATTGTCCCTGGCTCCACTATCTAATTCAAAAACAAATTCTGAATGTGCAATTTGTAGCACCTGAGTCAGAGGTGTGTGGCTCGGAATTGTGTGGATTGAATTTACATGTCTGTCTCTTTTGAACTTCTTTTTAAAACATGCCTTTTCAATGTGTCCAATGATTCCACAGAAATGACATTTAGCTTTAATATGTCTGCAGTCATTGGCGTGGTGTCCTTTGTTTCCACATCTTGGACAAGTTCCTTTCGGGAATGTGAATTTTGAAAATTGCTGTCTCTGTTGTTGAGGTTTTCGTATTGGCTTGGAATCTGCTTTGTCCGGTTTACTTTCTGTCTCTTTTGAAATTTTATTTACCAGTTCCCGATTGTCCTCTGGTGTGCCGTGTACTGTAGCTTTCGCAACTTTGGCAGACTCTTCAACTTCCATAGCAATTTCAATTGCTCGATTGAATGTTAGTTCATCTTCTGGAACTTTGAACAACGCTTTGAGCACAGCCTCGTTGTCAACTGAACACATGAATCTTGTTCTTAAAGCTTCATCTAGTGTGTCTTCTATACTAGGGAAGTCACATGTGGTGGCGGCATTTCGAATTTTCGCCGCGAGTTCCTGAATTGTTTCACCTGGTTGTCTTTTAGCTCAGTCCAAAATTTGAATCTCTCTCGAATCACAAATCTCTTGGGGTTGAAGTTATGCATCATCACCGCTTGGATTTCAGCAAAGTCCAATTTATTTACTTCGCACGGCGTTGGTTTTTGAGAAGCTGTTGTTTGCAAAAGTTTGTAAATAGAAGCGGACTGGTTTGTCAGAAACACTTGCGTAATTTTCGATGCTGGAATTGAATTCGCTTCAATGAATGACTGGAAGCGGTTCATATAATCATTCCACAATTCTTTGCTAGGTTCGAAAGGAATAAAATTCGGAACGGTGTGGTGTGTAGCGTTTGTAGCTATTGAACGGACCAACAATTCCATTTGCTGTGTAAATGCTTCCAACAACTTTGCAACGTCGGCCATTTTGGAAACTAAACAAATTTTGAACTTTCTTTTGTCGACTGCGCCAGTTGTTAGGTCTTTAGAAACGAAACGAACTTCAAACTTCGAAAGAAACAAACACGCTCCAAACTATCGTTCGACAACATCCGGCCCCGCCTCCTCGCACATCGTCACAACAGTTATCAATGGTCAATCAATAACAACATTCAATCGTTAACGATGGTCAATCGATCGATAACCATCATCATCATCAGCAGCATAACCATCACCTTTTCCAGTGACGACTGCAAAATATCCGAGAGCCTTCATAGGGAACAGTTTTCCTTCCAGAATCTTCTTGATCTGAATTCGGAACGACCCGACATATCAACGATTGCTGACTTTCATTGACGGTCAACGCACGACCGCACGCATCGAGGACCTCACCCTGTCGGGACTGTACTTGTTGTTCTCCGCGACGTCGACTTTCGTCAAGACGAAGATCGTCCTCTTTCCCGAGGGATCCATGGAGCTCACGAGGTCCGTCACGTTGCTTCTCTCGGCGTCCAGCGATCCGTCTGTCCAAAACGAAAACGTTTCCACTCGATCGTGACAGAAACTTCGGGAACAACCAATCGTGGTGAGCATTGAGTCACAAAAGGTTGAAAGAGCAACCTTGGATGCAGAGGATGATGGCATTTGGGTTCTCCATGTGGCTCTTGCAGATCTCCCTGATCTTCATCCTCGTATCCGAGGCCATGCCGGTGGTGACGGTCTGCAGCAGAAAAAAAACGCTGATGTAGACAGTGCGGACTACGACGACGAAGTCGACGACAACGACGACAATGATGATGATGATTCTGTTGTTAATGATGGTATATGAAGATGACAACTTTCAATGAGGCAATACTTATTACAGAGAAGAATCTCAATTTATCAAAAATAGTCCAATGCCAGAAATACACCTCAAAAAAAAAAGTGAAAATACTTGATTCCATTCAATGCTCGTTATTCCTTCTTCCTTCACTCAATTAATTATGCACGACCAATCGACCAATTAGGCATGGACGACTGAACTCGTTAATATTAAAATTTCGTTATAACTTAACGAGCACGCTCACACTGATGATGCCAGGCAAGTCTACAAGCACTATCCTGTGGAGACCAGGGCCTTTCACTGTGAGGGAAATAGTCTGCATTGGAAGGTATAACATAATAATAGACACTGACCTCAAGCAGTCACATTGATGATATTGTAAACGAGAGCTAACTTGTAAAAAGTTTATATTCCTTTAGCCAATCATTTAATAATTTATTCATTAATTAATAGATAATTTATTCATGAAATGCATTGACCACTGACCTCGTTGCTGACCGTCTGTCCTTCACCAACGCTCAGCTTCATCCTTAGCTCTATCTCCTTCCTCAGAGCTTCGAGCTAGAAAATAAATTGGCAATATTTATAGGTAAACAAATTAATTATGTTAACTATAACTTACATTAACACCCTTTCAGCACTAATTTCTTGATAATCATATAAAAAGATTTCTTAAAAAATTACAAAATACAATAATCTGCAATTAAAACCAAAGGCTTTGTTGATGTCACCTCAGATTCTTTGGTGAGGTCGTATTCCTTGTTGCCGTCCTTGAACTTGGCCACGTGGTACGGACCCTCGCTCAGGGTGACCTTGACCGGCGACCTTGTCATCATCTCCCCGGATCCTCTGTTCAAAATCCAAGAAGTCGTTATTGTTTGTCGTGAAAACTATTAATTAATTCGAGAAAACAATGTGGACTCGGACAGAATGAGAAAAGCTTCATTAGGATATGAATGAAGGCCAGCCAAATTAACCATGTGGCTGTCAGAAAGTTCCTTATGCATTAGGGAGTACTGTATAAGAGGTATAGGTTTCTAGGGGTGGTATATAAGAGGTATAGTGTTCTAGGGGGTGGTATGTAAGAGGTATAGTGTTCTAGGGAGTGGACATATAGTGCTACACCAACGAGTGACAGACTAGGAAATGCCTCATTCTAACAGGATGCTAATCGTCCGATCAGGATTCAAGAACTCCCCGTCTACCTTGGGAAAATCCGTGCCTGCACGATCATCTCGAGGACGCTGGTTTTCCCAGCGCTCTGGTCGCCCACAACGATGACCCTGGGGAGTTGGTCCTGTGCGCTGTAGCCCTTCTCAAAGGCGAGACCGCCAAAGCCCTTGTTGAACTCTGCCAGCTCGTCTAGGACCTCGGAGTACATGTCGATGAGTGACCTCTGTCACAAGGACATGAAAAGATGTAAAGTTTTAAAACTATGGCAGATGTTGTGGTGGTGAAGACATTTTTACATGTTTTTTTTATGCGATTGCTCAGCCATTAAAAAAAAATAATTGAATGCAACTAATAACAACATCTTCAACATAACCATCAATGCCATCTTCATCATCGTCATAGCCATACTGTCACCTTAATCCTCCTCTTCTTTATGGGCTTTTCCAACTTCAAAATTAGAGACTTCCTCAGCTCTCTGTTCTCCTTCTTCAATCTCTCGATCTCGTTCTGGAAGTGGCTCTGAATGAAAAAAGGTTGGAAGCAGATGAGATTCTAGTTCTAAAGAAGGAGTAGTTCGAATGACACAGTCAATTAAAAGTGAATTCCAATTGCAAGAATTGCACTTCTAGGAAAACAAAAAATAATTTTTAAATGTTGGTGCAAATTGTGATTACCTGCTGAGACAATATCTGATTCTGCAACTCCTCTGTCTTTAGATGTTCTTGTTGTTTCTGGAGACGAAAAGGATTTGAACATACACGGGTAATTAGCATAACTAAATATGCATCAGCACTAAATATTAATGAAGCTTTTTATCTATTAATGAGCAAAGCTTTCCTAAAAGGAGAATTACCCACCTGAAATGCAGCAAACATGACTGACTGGTCCTCTCTCAAACTTTGTTGATTTTTGGTAGTCAGTGAGGGACCAGTCTCTGAAATCAGGTCAGTTAATGACCTAGATATACTATAAAAATCTAAAAATAAATAATCATTAAACTCATAAAATTTGAAGAAAAAAAAAACATTTTTTTTAAGGAAATGCAAAAAGGTTGAAGACAGGAACAAACCATCGAGAGAGGGCTTTGCAGCAAGCTTTTCATTCAGCCATACTTTAGCAGCTTCTAAATGAGGAAACTCTTTTGGGATATATTCCTGGGATTGATTGAATCAATAAATTCAACATGATTACATGTGTTGAATTCGTGATAATTAGATCAAGCCATATCCACATTAACTAAAGGGACGTACACTTAAATCTGGAAATTCAGGCAAGTTAATGGACTTTGAGTATTCAACTAAGTTTTGCTTGTAATCTTCAATCTGTTCCCAACTTGGCACATACTCCTTTGTCCAGCTGAGATCAGGCAACTTTGCTTTCCAGGATTCATATGTCTGGCAAGAAGGACATATGCAAATACATATTTCATACAAAATGCAGTTTTAAAGATGGCGAGTGAATTATGACCACTGAAGAAAATCTAATCTTAACCAACAATTTTTTTTACAATTTCACACATGTCGTAAAAAGCACCAGAACCCAACCTGATATGCCGAGGCACCCCCTGCGGCCGTCCCCATGAGAAGAAGGTACCTTATCTTGGCCAACCTTGCCAGGGCTGAGACTACAAGGCCTCCTATACGTGCTACTGGAAGATGGTTGGGAGAATTGGTAGGGAGGAGAATAGGTGATTTGTGAAAAATCCAAGATTTGTTCAGTGGTCGAAAATTTATTCTGTTCATTTGGAGACAAGATTTTGTTGCTAAATGCCTTGCATACAAAGGTGTCTTGTTGATTTTATAAAATGAAGGATAAGAAATATGCCTAGCTGTACAGCAGAATGTAATGTTCCTAGAAGTCAAATTCTTGACATTGTTGGGTTGATGCAAGATTTGAAAGAGTAATTTCTTGGTGTGGTAAAACCTAAAAATATGAAATATTTGAATATGAATCTGTGTTGAAACACAAGTCAACATCACCTAGACAAATTGTCTTAATACACTTTGATCAAGATGGAGGCTTTGATAAAAACTGATTAGGAGCGACGATAAAATGTTTTATTTAAGTTTTATAACAGGTGATGATTATGAGCCAAATAACCGACAATTACATCATGCAGACGATGGCAATGTAAGAACTGACGTACTTTGCCGAGGTCTTGAAATTGACGATCATTATTTTTGTTTATCTTTAAATAAAGACCGAAAGCGACTCAATGATGAATTAATTTAACAATGACCGCAAGACCTTCGCGATTGCGATCATCACCTGCGAATTTACCATATCAGTCAACAAACTGAACCGAAATCATTAATAAAAAACCGTATGTTGCTTCACTTCCAATAAATGCCTTAGCACAGTAGAATAAATTATAATACGTTATTTTCAAACGTTATTTTGCTCAGACAGATTTCCAGATCTTAATTTCTGCTACGGCGGTTTAAGCCAGCTATCCCTAAAACTCCGAGAACGCAGCCTTCCAAAGCCCGACGCTGGCATTATTTTCTTGCCTGTACCAAGAACTCCAAATTTGTTAAACCCCTTTTGCCAAAATAAATAAGAATAAATAGCCAGAGACTAGAAGCCGGAAAGGCGAAAATTCTACAAACTTCACCAGTAGAGGTTTCACCTCGAAGCAATCTGTCTCTTTACCGATCCTCGGTCTCCGGTTTAAAATGAACATTAAACGAATTTAATTTTGAGATCTATAAATGTATTCAAGTTTATAAGAAGACGAATTGTCTATGCAGACTGGCGTGTGAGAGAAATTTGCGAGTTACTGGAGGCAGAGAGGAAAAATGGCCCTTCCTGACACGGAAGATAAGTGGATGGTCGAATGATGTAAGCTCCTCCATGGACATTTTCTAGCTCCAAATAACAGAAACCTCGCCTGAATGATAAACAAACGTTAATGCAACAATATTAAATTGACTTTATTCATTGCTAAATTGAAAATAATTATTTTATTTTTGCATGGTTTAGGATATTTTCAATTCAAAAACGTGAAACCTAAAGGCTCCAGATGACTTCCTTCCAAAATGATTAGGATCATCAGGTGGGAAATCATTCAGTTTTTCTACCTCAAATCCCACATTGAATGCACTAAAAAAAAGGACACAAAGTGTTATGTCAAAAATCAAGAATGGTTAGCTGATAATTATTAACAATAACAATCGGCCCATATGTGGTGATTATACATACTAGAGTTTTGACATACTGTTAGGAGCAGATTCTTAACTCCATATTCAATTTGGTACAATTACTCTAGTTTGGTGTCACACACATTAACGTATAAATTATTTAATATATTATTATTCTACAATTTAGCCACCTTGGAGCCTTGAGCTCGACCAGGACTTGATTGATGGTGAGTTTGTTGTCAATTCTCAGCTCGTATCGAGGGTTGTTTGAGTAGGTATCGTGGTTCCCACAACCCCCAGCCGTGCGACCTTTCCATTCACCTGTGACCTAAATAAAGTAAATCTGGCAGTGAAGACTGCGTAATGAGAGATTATTATTATTACTGATTTATTATTATTATTATTATTATTATCATTATTATTATCTTATTATTCCATTTTCATGTTATGCAAGAAATTCGTTTAAGCCAAACCTCTTTCTTGAATTTATTGGGAGGCTCCAGTTTGGACATCTTAAACTTGGTGGTTGCGTAGATTCTCAGGGTGTAATTGATGGTGTTGCTCTTTTCGTACTGGGACACGACAAGGGTGAATGTTTCATTGCCTGGTCCTGCCTTCAGGGGGCAGAGGTAGTGAGGGCTGTTTATCTTCACCCCGTCCTTGAAAGGTGGAGGTTCGTCTGAAGAGAGAGGCAGAAGAAATAATTGAATTTATTATACAACCAAACTAATAAATAGTTCTAAGGAAATAAATAAATAATTATGTGATAAATTGTTTGCTAATTGATCCCAATATGTGTTTATGTATGTGTGTATGGAATTCACTCACTCCCATAGTACACCCTCTTGCCATTGGTCTTGTAAACAAATACCGTTATAAACTCCTTGTTGTCTGCAAAGTCGTCCTTTTGGGGGAAACAAGCAAAAAAAAATTGTTTTTAATTAATTATAAAAAAAACACTTTCTAGTGATAAATAAAATCTATCGCCAGATCTCGGTGGCACCTTGTCTGTTATGTGCCGAGTCAACAGGATCCAGACGCCCGCCTGTTGATTTCCGCACGGCACTTCGAGCTTGTACTGGGGGTTCTCGCCCAAGCTGTACGTGTCCTTCTTGGGCCCGTCCTTGGCACTCCAGGTGCTGATGAAGAGGGAGATAACGTTGCCAACGATGATGATGACGATGATGAAGGTGAGGCAGATGATGACGATGACGTCGATGATGATGATGGTGTTGAAGGTGAGGCAGATGACAACGACGATGATGGTGGTGTTGAAGATAAGGATGATGATGATGATTATTTTATTTGGCCTGTTGTTTTCAATTCAACACTCACTGGTGCAGACAGCTGGTGTAGGCGAATATGTCTGGGTTCCAGTTTATATAAATGACGTCGAAGAAATGCTTCAGTGAGTCATAGTCAATCCAAAATATTCCTGTCAGCAAAACAAACAAACTTAAAATAAATCATCATCATCATCACCATCATCATTGGAGTTCAAATAAATCATCATCATCACCATCATCATTGGAGTTGAAATAAATCATCATTATCACCATCATCATTGGAGGCAGCCTTCTCGAGGTCATAGTTCAACCTCTTCAAGAGTTCGGGGCTCCAGTTTTTGGCGTCAAGTTCGGAGAAGTTGCCGCGCCACCTGACGTGGCTCCAGGGGTTCTTGAGCTGGAAAAGGCGTTGGCCCTGGACGGGTTTTGAAAAGTTTGAATAAGTGGTATAAAAAAAAATTAAATTTAGAAAAAAAAAACATAAATTAAAAAATATTTCTGCCCGTAAACATTCCCTGAAACTTCCAATTTAATAAACGTAAAACAAAGGATTCCAAAAAAAGGAAAAAAATCGAATATAAAATGAAAACAATAAATCAGTTAAAGCCTCTCAATTATGATTCTTAAATAATAATAATAATAATAATAATAATAATAATAATAATAACTTGTTAATCAATCAGCCAATTGAGAGGTCTGACCTTGAACTCCTGTACGTCCAGCATGGCATAGGCATGCGACGGCACGAGGCCGGCCCTGTCCGCCTCCTCCTTCTGGAGCTCCCCCGTCGCCACGGTGACGAGGCAGTGCCCCATGTGGAACCTGTCATGCACCTTGCGGAACTGCTTGTCAGCGTCGAATGGCATGGACTTGGAGGACATGGAGATCCTCTCCGGGATCCAGCCGGTGAGGGCGTGGAGGTCGATGTTCTGGAAGATGATGATGATGATTATGATGGTGGTGATGATGATGATGATGATCTAAATAAGACTTTAGTGGGATAATGTTGAATGCCTAGCACTAGCATAAGATTTTTTAATATTATTAATGTTATAATAACACAAGGCATACGCTATGATACATATCAATGATACTTCTAGTATCAACGATACTTCCAGTTATTTCCAAATAGTGATGATGACAACGAAATTAGCACCTTTACAACATATTTGGAATTATAGTTGATCCATTAACCAAATGAAACCCAAGAACGACATCATTGCAAATTAAAATTGTTATCATCATAATCATCATCATTATCACCACCACCACCACCACAATCATCATCATCATCATCATCACTAACTGAATTTGAACCGGGGAAGTCATAACCCCCCATGACTTTCATGTATGCTTTCTCAAGAAGGGACACCCACAGTTCGTTTCTATTCGTGGAAAAAGAGCAGAGCAGTTCACCGTCTCGACCAATCGGAAGGAAATCGTCAATAATGACCTGAATAAATTATAACTAGTTGTGATCAATCAAGCGAATGTCCATTATCATCATCATCATCATCACCACCACCACCACCACCATCATCATCATCAATATCATCACCTTCCTGATGACCCCATTGATATGTAGCTTGATCATGTACTTGCCAGAAAGGTTATAGACAGGATCACCGTTCTTGTTTTGCGGGTATATTATGCTAATGAGAATAATAAAACAAGTCCATTAGATGACCAAATTATCATAAACACTTTGTAGTTATCATCTTCAACATCAGTTGCAAATTTTGCCATCTTTTGCATTATATCTGACCATCACCATCATCATCATCACAGTCGTCATAATCATTATCAGCATCACAATGACTACTATCATCATCATCATCATCATCTTCATCATCACTAGCACTCACTTGCTTATAAGCTTCCTATTGAATCTCCTTTCGTATTGAGCAGAAATAGCAAGAGAAGCCACAAAGGAACAGTCAGAGACAATGGTCTGTAATTTAAAGATCTTTATCATCATCATCATCATCACCACCACCATCCTCATCATCATTATCACCACCATCACCACCACCACCATCATCATCATCGTCATAGACATCATCTTCTACAAAAGCTACTTTTACTCTGTGACCAGACACCCTTACCTGCCTGATACTGAAGCAGGACATGTTGACGATCATCTTTGGGTCGGGTGAAAGTTCGCCTGACCTGACCCACTTGGAGAAGTGGGTCTTCTGCTTCGGGGAGAGGATTAATAGGCCGTCTTTGTCGCTGTTGTTGAGAGAAAACGATATTTAAATATGCTAATGAGGCATGACTTGAGGCATGACCAATGTTTTTGTTATAATTCTGAAGGACATTCAGTAGCTATTAATTTTGAATTAATTAATATTATTTTATATTTTTTATTATTATATTTTTAATTATTATTTAACTTTTATTAACAGTAATAATTACCACACAAAGATTAAGTGAATGTCAATCAATCAACTTTATAAACAAACAACGACCAATATTTCAGATTCCACTCCAAAGTTAATATTAAATAAATATTAAATAATTATTAAATAAATATTAAATAATTATTAAATAAATATTAAATAAATATTAAATAATAAAGTTTGACCAATTGTTAACCCAAAGATTCAATCCATCCAATCTAAACAGCAAACTCACGTGAATGGCAGTGGATAGTTGAACTTTTCCAGGTTGCTGTCAACCTCGGGCATGAATGGAACGTACTCCCTGTCGTTGATGTACGAGGTTTTCCTGGCGAGGATGAAGCAGACAATGATGATGATGATGATGATTGTGATGATGATTGTGATGACGATGATGATGATTGTGATGATGATGATGATGATGATGATGATTGTGATGATGACGATGGTGATCGTGATGATGATGATGATGATTGTGATGATGATGATGATGATGGTGACTAGTGTCAACAAAAACACACACTAATGGTTATTATTCCTGAGTGAAATTCCTTGTTTATTGCTGACTTCAACATCTTAACTGAATAAATCCACATCAAGACTATCATCATCATCAGCAGCAGCATCATCATCATTACCTCAAGACATTGAGCTCTTCTTTAGTATATCCTTTTCTGCTACCACCACCACTACCACCACCACTACCTCCACCACTACCTCCACCACCACCAGTACCACTACTGGCACTGTCCCTGGATACCCTGTTAGGACTTGTCTCCCTCAAGGAGAACCCCAGGGGACCAGGGATTGTGGGTTTCACTTCTAGGTTTGTCCTGTTTGACTTGCCCTGGTCCAATGAGGGCTTTATCGCTTCGGCTCTGTTTAATAAATGTAATTATTAATTAAAGCAACTAAATTTTAAAAAATTAAATAAAACATAAATAAATGTTTTTTCAAAAAAATAATTAATAAAAAATAATTAATAAAAAATAATTAATGTTATCATCATCATCATCACCGTCCTCAACATCATCAATCCCAACCTCTCGATGGATTCCATGGCCATCTTCCTGAGATTTTGCACAAGATCAGGATCATCTGCTTTGGACAACTGCCGACAACAAAAGATACAATAAACAACAGCATGTCAAATGCAGTACAAGTTTACTTAATCAATTGGCATTGAAGCAGTAACGAAAATAACTTGATTAGCTTTCTTTATCATCATCGCCATCCTCGTCATCTTCATCATCATAACTGGCATCATCTTCATCATCATTGTTGTCATCATCATAACTCACAATCTTTTGGCAGAGTTCAGCTGCCTCCAGATAGGCATTGAAGGCTCCTTTCATGTTCTTTTCACCTTCTTTTTTGAATGCTCCCTCTATCAGAGACTTTGCCCTGCCGACCTGCCAGAAAAAGAGTACTTGATACTCATTAGTAATGATTTATTATTATTATTATTATTATTAATTATTCCATAATTATTGCTAACATGATGATAATGTTAAATAGTAATTAGCATTAATTACATAATAATTACATTCTTGAATATTCATATAGCAGGTATTATTACCTCCGCTTCCAAGTGCATCTGATTTCCTGTTCAAGTAAAATATAATCAATGACATTATTACCTCATTAACATAACATAAACTTCTTCAACGTTCAAATTGACATATTTGCATGGTTGTTTACTAATATTTCAATAAATCTTTATTAAAATAATATTTTATTTATAAAATGTGCCATGGGCCAACCCAATTCTTGAGCTCTTGATAAATATTCCTGGATCTTTGAATCTAAGCTGATGCTGTTTGCTCCATGCTCCCCTGCAGACTGTAGGTACTTGGCTGCCTCCTTCAGAAAATTAAAAATAAAAACTAGGCTTCATTCCAGACAAATGATTCAACTTTGGGCCATCTTCAATAGTATCATTCTATAAAACAATGTATAGTGGCTGGGGAATTTGCCGGGATAAATTGTTGTAATAAAACACAAGAAACTAAGTCAGCTTTGTATTCTTGGACATTTTAGATGCTCGAAATCGTGAATCCCAAACGTTATGAAGACTGCTTTGTCTCATTTCGTGTTAATGTAATGACATCCGTGGTAAATTTACGAGTAGCTAAACACCAATATTACTGGTTGGAAATATTGCGACTTCATCTTACCTGATAACAAAGCTGAGCACGAACCACGTCTCCGACAAGATCATATTCCACGGCTTGTTTGGCGCATTTTGAAGCTTCTTGTAAATAGTAATTACTCATTGTAGCACCAAAAAAATATGTTGATAAATTCCTACTAGAAACTTAATAAGTTTAATCCACCCAACGTCAATCAAAGCTGACTACAACTTTCTCATTGTTTATAACCTGCACAGGCATAGAAACTCCAATCGTAATCATATTCGGTTTACTCATTATGGTCGGTAATTCCACACGATTGTATATTTTCTAACTGAGCAATTATTGGTTCGTATTTTTCGGACATTTCATTGCAGATTTTCCAGCTTATGGCGCCTCCCCTCGAAAATTACTATCAACATGAAAGAAAGAGTGAATGTCAGGATTATACTGTTGGATCCCTAGATCCAATAAATTGAATAATATTTAAAATTATATTGCCGATTAATTATTTTAATAATTAATTAAATTTAGTGGCAATATAATTTGAGAATTAAATTGGTGCTATTCAGACTCTTTGGTTATGTACCTTTGACAAATGGATTTATATCGGAAAGTAGAGCGAGAGTAATAGAAACAGCAGATTTCAAGACTTAATCAATTAAGCATTTTACATCTTCCAAGCCATCTGACAACTTTCAATAAACCTGCCCTTCTATAATTAGTTTGAGGACCCTGGGTTATTACATTGGTGTCAGGAGTGGGATTTAGAAGTTAAAGGGTATCCAAAAGTAACTAAAGTAGAAGCTTGTTTGGTTGAAAAGTGAACGATGCCGAAGTACTTGGATGAATTGTACGTGCCTCGATTGAGACAAGAATTGAGAGAGCGTGGCCTGGATTGGAAAGGCACGAAAGCTGAGATACGAGAGCGACTTGGGGCATGGTTGACAGAGAATGGCCATGACCCAGAGGAATACGAATTCGAGAATCCATCCCATAAAAAGATGGATGAATTTCTTGATTTTATGAAAAAGTCCGTAGATGAGATGAGGGAATGTATTAGGAGTATTAGGGGTGATTTGAAAAACAGAGCGGTTCCATGCCAGGATGTCTCGTTGGCTTCGGGTGAAGACTCTGCCGAGAAGAGTCCTGTTGGTTCTTTTGAGGAGAGCAAAGTGGTGCTTCCATCTTGCGAAGAACAAGGAGAGGAACTCTGCAAAAAGGTTACCAACGAGGAACAAATCATGTCCGTTGTTCCAGGTACCGTTTCTGGCAGCGTTGGGATGGAGTCATTAGAGGGCACATCCAACCACAGTGCGTGTGTGTCTCCAGAAGCTCTGTGCGTGATGGCAGACTTAGGGAACTCGACGTTGGAGCCCATAGAGTTACCAGATCAGGTCGAGTCGTCAGCAGGGCCCAGAGAGCTCACGGAGGTTTTAGTGGAGCAAGTGGGGCTTTCGGAGGAGCCTGTGGGATTGCCGGTGGATCATGTGGAGTTGTTGGTGCAGCTCGAGGAGTTACTGATGAGTCACGTGGAGTTGCCGGTGGAGCACACGGATTTGATGGTGGAACAAGTAGAGTCTACAGAACAGCCCATGGATTTACCAGCGGATGTTTCGGCTCCATTGGAAATAACAGAAGGGAGTGCTCGGGATTTCAGGAGAGTGCCTAGCATGGAAAGTGGAGCAGGTGATCCTGAGGAGAGTCTGGGATCTGGCGACATCGTGGAGCAGGAGAGTGTGCATAGAAATGGCGATGTTCCGCGGCTGAAACTTGCGGGACGCAGAAGTAAAAGGGAGGAGACAGAAATCCCAGAAGATGACAAAGCAAATGGATCTGGGATTTGCAGCCATGAGATTGTTGGAAGATCGGATCCTATTCCGAGAGTAAAAATGAAAATGGGAATAGATGTCTGTTCGGGACGAACAGATTTAAGGAGGGGGCAGTGTTGGATCCCTAGATCCAATAAATTGAATAATATTTAAAATTATATTGCCGATTAATTATTTTAATAATTAATTAAATTTAGTGGCAATATAATTTGAGAATTAAATTGGTGCTATTCAGACTCTTTGGTTATGTACCTTTGACAAATGGATTTATATCGGAAAGTAGAGCGAGAGTAATAGAAACAGCAGATTTCAAGACTTAATCAATTAAGCATTTTACATCTTCCAAGCCATCTGACAACTTTCAATAAACCTGCCCTTCTATAATTAGTTTGAGGACCCTGGGTTATTACAATACTATTAGCGACTCATTCTTCTAAACCTTCAATTTGAGCATTACAATTTCAATAATATTGGTAGCCTAAACGATCTTCCGTTCCATATCGTTACCATGTGAATCAAACAATAATATCCATTGGCCCAATTTGTCACAAATTATTTATTACAATGCCTCGGTAGATTTTATCTTGCACCGAATTACATTTAATCAAGCTATCAATCGTGAGCTTGGCTCTCGAGGTACTTCTGATAGACATCTTCTGACATCAGATTCTCGAGTTCCTTTTCATCTTCCAGTTTCACCTTGTACAACCATCCTGAAAGTTTTTTAAAAAATGGAACCATTTTACCAAAGTTTATAAACTCAAACATCCAAAAATCTAGTTTAGGACTAATAATTCACAAAAGTTGAAAACTAAGACCTCTTTCATAACATGATGTGTTAACAATTGAAGGTGTTTCTTCGACTTGAACGTTTTTCTCGAGAATCTCTCCCGAGACAGGAGCATAGACTTCAGCGGCAGCCTTAACACTTTCTAAAGCCCCAACTTCAGCTGGATGGTGGAAAGAAAAGTGTCAATTGATTAAAACTGCTGTTGGTGATCTGTGAAAAAATGGCAGACCAAAGCAATAGATTCAAACATTTTTAACATTCGCAGCTCTTATTTCAATAAATAAAGAATTGTAATCTGATTGCTTGATACATTTATCACAGTTTATTATTTCTTAAAATGAAGTAACTAACTGCTTGCAGCAAAATTTTCTCCGACTTCAGGCAATTGGACGTACACGAGCTCACCAAGTGCCTCCTTTGTAATATAATAATGTTTTTAATAATTTTTGCTTCTAAAATTATATTTCAGATAATAAATTACGTACTTTTAACATCTCGAAAGCCCAGCCAGATGAAATGAAAGATAAAGTAATGCCATTTTCATCGTTATCATAATTACCTGGGCGAATTCACTGATCCCAACTGTTCCGATGCATCCATTCACTGAAACCCATTCGTGTTTCTTCGTGTATTTCCTATCTTGAATGGGGCAAATAAATATAATTACAAATAAATGCAGTTACTCTTAAATAAGCGATAAATGAAATAATCTGAATAAAATGAATTGCAGAGCTAATCTAACAGATACACTCAAATACATTAGCAACAAATCAATGACTACGAATTTCAAGACTAATCTGCTAATTTACGTAAAAAAAAACACCATTGCTGATAGTAAAATTTGAACTATTAGTAGCTTCAATTGCACTTATTTTGCTAAATTGAGAAAGCAACCGGTAGGAATGTAAAAACTTCAACGTTAGACACGTACCTTTTGACACTTGCTCGTGTGTGTTAAGGACGAAGACGGTGCTGTGAACATTTCTGGTGGACACGAGTGGACGATAGCTCTTTGACAAGGATTGAGTCAATAGCTTGACGGATCTGTGCACCTGGATGCTATTCCTGAACAACCTCTGAGCAATGCCAGCCATCTCCAATGCGAGGATAAGAAACGGATTTCAAGTAGAACGAAGCGACCGAACTGTCGGGAAGGTCGGCACCAAATGAGCGATTTGACACAGTAGCCCAGAGAAGAAGGTTCGCTGGTCAAATAACAAAGGGTTAACAAAGCCGGTTAACAATTCCATTGTATTGCAAACCTATCAAGGTGACTCTATCAAAGTATCTCCGTTGGCTGAGAATTTTCAAGTTTCATTGAAATTAAAAATAAATGAATAAAAAAACAACTTTACTTTCAGTTCAACATATTTTTTGGAAGTTTCCCAAGCACGAGTTCAAGGTTTTATATTGTATGCATACATATATACATATATCGACGGGCTATCTTTCTGAAATCGCTAATTTCATAGTCAGAATGAAATCCGAATGCGGATCTTAGCTAAAGTTCAAGCACTCGAAATAACTTTTTCAAGTACATCAAAATAAAAACTAAACATCCACTGTGCAGAAATATCGAGGCTGTTTTCAATTGAAGCTTAACCGAGTCAATCGGACTTTTGGCTAATACATCTGCTACCTGATCAACATTTGGAACTGCAGTCCATCAGACCTGCTACATTAGAAACTAGACAGATGCACTCACCATTGTGAGTTCAAAGGTCTTGAGATATAAACCATATAACACAGAAGATGTGTTAGTCGAGATAGTGTATATTTTACAGTTTATTGGAGTAAATTCCATGCAAACGACATTTTTATAATAAATATTATATTATTTTTAAAAGACCAAGTCAGGTTAGCCTAATTCTACATTATTATTTCCGGCAGTCAGATGGATAGTAATGCAATCAAATAAACAATAGTTCATCTCCTGTATCTGAGTCTTCTGAAGTGAAACCATAACTGAAGGATGTTGTTCTGGAATTGGCATCTGAATCCTCTTTTATACGAATGCTCCCATTCCCTGTTGACAATCTTGAATGCAATGTCCTAAAAAACAAAGAAACAAATGAAGTATAATTAATTAGTTACTAATTATTATTATAATTAAATATTAATTAATTCCTAGGTTCCTTACTTTCCTAACCATTCAAATTAAAACTATAATTAGTATTTTTTTTTATTTCATGAAAATGTTGAAAAATGGTCAGAAATGACATGAAAAAGAAATTACTCTTGCTTATAGTATTAATAAATTCATTTATTTCAAATTAATGAGTTGTCATGAAAATGTTTAAAAATGATCAGTGAAACAGTCCCCCAAAATAATTATTAATGTCCATAATAATACCGCTAACTCCTAACCAAAAAGTAAACATTAATAAATTAAAAAATGTTACCTCATACGGGGCACCAGCTGAGAATCGTATGGTGGCAAAGTTCTTGTCCTCGCAAGGAATCTGTAAATAAATAAAAATAAACAATATTCCAAATTAATTCATAAAATAATAAACTATAAAAAAATTATTCTCAGATTAATTACAAATTTTGAGAATTAAATGAAATCCAGTAATAAAAAAGTAAATTAATTAAAATATAATAATATATATAATAATAATAATATAATATAATTAAAATAAAATAATAAGTCAACAAAACATAACAAAAAAACTAAAATAGATAATTTCTTACCACTTTGTACTGAGGTATTTTGGATTTCTCAATTAAATCTGGATAAAATATCTGCAATGACAAAAACAAATGAATTAGTAATTAATTCGTTATCCATTAATATTAATAATTAATTAAACTAAAGCTTAGTAATCATGACAGTACTTTACAGTGCAACCACCAAGGGTAAAGAGCAATGACAATAGTAACAATAATAATAATAACAATAAAAATAATAATAATAATGTACTAGTAACAACAAAAATAAAGTTATATTAAATAATTATTAATAAATAGTGATCATTTAATTTAATAATTATATTTATTTAATAATAATAATGTAATAATAGGGCTTCTGAATGCTCACATTGAATTTGTACCCTTGGACAACTTTGGGCGGAGGATTGTCAACATCGTAATGGGTCTGATTGTACTTGTTCCACTCGAATCCCTGTTTTTGATTGGACGAGAACATAGCAACAGTAACAACAAGGCATGATAATCATGAATATTTATTATTTATTATTGTGGTTATTAATATTAAAAAATAATTAATATTAACTATTATGCCAAACTGACCGTGTGAACTCTGTTGAAGAACCTAGGCTTCCTGGGCTTATACTTGTCACTCCAGATGGATGCTTCCGGCTTCAACTGAACTTCCACGCTGAACTGTGCCTCCTCGTCGTTCATGCCTGCCCTTGCCCTTTTCATGAACTCCTCCTCTTCATCCCTCTGGCCAATCAGGTAGTAAGTTATGACATTAGAACAACCAATAGAAATTAACTTAATTTAATTAATAATAAATGGCATTTCTCATCACAAACAATTTCCTAAACAGGAATCGATCAACTCCACTAAACGAAATAAATTTCACTAAACCTTAAAGACTACTTAAACAAATCATCAATTAAGATTGGACCTTGCTATTAATAACATCCTATCACAGAACATGATTAGTAATAATACTATACTGTACAGTTAAATGTAAAAAATAATAGAAGGGCATTGAACCACTGACCTCTGCCTGACCAGTTGTGAGGACACTCTTCCTGGCAAACTTGAGCCTGATGAGATCCTCATCCGGGTCGGTTATGATCACCCCCGGAGGGAGGTCTTCGGCCTGGAGGAGCGTCGGACTGTAGCGACCCGACGCGTAGTCCTTGACGCACGGATCCTCTTCTTCTTCGTCCTCCTCTCTGACGTTTTCGTTCTCCTCGTCATCGTCAGCAGCATCGATGCCCTCCTCCTTTGAACTGTCAACGGAATTAACGAAATAAATAAATAAATAAAACCTATGGGATTGCAAAGGGATTTGATGGATCGATAGTTTTATCGAGGCCATAATGTTTGATTCATCTTCCTAACTTTATCAATAAATTATAACATTACAAGTTAATAAGTAATGATTGGACTGTGGAAATCAAAGCCAATAGTTCGGTCGAACACACCTCTCTACTCCGGACGTGCTCGGCAATTCCGCGTCCTCCGCTGGTTGCGATGAAGTCGATGGACCAGCTTCGGGCTCCTCTTTCACGGCGGATGGGAAAAGAGGACCTGTTTCGATGCATTGCTGGAGACGACAACAAGAGACGGCATTCAAATATTACCAGTTAATATAATTTAAATTATAATAATAAATAAAATACAAAGACAACTGCTTCTACAGTCACAAAGGATGAAATTAGTTATAAATAATAATAACATTAATTATAATGACGACAACAACAACAATAATAATTATTATTATAATGATGATGTTAATATTAAATGCTTGAACAACTGAACCACCTCTCTCTTCAGTCTCATGAGTTTATTCTTAAGATGTTCCTGATGCCTTTCCTTGAGCCTCCTTCTGGCCATGTGCGGCCTCAGCTGCTCCAACATGTCTTCCCAATGACCTAATTAAATATACTAATCGGGTGAGATGTGCGATAATTAACATATGTTAATGCGGCACCGACGAAGTACAGATGTTGGGATAAGCCACATTAACCAGACAAATAATTTAAATGGTAAATGTCACTTGAACAAACTAGAAAAAATAATAAATAACAAATTTAAAAAATAATATATAAAGAAATAACGAATTAAAAAATAATAAGTGAAAAAATAATAAAGAAATAATAAATTAGAAAATCTGTTTCAACACGCAACAGTCTCTACGGATCAACGGAACCCACTGACGGAATGGCAGCCAATCAATCAATCGATCAATCAATCACTCACCAACGTCAATTCCTTCTCCTCCCTTCAGTTTATCCTTCATGGCCTTCTCCAGGTTGTACAAGTCCGTCATGGCCGTGTTCTTGAACGTGTTCTCGACCTCCTCCCTCATGGCTTTGTTCGAAATCAGTGGATTTCTATTCGTGAAATGCTCTGCGGACAAAAGTCAAGATGGCGACCATGCATGGATTTATTTTTTTTTATTTATTGCTTAAAGAGTCAGAATTCAAACACAGCTGTTATTTTTATTATTAGTATTGAAATTATTATTATTATTATTATTATTATTACTATTGTTGTCATTACCTGGACAGTTTGGGTCAGACCTTTTCAGCTTCTTCAGTTCATCCTCTGCCACGATGGTTATATCTTTCCAATAGTCCACATTCTTTCCCTGCTCCAACTTCAGATAAACTTTGATGTCCTCCAGCAAATCTTCAAGGTCATTGATTTTAAGACCCTGAAAACATTTAATAAATTCACTATCACTTACTTATGGCTTTATCACCATCAATTGACAAATAGAAAAGGTAGATAAACAATGTCCAGTTTTTTTTTAGGCCTATCATGAAATAATGCATTTGCTGCTCAAAGTTTGCAAGTTGAAGTTCTGAACAACTTACATTGAGGAACTCGTAAGGTTCCGTAACCTCTGTTATCATATCGTCGTCCTCTGAACTAATGTAGTGAGCCAGAAGATCAATGGGCTTGGCTGAAAATAATGGAAAAATTACTTCATAGGTGATTCAGATATTTTAAAAACTTTATAAAAAAAAAAGTATTAACTATTATTATTATTATTATCATTATTATTATTAATATTATTAATCTGAAACATAAGTCTTAAGCTATATTAAGACCATCATGCATATTCAATAGCTTACCAGTTCCATCGCTGATCCTGATTTTTGATCGAAGCTTTGCCTGTTGGAGGTGAAACTGAAGAAGAAAAAATCATTAGCATAAATTATTAATGTGGCAATTAATATGCATCTTTTAAGGTAGATATTTTGTTAAATATTAGAACAACTCCCAATTATTTTGTGTTTCTAAAATAAAATTGTCAGAAAAATTCAAATAAATGCTTATTGATTCCATGCAAATGGCACTTTCATAAATAATTAATGTATAATTAATATTACAAAACATTACCATTATAAAGTAAAGTTATAAAATATTATAAACACAAAGAACTGCAAAGCAACATGGCAACTCACGGTGTCCTCTTGTTTGGTCCACTCTCTATAATATGCAGCCTCCTTCTCCCTCTGCAAGAGTTCTTGTTCTCTCTCTCTTTCTTCTCGTTCTCTCTCCCTTTCCATTCGTCGTTTCTTCACTTTATCCAGTTCTTCCTAAAAAGTGGAGATGTAAATTTTCTTAATTTTGCAAGAATATTTAGAAATATTGTTCAAATGACAGCAATTTGTATTAAAGAAATGTTGCATCAAAGTGCATTAATTTATCAATATATTAATTATTAACAACCAATTAACATCAAATAGAACATCAATCTCAAAATCCACATACACTGTTCTCAATCATCTTCCTCTTCTGCATCTTCTTGATTTCTCTTAAATCAATGTCCGACTTTCCCTCTTGTTCGAGCTTTTTTGACCAAATGAGGGGCTCGTACAAGTTTGAGTCCCCAAATGGATTGCATTCATTTGTGTAGCCCTGAAAAAAATGTCTTGTCAAATTTCATGTGTCTAAATGTGGTAAATAGCAGTTATGTGATTAATTGTTATGTGTTCCAAAGTATACTTTGAGTGAATTATGATTAAGTTTGTGTATTTATAAGATTGTGAAGTGCTTGAGGTTCCATGGAAGTTACTCACCAGGTGTTCTTCATCCCAGCCCAACTTTTCTTTTTCTCTTTTACTTTTGGCAAGCTAAAAATATTCAAAAATTTCAACTAAATTAAGGATCATATTATTATTATTACTAATTATAACAATCCAATAAGAATGCCCAGAAATGAAAACAAATTTATGACAAACACAACCAAAAAATGTCTCCACATTTTCATCATCGATAATCTTCATTAATACATCTAGAAACTCACCTTGTCTGCTAACCGTCTTGCTCTCTTTTCTTCTGGGGTTTCTAATTCCTTGGCTCGTTTATCTTTCCTAGATCACGTTAGATAAGCATACATTATATGTCTATTTCCAATAAACCAAATAATTTCCACTTACTTGTCTTTTGGCATATCAACCAATAAAGTAACTTTAATTCAAAGTGGTGGTGGGTTTTATTATTACAAAATGTGACGGGCTATTAACCAATTAAAATGTTCCTTTCCGATCAATTAGTAATCCATCAAAACCAGACGGATTATCAAAATATGATCAGCAAGTCCCGAAGAAAAACAATCACGGACGAAAAAATGAAACCAAAGACTATAAACCTCATACAAAAAAACTTATTTTTTAATTTGGGAAAAACTCTATAAACTTTGTCGAGATTTAAAATGCAAAATCCTTTCAAACCCGTGGCAATTTCTAGAATACGTATAAATTACCATTTGCAACCAATAATAATTGACAATTCGATTGGACTTTCATAAGTTATGGAATCATATATTATCTTTATTTAACAACATTTTATTTATAAAATGACATTTTCCAATTAACAAATTCTAATTATTTTTAAATTTCAAAGTGCTGAGGTAATAAATATTGAATTAGATTACAGACCGCTTGATCTTTTGTAGAACATTATTCTTTCTAGTAGCTAATTTATCCAACAATAGATTAAGACGTGCATCGCGTTTTATCTGATATAAACAGCCACATAACATTGCATCTCTACTCGTTAAATAATTTGACAGTTCTTTGCTTGTTTTTGTCTGTGTTTGGGTCTCGGTTTTTTGGTGCTCTCACAAAAAGAGGAATGGAGCTGAGAATAGCCGTAGTTTGTTCCAGCAATCAGAACAGGAGTATGGAGGCTCATCATTTTTTAAGGTATTTTACAACTGAGAAATTGTTTTGAAACCATTACCAGATTTGTTTATTTTGTCTGGTTTATTGGACTGTTCAAATTATAATCACTGTTTAAATATTGCCATAATTTAGCAAAAAAGGATTTAATGTGAAGTCTTTCGGAACTGGTACTCATGTCAAACTGCCGGGACTAGCTCAAGACAGGCCAAACGTTTACGAATTTAGTACTACCTATGATGAAATGTACAAAGATCTCCTAAATAAAGACCGACAAATGTAAGTTTTTGATGAGATAAAAATTGTAATTATAATTAGATATTGTTAATTTTTAGTTGCCATCCAAGATTAAGCAATATAATTTGTCTAAATTAAAACATTGAGAGATAATACATATGAAACGATTTGCTCAGGTACACACAAAATGGTCTTTTGCACATGCTGGATAGGAACAGACGTATAAAGCCAAGACCTGAAAGATGGCAGGCTTGCAATGAAAGATTCGACATTATAATCTGCTGTGAAGAAAGAGTGTATGACCAAGTATTAGATGGTGGGTAATGAGTTTGTATTTTATGATTAAATTTTAATGTTTTTATCGGGATCTTCATCTTACATTGACTAACCCTAACTAATTATTCTTCCCTTGTCAACATTTGTTCATATTGTCATTGAATGATATGACATCATGCTTTTTTTAATATGCATTATTATTATTATTATGGCCACATTATTTATTAATTTACTCAATTTTTATTGATTTGTATATTGTTTTGTTAACAGATTTAGAAAATCGTGCAAAGTCATTTGTTGAGCCTGTCCACATCATAAATATTGACATTCAGGACAATCATGAGGAAGCCACGATTGGTGCCATTATGATTTCTGATCTTTGCACTTTGGTAAATATAATTGGATTAATTAAGATTATTTATTCCATCTTTTATTATTTAATTTCAAGACATTTGGAATTCCTAATAATAAATAAGTTATTTAAAAGTTTTTGGAATGCCTCACTATGTTGGGAGATATATGAATATGTTGGGGTGTTAAAGTTTTGTAAATCTCTTTTCATTGCACTTTATCATTATTATTACTATTATTATTACAGATTTATTTATTAAATTGAAAAGTATTATTAGCAATTGTGAGGGCATATGGATAAATAAAGTTGTTCATTTATCTAGCTTTCTCAATGTGAAGACTTGGACAATGAAATTGATGAGTTACTGACAGATTTTGAACATCAATGCCAGAGGTCGCTTCTCCATAGCGTCGTATATTATTAGGATGATTTTTGCATATTCTCTGTGAATGTGCTTAGTAGCCGATGAGTAATCATTGAACTTTGTTATATTTTGTAAATAAACAAGTCGATCGCTTAGGTGATTCCCTGTGGTTCGGTCGAGGTGGTGGTTCGGTCCGTCGATGGAGCTTTCCGAAAATTTTTTTTGGTAATAAAGGCTTAATTGTGCTTCAGGTTGACTTTGTGTTTGAATTAAATATTCGTGTTAGTTCAATTTGAGTGTTTATAATTATTAAAGTAAAGTTCGCTTTTAATCGATAATTTAAAAGTGGAGGGTTTGCTTATTTGTGTTAAGTCTTCTGGTGTAAACGGAGCTCGATGATGACTAACGGGATAGTTTCCTCTGATGTGAGTATTTGAGGTTTTAGAACCGATAAAATATATAAAAACTGTTACTTTATAGCAAGCCGTAATTTGCTGGCACTGTGTATCTTAATGAAATTTACTTTTAGACAGTAGCATAGTATTAAATTAATTGAGAGCTATAAAGCCTGGTAATTCAAGTAAATTCTTGATAGAATAACAACTCATTCCCAAATACAGAACCCGGATAGCTATCCTATTATTGTCATACATCCCGGCTCCTTCAACTTAAGATTTGGTTTGTCTACTTCTATCTACCCAGTTACTATTCCTCATTGCATTGCTAGGAGACGTAGGTCGGTTGGATCTTACAAGCATGAGGATGAGTGGCTTTCAAATCCAGCAAAAGAGGTAAGATATGAATGTGTAAGCTTGGGTCTAGTGAGATAGTAAAATAGCAAAGTAAGTTTATCAAGTACAGGCAGAAATGCTAATACCAAGCCAATTATTTTCATGTAAGACATTAGAATCAAAACTGTTGAGAGAGATTGGCCTGAAATCTGCTAGGGAGAGCTTGTCAACCAGGTATGTTGCCAGAGGAAGGAAAAGAAAACTTACAAGCCCAGAGCAGGTTTTGTCATTTAATTTCTTTCTTTCAAAGATTGAATTCATGGAATTTTAAATTAAATTTTATTTAATTGGTACACATCCATCTCAAGAGATAAATTTTAAATGCATGATGGTTTATTTTGGTAATATGATAATTTCATAATTTGTTGCAGGTTTTGGAATTCAATGAGAACTCAGAAATCACTCTTGAGACTGTAACTCCAACAGAGGGCCAAGATATTCAGTGGACTAATGCTCCAGCCAACACAGAATTTTTAGTTGGTCAAGAAGTATGTACTCTAAGAACTTTAGAATTTAAATTTCTTGATCGTTTAATTATAACAATTTACACAGATTTGTTCATCATGTGATAATTATTAAACATTTACAAGGCTTTCATGGTAGCTCCTGACTCACTATTCAACATCCACTGGCCTTGGAAAGGTGGAAAACTGAACACCCACCAAGATGTTGGAGGATCCCTTTCTAGCATCGTGCAGGACCTTCATGATATTTGGATGACAGCCTTCAAAGTACATCTCAACATAAGTCAGGAAAATGTCAAAGTAAGTTGATCTGGATGCTGTATCTCTGTTTATAATAATTAATGAATACTAATGAATATTAGTGAATATTTAATGGATATTTAATGAATATTTGAATGAATATTTGAATGATTATTTGAATAAATATTTAACTGATGAATATTTATCTTCATCTATCTCTTAAGGCTTTGACCATGGCTTTGTCATTACTATCGTCATCTTAACTCTCATTACATGTACTCACTTATGTACTTCTCCAGTACCACAGAGCTGTTGTACTCATCCTGGACTCGTACAGACGGCCCGATATAAGAGAACTGGTTGAACTCCTTCTAAACAAGATTGGCTTCCATTCGATATTTTTAACACAGGTTTGATGCCTCTTAATATTTTAATCATTCAAATACTATTTTAGAATTGGAATTTTTATAGAAAATATAGTGAATTTTAAACAAAATTCTCAGGAATCGGTGTGCGCCACTTTTGAGGAAGGTCTCACATGTGGATGTGTGGTGGACATTGGGGATAGGAAGACATCAATCTGTTGTATCGAGGATGGTATGATCAAGTCCAATACTATGATGTTGCTGCAGGTGGGAGGAAGTGATGTCACAAGTTGTTTCAACTGGTTGCTCAACAAAAGCGGATTCCAGCTCAAGGATGTCAACGTTGCTGAGCGATTTGATGGGATGTTCGTTCAGAACTTGAAAGAATCCTATTGCCACCTTGATCAGGTGTGAACATTGGCACGTCATTATTCTTATTTTCTTATTATTGGAACATCAGGTTAGCAGAAAATTTGCAAATCCTCTCTAGTAAGACAAATTTATATTAGAAACAATGCTTTAACTCAGACTGGTTAAAATTAAATCCACAATTCTTTGGCTCAGAGAGAACTTTTTACATTTTATAGAATATAGATGGAATGAAGGACTTTGAAATACCATATTCAAAGCCAGCATCAACATTGCCAAAGACTACTTTGAAATTTACATTGAGGCTGGGTGATGAAAGAATATTGGCAGCCATGTCTCTCTTCTTCCCAGAAATGTTTGGCCTCAAAGTCAATGATAATCTCATAGTCCTGGGAGGTGGGAAGAAGGTCAGCGATCCCAGTGACGTCAATGACGAAGAATATCTCCGGCAGACCATGACGAAGCACGAAATAGCCGCCAGACAAAGACGGCGAGATCAGACGGAATCGAACCAGGCGCAGGAGTCTGGCATGGGAGATGACTCCCAGCTCAATGATTTTGAAGGATACGACCAACTTGACTTTAATATGATGAGGAGTAACCAAATGGAAGACGATTGTGATGCCTGGAATCTCATGGGACTGCATCATTCCATCATCAAAAGCATCGAGCAATGTGGTCTGTGCTTATTTCCATTAAATTCTATTATTTGCTGAAGTTCTGCTTAAAATCAAAGCTAGCAACAAATGTATCTGCCCCAAAATATTCTATTAATTATTATTATCTAATAGTTATTAATTATTAGTATATTAATTATTTCTATTTCTGAACCTTTAGCACAAAACTTAGATGATGACTTGCTTTGATTCAAATAGAAACAGAGGAAGTGAGGCAGAAAATGTATGGGAACATCTTGTTGGTTGGAGGAGGTGCAATGTTCTTAGGAGCTCAAAATCATTTGGCTCATTTATTAATGGCTCAAATGAAATTGAATGGCAAATCTTACGAGGCCAATGTCTATCCAAAGGTTGGCCATTGACAAACTGTGCTTTATAATTGTCGTGACGTTTTGTGCAAAAGTCATATTCCACCCAGGAGAGTTCTGACCTGGCTCACTTAGCATGGAAAGGAGCTTGCATCATGTCATGTCTCGACACGTCACAGGAATTGTGGGTCACGCCGAGACTTTGGAACAAATACGGCATCCGTGCAGTAAGAGAAAGAATTCCATTTAATTGGTGACATTGACCGTATTAGAATCTGCTAGATATTTTAACTTTATTTGATATAATGGTTCATATTTCTTGAAAAAAAAATCTTCTTTGTCAATGCCATATATGGAAGGAGTTGTGTATGGCATGCATGCCTCACTCCACTCAATTTACCTGACTCCTGTGATTTTTGTGGCCAGTAGTATAATTGGCGTTTGTAGCATCCATCAATTACAGATATTCGATAAGTCTGCATCGAGGTGTTCGCGCTCTAAAAGTCATATCGACCTCCAAATTTGCTAGTCGTCTGCCACTATAACAAATAAGCTGACTAAATACGAAAATTATGGGATGCATATTGTCATCCAATAATGAAAAAGAGGCGTTGGACAGATCGAAAAAAATCGAGAAGCAACTTAAGATGGACGGAGAAAAGGCTTCGAGTGAAGTTAAGTTGCTTCTTTTAGGTGAGTGAGTTAATTAAACCGACCGACTAAGTTAAATTTCGACGATTCGATTAATCCCAACGTTGGAATCGACCGAACCGCACCGGAGGATGTGTTGAAACGCGACGCAATGAGGTTGCAGTCTGCTCGAAATCAATTGAATAGCAACAATTTGTTGCGAATATTTTGTAAACGTATTTAAGTTACCAAATTATAGAATGCCAACCCAATTGTTAACAATTACAATTGACAACAAATTAGGAGGAGGAGAGTGTGGAAAGAGCACAATCGTCAAGCAAATGAAGTTAGTAATTCATTGTTGGACAAACTTTCGTTGAAGTTTGTTAATTTCTGAATAAAATAGATTTTTTAAATTTATCCTTATCGGGTCTAACCTTTTCATAATCTCCGGCCACGATTATTTCGTGATATCGTGTCATGAGAAATAGGTGCTGGAAATTAAAGATTCTTTAAGACGTTTGTGGCATTAAAATTAATTAACTCCTAAAATTTCATTGGTCTAATGTGAAGAAAACGATGATTTTACCTTCATAAACACGATAGTGTTTTATCAGAATTAAATTTAATTTTAAAATTATGTTTGTGATCTAATGGCAGACGTTCATTTGTCTCCCGCTGAACACGAAAGATTACAAAAAAAAAATGATAATATGTCTAGTCTCCCGAGTTTGTACCTACTCGATGCATTCTGCAAAAAGATTTCTAATTATTTTAATTGGTACAAAAAGTCCTTTCTCAGCACTAATTAGCCACCTCTGAAAAGAACCTAACGACCATCATGTCGTCATGGCGGATGACAGACAAATACTTTCTTAATGGAATTGCCGATAAAAAAAAAGGATAGAATTAATCAGAAGAACGAGCTCTTCCTTTGAAGATGCCATGATAAATATCCTGAGAATTATTCTAAGTGAACATTATTATTATTATTATTATCACTTACGACAAATTAGTCATTGATAAACTAATGCAAAGCAAAATGCCAAGTGACGCCAGTGACTCTTAAAACAGTTACGATAATAGTCAAATATGTTTTAAGGCTCCAAGAGTTTAATCAAAGAAATAGTAACCTATTGCCATCATTTTGTCATTTCTCATGTCAATTTCAACATCAGGATCATCCACGAGAAAGGTTACTCGCGAGACGAATGCCTCTCTTACAAGCCTGTCATATTCAGTAACATCAAGCAGAGCATCATTGCCATCGTCAAGGAAATGAGCCGACTCCAAATCTCTTACGAGGACGTGGATAGAGAGGTTACGATGGCGCTGACACGTACCTAGACCTACATTTTGACAGATTTCTTAAATTAAACTTAGTAAATCGATTAATTAAAAATAATTTCCGACTCATTATAAAACCATTGCGAGATCCCCAAGCCTCCAATTAAAATTTCCTCCAGTCGGAGCAAAATAGCAAAGATGCAATTTCTTTCCATATCTAATTACCACAGCAATTACTTTTCCCTCTCTCTCGCTCTCTTCCAGGCAGACGAAAAAGTTCTCCTTCTTACCAATATGGACGACGGTGATCTCCCAAAGGATTTGGTGGAGGTCATCAAGAGACTGTGGAAGGACAAAGGCATTCAGCAATGCTTTTCTAGAGCCAGCGAATACCAACTCAATGATTCCGCATCTTAGTTGGTGTTGGTTGCTATCAGTGGATATAATTTCGTAAATTTTAGCAGGGCGATATTTCTGCATTGCTAAATAATAATCCATATGCAATTATATTTACCTTTAGTTACCCATTGGCAGCAAGAATTATTACGCAAATATTAAATTAGATTATCAACAAACAACTTCTGAGCCATCCTACTGTGCCATTTTCAAACGCAACCTTATTTCCAGTTACCTGAATAGCTTGGACAGAATAGGCGATCCGGCATACATTCCGACAGAGCAGGATCTCCTGAGGACGAGAGTCAAAACAACTGGAATTGTTGAGACCAATTTCTCATTTAAGGACCTCCATTTCAAGTTCGAAGTGAATTTATCAGCTCGAGTTTAATTTAATTGGTAGAATTTGGTAGGCTTTTAACTGCCATTGGAGTACTCTTATTGGCCAAATTCAAGTGTCGGTCGGAATCCAAATAATAAAGGCGATTTATTACTAATATTACTAGGGTAATATTAATATTATTTTTATAATATTAGTAATATTATTAGGTCTGTTAGGGTAATAATGGAAATACCGACATGATTGTCAGTTTTGAACCTATTAGTAACACTTCTGGAATTAATTTGTGAAGCGACGTGTGCGATCATTAAAGGATGTTCGATGTCGGAGGTCAGAGGTCAGAGCGGAAGAAGTGGATCCATTGTTTCGAGGGAGTTACAGCCATCATCTTCATCGTAGCTCTCAGTGAATATGACTTGACTTTGGCTGAAGATAGAGAGACGGTAACCTTTGTTCGAACGATTATATAGGAATAATAATGATAATAACAATTATAGAAATATTAGTATTACTTTTGGTGTGACGTTCTACAATTATTTATTAATTTAAGATTAAACCGATTTGTGCCAGTTTATTTTATTTTTAATAGGTTGATAAAAGTTGCCGGATTAATGTGATATCTAAACACGATGATACATATGAAATTAATAATAGATTTCATTGTAAAAATAACATTCACTAGATATGCTATGATTATAATTCACAATAATTTTTCGAAATTTCATGAGTTGAAAAAGTTGCGTGAGTGGAAAATTGCAGTGCTGTCCTGAAATTAATTTTGTTGAAGAACCGAATGATGGAAAGCATGCAACTGTTTGATTCAATCTGCAACAACAAATGGTTTACGGAAACTTCTATTATACTCTTTCTGAACAAGAAAGACCTTTTCGCCGACAAGATCAAAGTCAACCCGATCAGTGTCTGCTTCCGAGAATATAATGGTTGTCATGTCGATTGAATTTGTCAATATAATCCAAAAGCTTTTGTTTGAAACTATTAATAGGCTGTTTTTATTGAATAATTTGAAATATTTTTTAAAGGAAGCAACACTTATGATGAAACATCGAATTACATAAGGAGGCAATTCGAAGAATTAAACAAGCGCAAAGGAACTAAAGAGATTTATTCTCATTTCACTTGTGCTACGGATACAAATAACATTCAATTTGTTTTTGATGCTATAACAGATGTCATCATAAAAAATAACCTTAAGGATTGTGGACTGTTTTGAAAACAATTCGAACATTCTTGAATACACTTTTGTGATTGTAAAAAATTGTTAAATATTATCAAAAAGAAAAATTGCAAAATAATTAGTTTGGTAATCCTTGAAAGGACTTTCGTCAAATTCGAAGTCTTGTTTTTCTGTACTTTCGAAAAGTATTTTATATCAATAAAGAAAATGTGAACTTCAGTTGAACAAATTTAACTTATGCTTAATTTTAGCAATAACAAGTAAAATAATCCGGGAGGAATATATTAGCCCACAATATCCATTATATTACGCATGGAGCATTATTCAATGCGAAAGGGAACTTAAAAGTCTCATCATCGTATTGTTCGGATAGCCTAGTTTGCTGTGACAAATTTTCAATTTGAATTGTTAAGTTTGTGTCACGCCGCAGGAATTAGCATTTCTACTCTGTTTTTAGTCTTTCGTCCAAGCAATTTTCAGGAAACATGGCGTCTAATTTGCCGACTTCTGGATGGCCGAATGTCAAGGATGAGTACGAACTCAAAGACGTTATTGGTGGGTTTGATTTTGTTTTATTTTTAAAAGTTATTTCGGTTGCTTTTCGGGCATGTTGATGTGCCGGACGCTATTGTTTACATTTTCGACTGTGTTTACATCTTCCAGTTTGATAGAAAATCGTTCGTAATGATATTGCTTAATTATTTTCTAAGGGTCTGGAGCGACGGCAGTTGTGCAGATGGCTTGGTGCAAGACGAGGGGCGAAAAATGTGCCATAAAACGGATTAACCTTGAAAAATGCAATACCACTGTAGAAGAGCTCTTGGTAATGCTCGTCTGAATGATCGACTTTAACGTTTAAGAATTGAATGCAACGTCTTTGGTGGATGTGGAAAATTTAATTTATTTATCCAGAAAGAGATTCAGGCCATGAGCCAATGCAATCATGAGAATGTTGTCAGCTATTACACATCGTTTGTGGTCAAAGAGGAACTTTGGGTTGTCATGAAGCTCTGTGGAGGAGGTATTCCTAATAAATATTCATTTTAAAACTTAATCTGACTAGGAATTTATTCATGAGCACCGACAATGGCTATTCAGTAACTTTAATGAGGCTTACTTCCTAGTAGCATGAATGGTGATGATTTGTGTCATTACGTTGACTGCCTGAGTGTAACTAATATGTTTTTTTTCTCACTGCTATTATGTTTGAAGCTAATGATTACGAGAATGTATTTTCTGTTTTGGGTTTTTGATTGAACGACAATTGATTGAAAATTTATGACATCTCAAAAATAAGCCTTGCTTTAGAAATAAGGCCTACCACATCTTTTGAAGAAAACAAAATTAGAAGTTATTAAAAAAATGTAGTTACTAAAACCAATTACAACTTTTTTTATTATAACACTACTGTAACCATAATTGTGATTACTATAACTGCATTGCATTCTTTTATGAATATTCCCCCAAAGGTTCTCTGCTCGACATAATAAAGCACAAGATGAGAACCAACGAATCAAAAACAGGGGTCTTAGACGAGGTCACCATAGCGACCGTGCTCAAAGAAGTCTTGAAAGGTCTCGACTACTTTCACAACAACGGTCAGATACACAGGTGACGTCCGCCAGACCCGGGATTCGAACCTTGAACCCTCGCATCATTTGCAGAGATTTCAATTTCGTTCTTCCTTCTGTTTTTCTTTCCAGGGACATAAAGGCCGGCAACATCCTGCTCGGCGAGGACGGAAGCGTCATGATCGCAGACTTTGGAGTGAGTGCCTGGCTGGCATCTGGAAAGGACACTTCCAGGGAGAATGTGAGGCACACGTTTGTTGGAACTCCTTGCTGGATGGCACCAGAAGTCATGGAGCAGGTTCTTCTGATTACTGTGATACCACTGATATCAGTAACTCGTCTGGAGCTAATGTTATCAGATACGATACTTCTGATGTCGATTGTGATGATGATGATGATGGTGGTGATGATGATAATGATGGTGGTTCTTTTGCCTTTCAAAGGTTACAGGCTATGACTACAAGGCAGACATTTGGAGCTTAGGAATAACCGCCATTGAGCTGGCCACGGGCACTGCCCCGTACCATAAATATCCCCCTATGAAGGTTATTTGAAGGGCAATTATTAGTGACTCATAGTTCTATAAACGTTGTCCTCCGTTACTGTTGTCTCGTGACGACCTCCAATTTGAAAGTTGCGTTGCAAATCAATAACTAATTTTGTTTCTTTTCGTTTGATTTTTTAAATAATTATTAATTATTTCATTAATTATTGATTTAAGTATTCACATTTATGAATGCAGAAATTTGTCATCCATTATTCTTAAATTGTTTATGCAGTACAATCAAAACATAACAACCAAATTATGAAGTAATAGTTAAATACTTACAACCACTACTCTAATCGCCTTTCATCATCTCACATTTTCATCATTCTCTTGATGCAAGTCTTCATCTTAGCCTTCATAGAGAGACTGGTTAAGACATTAACAGTTAACAAAATAAATAAATAAATAACGTTAACCCACAGGTCTTGATGCTGACCCTGCAAAACGACCCCCCGACCCTGGAGACGGGCACGGACGACAAGGAGCAGTACAAGCATTACAGCAAGACCTTCAGGAAGCTCATCAGCGAATGCCTCAGGAAGGAGCCGGAAAAGAGGCCCACTGCCAAGCAACTCCTCAAGCATGAGTTCTTCAGGAGGACCAAGGTCAGGGTTATTTATAGCTTCTTGATGATGATGATGGTGGTGATGATGATGGTGATGATGATGGTGGTGGTGGTGTAGATGGTTTTAATTGCTTTTGAGTCAGGATAATTTGGCCTCAAGAGGGCCTTTAGAGTTTTGATCTTCCTGGTTTTTCAACTTTGCATTTTCTTTCATTATTTGATGTTGATGAAAAAAATGGCAACAGTTCTGTTTCTAGAGTTTTCTAGATCTTATATAATTTGTTTTTAAGCATTAAATTATCATTTGAAATAATTTACTTATAATTATATTAACTATTTTTAACATTTAATGTAACGTTATCTATTTTTGTTTTAAACAGGACAGACAGCATCTCGTAAGGACCCTCCTGTCAGATGGTGCTACTGTGAATCTCCAGAAGGTAGGCATCAACAAATATATGAATAATTAATTAACCGAGGATCATCATCAAAACTTCCATCGGTCGGTTCAAAGGTCAAAAGGGTTCCTGGCACGAGCGGTAGGATGCACAAGACCGAGGAAGGGGAGTGGGAATGGTCCGATGAGGAGGACGATCCAGAAAACAAGGTGCTCAGTTGCAGTCACATTTTGTCGATTTAAAGTTTAAATTGAAATTAATATGAAAATAACAAATTAACCTATAAAAATTATTAAAAACTGAGGCTAATTTGCTCTTTTTCTGTGAAAAATTACAGAAATTCTGAAATCTACTGTTAATAATGATATTATTATTATTATTATTATTATAGTAAATGAAAATGATAATTGATTTTCACAATCGATTGATTTCAACCATTTCTAGACTCAAGCACAAACTCAGGAAGGAAACATGACAGCTTCAGCAGATGTGAGTCAGAATGTAAACACCACAGCTGTTTGTGTTTGTTATTGTTGTTATTGTTTCTTATTGTTTGTTTGTTTGTTTACCTCCAGGGGCAACAGTCGTCTGCTGCAGCAGCAGCTGGCCAGTGCATATACCTCGTGCTCCGACTCAGGAACGAGAACAAGGAACTCAACGACATCAAGTTTGAATTCACTCCTGGAGAAGGTGATGATGATGATGATGATGATGATAGTGGTGGTGGTGGTGATGATGACAATTGTCACTGAATCAGATTTGATTGGTTGCATTTAAAGTGATTTGTGATGTTGTGGATTTGTGACGACACGAGATAATGATTTATATTTAAATACAATTAAATGTTTAATTAATAAATTATTATACTTAATTAATAAATTGAATTGGCTCAAGACATGGTAAGATTAGAAAGTTTCTATTTCACCATCAGACACGGCCCAGAGCGTAGCAAGAGAGATGGTGGAGGCGGGACTTGTTGATGGGAAGGATATGATCGTTGGTTAGTTAGGGTTTCATTCGATTTTGCGTCTGCCCGTCTGTCGTTATCGTTTCTAGAAACAGGATGAGTTCCATAGTTTGGTATTAATTAGTGTTATTATACTTGATATAATTAAGTTTGCTGGATTCCTGTGAGTGATTGTGAAATGTTTTTAATCGTACGACACTAGAATGTCTCTAAGTGTCCGTGCATAACATCAACGTGTTCATGCTTGCATGCACGTGTGCACATCATACTTCAGGAAGGACCTTTTACTGATAAATTTACATTTTGCAGTGGCAGCAAACCTCCAAAAGATACTTGATAATCCAGAAATGAAAGGAATTGTATTTGCCCTGGTAGGTCTTAGTCTCTCTTTTTTTTTTTTAAATCTTAATAAATCTTAATAGCTTGCAGATAATAATTGTAACTACCAAAATTATCTTCTAACTTTGAAGAATAATTCATTTTAAAAGTCTCACTACAATTCTATTGGACAAATGCAAATGAATGTCGCTATTATTATCCTTTGTAGAACTACACGTGTTCAGTACACGAGGTTCCAGATGACAAGGCCCTCATCGGCTTCGCCCAACTGTCGCTGATCGACCCGAGCGACCCCGAGGCCAACATAGAAGCTCACGTGTGACTTTCACGCGAGATCCCGGAACCCGTCCTTAGATCCGAGGGAGGGGCACGCTTCTGTCGATCGATTGGCAACCAGGAGATGCAACCACTCGTCCCGCTTATTCTGACGATTATTCTGAGCATAAATTATTCTTCGGTCTAACGAAAAGCTTACCACTTCGATTCCCTCCGCCCCCAACACACGTTCTCAG
The DNA here is from genome assembly GCA_034509925.1 of Hirudinaria manillensis. Lineage (NCBI taxonomy): Eukaryota > Metazoa > Annelida > Clitellata > Hirudinida > Hirudinidae > Hirudinaria > Hirudinaria manillensis. Next base: position 1,902,227 of record CM067526.1, on the reverse strand, counting down.
CATCGATTGTGATTCATTCTTGTAAAAAGAAAAACCTCTCCGTACATATACATATATATATATATATATATATATATTTTTGGTCTTAGAATTATTTTTATGCTAAATTATTAAGTATGCAACACACGAGCGTTTCTCCGATGTACATGTTTCTAATGTTGCTTTTACAACACGTAGTTAGCTTTAACTTGACTTCCAGTCCGGCATCCTCGTAGCAGTCCCCAAAACACTCATCCACCCACCCACCCCCCTGTAGGTAACCACGGTAACAAACCCCTGCAGCACGAATCGTGTCACTGTGGCTGTTCTCCGTTTAGCTTTGAGGAGCTTGAAGTTCGCACATCAGTAGAAAGCCTGCTTATTCAGGTTTTTGTTTTAGATTTTAGTTTTAGATCTTTGACTTACGATTCGGCCGGTTTTGCCGTGCCATGCGACGTGAGCAGACGTCATTCAAATGGTACACATGAATTCCTCCTGGTTCGGAGGGGTTCTCTGAAACAATTTTAAAGTATCTTGGCTCTTTATGTTATTTTGGCACAAGAAGTTGCCAAAGAAGTCAACTCTCTTGCAACACTTTCCCCTGCTTTTTTTATTTGCACTGGCTGCTCCTATAACAGACGGTACACGTGCACACACAGGCAGACACACACATACGTATATACGTTATGCTTTAAAAATAATAAGAGTTGAAAACTTGAACCATATGAACGACAATGGTCGATTGTCAGGTTGTTTTTCTTTGCAATGATATGATGAGTATCGGTGTTAGCATTCCATTTTATATGTCTGGTTACTGCTGGAATGTAAAGCTGGCATTTCCAGTATTTATGTTAGTAGTGAAAATGAGCCAGAGCTATGAGATTCTAGAACATATTGCAATGTGCAATATGTATTATGCACGTATTATGGGCCATATTGTGAATTCCAGCACCATTAAATAAGTAATTGGCTGTTCATGAAACATGTAAGTTCAGTTTGGTGCACTTAATTCCAGAAAACAAATGTTGAGATATAAAAATAACAAAAGAAAATGTTTACATCACGAGATGAGCATTATTGGAATCTCTCAGCGAATGGGATGCAGGTAAACAAAACTTTTCTGGCATCAATTATAAAAACAACAACATGCTGTCAGGTAACAGTAGGTGAGCGTGTGAGTGTGTGCATGCCTGTCAGACAAACTCTCCTAGATCCTGAGGACTGGCATTCCACGACTTGCTGTCATATTCACCGGTGGCAAAGTCCAAGTCCTGGACTGGATTGGTCTCGTAGATTCTTTCGATCTTTCTCCTCAGCTCGCCAAACGTTGATCTCTTGTGAGGGTAATAGATCCAGCAGTTCTGCACCACTTCATACCTTGGAGGAAATGCAACAAGATAGTTAAAAGACCAATCACAATTAACGCACTGGTTGTGCACAACGTCCGCTAAGCAATGGAAGGTGGAATGAACCACAATTTCATAACAGTTCAAATGTCCATTTCATCCATCGATCGTGGTAAAAGGAAGATGTAATTTGAGTTAGAATTGTGACTAACATGGCCTGAGAACAGAAATTAGGCTTAGGCATCCTGCCGCCTCTCTGGATGAAGTCGATGACTTCCTTGTTGTCCATTCCTGGATAAGGAGTCGACCCTGAAAAGGAAAGCAGACGAGTTGTCAATTGGTGCATTATTATTCATCTTGATAATTTTGATCACCTAATATCATTTATACATTTTTATATAATAAATAATATATAATTTAAATAATAAATATACATTCCAACTAAATATAAATATATGCATTTAGATACATCAGTAATTCTGAAGAAGTAAGAAAGTGTCTAACCGAGAGTGAAACACTCCCATATTAGGATCCCAAAAGACCAGATGTTGGACTTGACTGACTTCTCCATGACAAACAACGACTCAGGAGGGAGCCACCTGATCTGGATCTTGTGATTCTGAGTGGCCAAAAAGCAGTCAAAATAAAATATTAAAATGATAAAAGTATAACTTGGTAGTATAACTTGATAGTAACTAATTATTAATAACATGTTAATCAAATTTGTTTCTACGTAAACAAATAGTTCCTTCTTTCTACCTTTTTCTTGTGAAGATTGTCTGTGTCCTGAAAGTGTAGCTCCTTCTCGAAGTCTGCCAGTTTGCAGACAAAATCATTGGACATGAGAATGCTCCTGCAGGCCATATCCCTGTGCAGAAGCTGATGGAAAAGATGGAAGTTGATGAGTTTTTGATCGAATGAAAATGATAAAGATGGGGCAATAAATGCATCAGGTCTCAGATAGACAGAAAGTACTTTTGCCAAACATTTTGACTCAAACTCATCTGGCATTCTTTTGTGGTGGGGAACTCAAATGTCAAACTTAATTCTCCAAAGATTCTGTAATAGAAATGTGAAAAAAACATTTGCCTAGAACCTTCAAAGATGTTGCGTGTTCCATTGCAGATGCAATCTGAAGGGTGAAAGATTCTATGTCTTTTGTAGTCAGTTTGATGCCAGAAGACAACCTCTGCCGTCTCAACAAGTTTAGCAAAGTACCTCTGCTGGCATACTCCGTTATCATGCAAAGGGGGTCTGAAATGTACGGACCTTAACTGTGATTGGTGGAATATTTTTAAATTTATGTACGATTGGATGTCACTCTCACAGGAGGAGGTGCAGCAGCCAATGAGCTGGATGATGTTTGGGTGGAAACCAATGGATTTCATCACTTGCATGTCGTCCAACATGCTTTGTTGTTCATCATCTGTGAAGTTGTCTGAGGAGGAATAAATAAATCTGTTCTGCTAAAAAATATTAGCATATTATGCATGTACAATGTACTTTACCACAATATTTTATGTGCACAACATACTATAACTTAAGTTTAGGGTTGGGGTTAGGGTTAGGGAGTTAGAGTTAGGGTTACTTATACGAATTTGTTACAGGACATTATCATCTGTAAAAGGCAATTCAAGATTAAATTCCTACAGATTGGTTACCAAAAATATATTAAGCTGGTTAAATTAATTGCTCATCTCAATTAATAGTTTAAATTCATCCAATTCCATCCATCCTCGAAAACCAGGTGCAACCTGAAAACCCAACCTCTCAGCATCTTTACAGCAACAATCCTTCCCCCTTCGCCGTTTTGATCGCTCTTGATCATCGCCTCCCATACTTTGCCGAACGAGCCGTCTCCCAGTTTCTGTTTGAGAAAAAATCCGTTTCTCGGGAATTCCCAGGAGTCAGAAATAGACGGCGGCGAAAGCCTGGTACTTTCATTTTGACGGTACTCTTGCACCTCGGTCGTCGTGCATGCCTTCCCGGGAACGAAGGTGAGCCGAGCAGGAGCGTGAATCACTCTGAGGGTTTCCAGAGCACCGCAACCTGCTAGCGGGGGCTGAATTTTGTCAAGAGGTTCTTCTTCGACGAATGCAGGGTTGACATGAGAATGGTCCACAGAGGTCGGGGCAGTGCTGTTGTAACGATCCAAGATCAGTTCCTTGGAGTTTCGCCTCTGATGACCTTTGGCCGTCATAGGGAAGTTGCTGAGAGCTTGTTGGAAAGTTAGAACCTAAAAAAGAATTAAATGTTTGTTAAGGAGGTGACCAATAAATCCCTGAAATAGGGGGCACCACAGATCAAAACAATTATATTTTAAAGAATTTAGAAAAATATTTTAATTAAAATTAATGACTTTAAAATATGACAATTGCCAACAAAAGTGTTTTTTAAAAACTAAAATTCAAACCAAATCAAATCTTATGAACCACTGAATCTTATGAACCTCTGATTCTTGTGGTGCATGTTTCTGCTTCTGGTAATATTTGTACATAGCCACAAGAGAAGCAGAAAGGATGGCAAGGAAAAGGAGAGGAATGCAGACGGCCAGTGCAACAACCTTGGAGTTGTCCGAGGTCCCCGTGTTCAGAAACATTGCTCCCGGTTCTGGAATTAAAGAGATTTGTCATCTAAATCCATAAAACATAAGTTATGATTCTTTTAATTAATATTTCATAGTTGTTCAGGTTTTGAAAGTCATGAAGCAACTTGTTGGTTAGCAATTATCTAACTAATCATTATTAACTAACTATACATTATAATTGTAACCTGTGGTGAAGTACAACGAGAAAGGTTCAGTACTGGGTCCGTAGCTGTTGGAAGCGAAGATGTCGAGAGTGTACTCGTGTTTCGGGGACAATCCGCCAACTTCGAAGGAAACTGCCGTGGAATTGACTTTAGCGTTGTGGTTGTTGGAAGTCACCAAAGTGTTTCCAGCTGTGAAAACCTGATGTTTACAATTAGATTGAGTTTTATTGAAGTTATCTCTTAACTGACAATCAATAAATGCTTACATGCAAATTTTGTTATGATGCATTCATAAATATGGCAACCATGGCAACAAAGAGTAACTTGATAGTAAAAATAAATGATAAAATAATGGAATTACTATAACAAATGAACAATAAAATGCTGCTTAAAAAAAAGATGCTAATGTAATAAAATAAATAAATAAATAAATAATAAATAAATAAAAACAGAAAAAATAAAGAAACTTCGAAAACAAAATTAGAATTTCACGAGGAAGACCTTGATCATGTAGTCGACCTGATCAGTTCCACCCTTGTAACCTTCAATGCACGTCAATGTAATTGAATTGCTCTTCAGTGCTGTGGTCTCACAAGTCTGAGGACTATCTGGTATGCCTTGAAAGACATTTATTTTTATTAAACTTCATATTAGCTTTTAATTCAAATTATTTTTCAAATTAATTTAATCCAAATTTAAATTTTATAGTGATTTCATTTTAAGTACCATCTTCAATTGGTGTTAATCTTGTTTTAATTAAGTTGCATTAAAAATATGGAGTAATTATTACACAAAAGTATTTAGAAAAGTGATTATGGATGTCACCAGCAATAAGGATAACAATAACTCTCAACCACAATGATATTGAGTGTTATTGATAAACAACAAAGTGACAACAACCAATTGTAAACATTTTCATACCTGGTGTTAGAAGCTGAAGTTTATAAATCCTCTTTCCTGCTTTATTTTCTGCTACACAAGAATAACTTCCACAATCACTTTGAGCGAAGCTGTTTACTGTCAAGTCAGATTTGAGATCGTTGTTGGCAATTATATACTTTGAACCTGAGGAAATGAGTGAAACATTATCTGTTCCGATCCACGTAAACAAAGGAGATGGATACGAATCAATTGCACAGTTAAGCGTTGCACTCGAACCGTACGATCCTGAAAATTTTCTGATTGCTCCATCAACCCATCTAGGTGCATCTGGTTTTTAAAATAGAAAAGCAATTAAAAGCAAAAAGTGATTAAATGCTTTTGTAATTATTAAAAACTTTGATTTTCACATGAGACTAGAATGTTCACAGATGAGTTATAAGTCTTTTCTCCAAGAGTGGCATAGCATGTGTAAGTTCCAGACTTATCGGAGCTAATTGTTGGGATCCTCAAAACTTGTCCAGTTTGAACAAATGTCGTTGACCTCAACCAATTAAATTTGATTAACGTCATATTACCAGTGTAGTCAGTAACATTGCAAGGAACAGAAACATCATCCATTTCAATAACATCTAAAACTTTTGGCAAATCCAGCGATAGCCCGTGAACTTTAAAAAATGAATATTTCATATGAATTTAAAAAAAATTGCAAAACATTTTCTAAAATAGGTAAATAAAAACAGACAGTGATTTACCATGAACAGAGAACAAATACAAAGATGCTACAAAGAGTAACTCTTTCATACTCAAAGGTTAACATCTCTAGCATTTCAAACATTGTTCATCTAAAACATTTAAGGCACACATCTGAAAAACCACCGTCTGCTCTAGCGCATTCATTTGGTTAACACCTTGTTTTTGCATTCAAATCTCACCTGTGCCTAACCAAAAAGTTTAAGAGATGTTTTTGGCACATTATTGTTTCAAAATAAGTTTGCTTCCAGCATAACGTTTTGCAATATGAGTAGTTAAGCATTTCATTTACAATTAAACTTTCAAAGGGAAAAAGCATGCACCCACTTATTATGTATGAACATATTTAAAAAAACATATAATTTTTTTAATTCGAGAATAAAAATAAAATGCAAAAATAAATTAGCTTTATTGAAATGGTGATGTGGACTGTCAGGATATACACATCGCCGCCACGTTTTTCCGGTCGGGACCTCAACGAAAATTGAATACAGGTTTTTAGATAGGTATGATGTGGACGTCCGGTTTAACGCTGCTGTTGGCTGCGACTGTTTTGTATGCAGCAGGTGTTTCTATTAATCCTGATTTGGTAAACACCAATGTGATACGAAAGGTGGACATTTCAACTCATTTGCTTCGCATCAACACACTAATTACTTTCGCCAACAATGGAAAATCGTCTGTCAATTCTTACATCTTCTCACTGGAGCCACAACTTGCATCTAAGCTCTCTTACATTGGAGCATCGGTAAGTATGAATAGAAGTGTTTCTTGAACTTAGCCAGACATCTAGAACATCAAAAACCTATTTTTAGATTGTCAGAGGTAAGGATGAATTGGAGAGAATCACGGTGACAGAGACTAAAGTCGACAAACACAGGTAAGACTTTAGACTGAATGCATAAAACTCAAACATTTATCTGAAAAGTTTTTTTAATATTTCTTTAGTGATTTTGTCTCCTACCTGCTTCACCTGAACAAGCAAGTTGAACCAAATTCTGAACTGACTATTGAGGTGGAAGGAGTGTACACTCATACCCTTCAGCCATATCCTTCCCACATACTCCAGTCTGAGAAACAGTTTGTCAAGTTCTTGGGAAATCTATATTTCTTCAGTCCCTATTTGACCAAGTCCCAGACGAGTCTCGTCATCTGCTCGTCTGCTAACATTGATTCCTACACCAAACAGAAACCTTTCTCTGTCTCTGACAAGGCCATTACCTATGGACCTTATGAGAATGTGGAGCCTTTCACTGAGGTTTGTATTGAATTGCAAACTTATTTTGAGTTTTACTTATAATTTAAGGGGAAGGGAAGGTGTATTTTGGTACTTATTTTGCTAGGTTAAGGCCCAGATGTTTCATCTTTTCTTGATGCATAATGATTGATTAAATGAAATATTTTGTAATAGTAAACAACAAATTAATTATATATATATATATATATTAATAATTTAGGTCAATATTATAATAATATTAATATATATAAATAATATAGGTCAAGCTGATGGTGCACTACGAGAACAACAGCCCTTTCCTGACAGTCACTAGGATGACTCGCGTCATCGAAGTCTCACACTGGGGTAATATTGCCATCGAAGAGACCTTTGAAATGCTCCACTCCGGTGCAGTCTTGAAAGGATCCTTCTCGAGATACGACTACCAGAGAGCCCATGAATCCACGCCATCCATTAGATCTTTCAAGGTGATTCACTTTAACCATTTATGCAAATAATATCCAAGTAATGTCCAAGTAATATCTCTAGTCTATCAACTATTAATTGTTATGTTTTATGCTTTTGTCATCATCATTGCTGTCAATGCCTTTTGCAGACCCTACTTCCAGCCTCTGCAAGGGACGTGTACTATAGGGACGAGATTGGAAACATTTCTACCAGCAGTCTTAGGGAGATGGAAGATGGCCTTGAACTTGAACTGAGACCAAGATTCCCACTGTTTGGAGGATGGAAGACAAGCCACTACATTGGATACAATGTTCCCAGCTATCAGTACCTTTACAACAAAGGTAGGGGTCCATTGAAACATCTTACTGAAGCTTATTGATGTATTTGATCAAGTCACGAGCATGTTTAGGCAGACGTCATGGCCATTAATAATTATTAATCCCAATTGTTTTTATTTTGTTGCACAACATTCTGAAAATGTGTGTTATCAATGAATTGATTGTTGATAAACTTTTGCTTGGAACATTTGGTACTTTAAAGCAAAACTCTTTTTACAGTGAAACTCTTGGAAACTTTTTTATTTTAAAGTGAAAGACAGCTAAGAAGATATTATTGTTATTATTATTGTTGTTTGAATTTGAACAGGTGACAACTTTGCTCTGGTGATGAAATTCATGGATCACATATTTGACGATCAAGTCGTTGACGAGATTGTGGTCAAGATCATCTTGCCAGAAGGATCCAAGTAAGAGTCTTGAATGATGACTTGACGTTTATTATTGCTTTTATAATATGCCTCGTATGCTAATAAGCTGGTTATGATTGTAAAAAAAAAAAAATTAACTAGAGCTAGGTTACAATCAGTTGAAAATGTTATCATATTACCGAAGAAGATATTGAGCTTATTCGCATCCCTGCTTGTATTCTAATCCAATAATAATAATAATAATAATAACACGATATGTACACATAATTGATCAAAAATATCAATAAAAGAAATTCTATTCACATCTAGATATGCTTGATCTTTGCATTGCTCATAGCACGGCCTTCTTGCCAATCCATCGTTCAGGTGCCTTCATTCATTCACTCAAAGTGATTTTCTCTTTTCCAGGGACATCAGACTCAAGACTCCATACAATGTCGAGAGGGCAGCAGACACCCTCCATGCAACCTACTTGGACACCGTTGGCAGACCGGTCATCACCATCTCGAAGAAGAATCTCGTGGAACAGCACATTCAGGATTTTGAGGTTGGCAAAGGTTTTTTTTTTAGACTTTTAAAAACGTTTTACTGTGAAAACAATTATTATTCTCTGGGAGTTTCAAAGTAATTCAGTAATTATTGTAACAAAGTAATTATTGAGTGCATGGCTTCCAAAGGAAAACTTTTTGATTATTATTATTATTATTATTATTATTATTATTATTATTATTATTATTAATAATGTTATTATTAATATTACCATGGCATTAAAAAAAACTATGGACCTATGTTATTCAACAGCTCCATTACACCTTCTCCAAGTTCCTGCTCATTCAAGAACCTCTGCTGGTCTTTGCAGCCTTCTTCTTGCTGTTCATCAGCATCATCATCTACGTCAGACTCGACTTTTCCATTGCCAAGGTTGGAAATGCTTGTGGTTGTTGTTGTTGTGATGATGATTTTATTTATTTATTTATCCATATCTCGACTCTATAGTCTAGTGCTATATCTAAATATATAAATGTATATATATATAAAAAAATGTATAAATATTTTGGCTTCTTATTTGGCCATAAATTTGTGCTTGATGACATTCAGGTTGTTTAAATATGGTTAGTAATTAAGTGAAATCATATTCATGGGTCGCATTTATCTTTGCAGGATGAAGCCAGCGACCTGAAACTGAGACTCGCAAGTCTGGTGAAGCAGACCGTGGAGCTGCACGAGAGAAGGAGCGCCCTCTATCAGACGTACGAGGATGCCATCAATAAGTACAAGTCGAGCAAGGACGCCTCGGCGTTCAAGAATGCCCAGAAGAGGATCGATGCTGACCATAAGCAACTCAGCCAGCAGGTGACGGCACTCCATCTCAAGCTGAAGACAGAGGGTTCTGATGCAGCAGAGAAGGTTCGTAGCCAATGACGCGCATGACTTCTGCGTCGAGAGTTCACGAACCCTCTTTCTGGTTCGACGGTTGACGAGATATTTAGTTTCATCATCATCATCATAATTGTTGTCATTAGGTGCAGGAGTTGCAGCGTCTGGATGGCCAGGTCAAGGACCAGATTGCCCTGATGGTCTCGAGCGCAGAGAAGCTGGTCGGAGGTCGCATGGCCAAGCAGGCCTACCTCGACAGCGATGCCAACATCCGCTCCAAGAAGGACGACGTCTGCAACAAGATGGACGCTCTCCTCTCGTCGATGTAACTCAAACGACGGAGGGTCCTGAAGGGGGAAGAGGACGTGCGTCCATGGCGACACCGTCCGGCGATTGCGGGAATTAGTCTGATTTGATTTGAGTGTTTCGGTGTTTTAATTGTGCAAATGTTGACCAGTTGTTATTGCATTTGTTTTTTTGAGGAGGGTTAACCTAACCCATTCAGTAAAAGAAGAATGTTACCGTCAATGCCTGTGGTTGTGTTTTGTTTTGTTATTTTATTTTTTAAACGAAAATCACAAGAAATGGTCGGGTATTTTTGAAAACGGAATCAAGATAAACATCGTCATCATGTCAAATGCTATTCAATTCGACACAGGTGGATGATATTTTCCAATTATTGCCCAAAATGACCATTTTGTTTGTCACAAAATGCAAGAACTGGAATGGTATAATGCTACCTGGAAACTGAAGAAATTGATGGAAGGTCAAGTTCACAACAAGATGGATGTCAGTCCAGTCATGATTGTAGTTAAAAATCATTAATGCTAGGAATCACAGTCCTCAGTGCCTATAAAAATATATAAGTGGACCAGTTATAACACGTAAACACACGCAAGGAAGCGACGAGTTCCGAACGAGCCTACCACAAAAAACTCAGGACCACAAAAAATGCAAAATGTCATTCTTATTGCTAAAAGCCGTTTATTGTCTAAAACACCAAAAGACACGAAACACATTTTCATATTCCTACGACACAAAAAGAAAACACATCCACTGAAGTTGGCTTATTCATCCTAAGGGGATTAATTATTTGTTGCAGAGAGGCTTTGAAGGATTCTCGGAGCTCTCAGCTGGAGTTGACCATGGAGGCAAAGTTTGTGTTCTTCTTCAGCAGCTCTTGAGGGCTTCCCTCTTCTATCAGGTTGCCTCCCTGCATCACCACCACCCAGTCGGAATGGATTATCGTAGAAATCCTGTGCTGTTGTGGAGAATAAACAAGTTCAAGAGATTAGGCCAATCAGGATAGAGGTTGATAGAAAAAGTATAACGTGATTATTACAACTGTTAGGTAAGAATATGTATCAGACTCCAAGAAAATTAAGGTTATTAGCAGGATGCGTAGGATCAAATCCTGGACACTAACCGCGACCGTGATGACGGTCCTGCCTTTAAATGCAGACTTGATGATGTTCTGGATGACTTGATCGGTCCTCTGGTCGATTGAGGCAGTGGCTTCATCCATGACGAGCACTTTGCTGTTCCTCAGAAGAGCTCGGGCCAAACACAGCAACTGTGGACGTCAAAATAAGGTTTTGTTGGTGGATTTTATTTTTTTCTTTTTTTAAAATTGAATCGAAAACATCGCGAGTCGCTCGTGGCTTACCTGTTTCTCACCGATACTCAAACTGCAACCGCTGGACGAGATTTCGGTCTCTGTCAATATCGAATCGTTGAATTAGTTAGCAGTAGGAAACAAAACTAAAATAAATAAATAAATAATTAATTAATTAAAATCAAGCTCATAATGTTCTCATTGGTCGTTTATGAGTATGACTTTTTCAGATCACTGACCCAGCTTTTGAGGAAGATTGTAGATCAGTTCATGGAGTTGAGAGACCTGGAGGGCGGACCACAGCTCATCGTCGGTGTTCAGTCCGAGAGGATCCAGATTGAACCTGATGTCGCCAGCGAATATGACCGGATCTTGGGGAATTATCGAGAGGCGCTTCCTCAGATCCTTGATGGGCACTGACGATATGTCCAAACGGTCCAATAGGATCTCTCCCTTGCAGATGTCAACCAATCGGAAAAGACCCAACGTCAGGGTCGATTTTCCGCTTCCGGTTCTCCCGCACACTCCGACCTAGGAAAAGGTAAACGAATGAGATTTGCAAGATGACCCACAAAAAAACAAACATCAATCCAGCAGTCAATAGTTGCACCGACTTTGTATCCCGAGGGGAAGTTCAAGTCGAGATCTTGAACGACGGGCTTCAAACTCTTGTCGTACGTCAGACTGACGTCCCTGAACTTGAGGTCGCCAGTTGTTGGCCACTCGGGAGGAGGATGCGGTTCTGGCAGAGCAAGGCGAATGGTCATTGGTCAAGAATAGAATGAGGTTAGCCAATGAAACGACAGAATGGAAATAATGAAGTGATGACAGTAATATATTATAAATATAAGAACGATGACGACGAGTCTTGACGTACTTTTGTCTTCGTTGTCTCCTTCGCTTTTTAGGTCGCAAAATTCGATGAGTCTTTGTATGTTGCTCGTGTAGATCTCAAGGTCAGAGAGATATTTCATGGCCCAATGGAGGAAGTAGGAGTTCTAAAAGGATTTGCAAGATGGAATGTGTAATCGAATTAGTTCCAAATGTAGGTGAATAATGGATACAATAAATTATTACTTTAAATAAATACAATTATAATAATTAATACAATAAATACAATTATAATATAATAATTAATATAATAAATTATTACTTTAAATAAATATTGTATGATTGTTTAAAATGTCACATGATTTCATTTCCTAAGAAACTGAATGAAACTGATGACTTATAAATAATCGTCTCTTCAGTTTCAGTTGTGGTTGTAGGGATTTGAAAAATACAATTCCTCAGACGATACTAACGCAAACTGCATACAACATGGCCACTCCGGCTGCATTGGCGTCCATGTATCCTCTGCCGTGAGCAATCAGGGAGCATACGAAGGATATGAAGACGATTAATGCTCCCAGCAGATCCTGAACAAAAGGGGAGGTATTATAAATATTATTTTGTAATTATACACAATAATTTCAAACAAATATAATTTTATTTAACACAACAGATGCCAATAATAATGGTAATAATAATAATAACAAAAATAATAAACCACTGACAATTAATGTAGCAACATAAAATCATGTTGGAGGGGGAAATATTAATGAGATTATTTTAATCGAATCATTAGCATAAATTATTCAGACCACCTACCAGCCTGTAGGCCATCCAAGAGGTGCAGACGTATTGGAAAAGGAGGGGGAGGTTGTTCCTGTTGACGTGCTCAAAGTTTTCCTTCTTGAATCTCATCTCACATCTTCAAGAAACATGATGATGATGATGGCAGTGATGATGATGATGATGATGATGAGTGTGTCGAAAGGAATTGTGAGTGCAGTGATGATGTATTCGAGACTAAAGTATCCAACAGTTCCTTCATCAGCATCGGATCGAAGCATCAACAGCTTTGGTGAGGAGAGGAAGTAATTAATGTTGAGATTAAGGCAGGATGTTGAGAAGAAGAAAAGATGTTGAAAGATCCGCTGAAGTTTGTTCTTATCAATATTATTGATTATTGATTGATGGATTATTTATAGATATTTGTAGATCTATTAATAGATTAAATATACCGTAAACAAAGCACTTCAGTTAGAACTCTCCGATCAAACCAAAGTCGTTTCAATGAATATCATCCGACAGCTCTCTACCTACTACCATACACACTATACTATACTATAAATATACTATACTATAAATATACTATACTATAAATATACTATACTATAAATATACTATACTATACAATACTATATCAGACCATACTCAGCAGAAATCAAAACATTTCCAAACAACAACAAAAAAAGAAAGAAAACAAACAGGAAATTATTAAAAGACCTGATAGCAAGCTAAAGTGAGAATTTTTATGCAAAGGAAAATTCTAATGCACTGCTAGTCTGATTGATCGATTGATTGATTGATTGATTGATTGATTGACTGATCATATAAGGTAGAATATGAAACACAATTCAGCTTAGAATGATCAAAACATCAGAGCCTAATTATAAGTCGGCTGAAATCCTAATAGGAGCACTACTGCCAGGCATTACATAGCATCTTACCTACATGGATGACCTACAAATTCCTTCAATGTAGGTCAAGAACTATCTAGCCACAAAAAGAAGACAAACAGTAAATCACATTATCAAAACATTCATCACCCAACAAAAACAACTAACTGTCATCACCATCATCATCACCGCCACCATCACCATCATCACCATCTCCATGGAAACGAAGGCCTACCCAGAGGTCCTGATGATGTGAAGACCGGACAGGATCTGCGAGAAGTGTGACAGGATCTGAGACTTTGTGATGCAGTCGAGTCTCTGCAGTTCCCTGCAAGAAGCGATGAAGAATCGCTGGAGGAGTACGGAGATGACGAGTATGGGGATGGCCGGGGCCAAGAATAACGGATTGAAGCAGCCATTGACGACGATGCTGCCAATGACGAAAGTAAATAGGAACAGGAAGCAGTCAAAGTGGGCGTTGAGGACCTGGGGAAGGAAGGAAGAAGTTGTGAATGAATGAACGAATGGATGAATGGATAGATAGATAGATGAATGAATGATATCAGCAAGCGATAAAGTGGCTATCATTGATCTCATGTATTAATGCTGTCTAATCTGTTTACTAGGTTACAGCATCATCATAATCATTAGCAGTACAAAACCAATACTTTACAAATTGTTGCTCATGTATTATTTTACCCATTCTTTACTTATTCAAAGATAATAATAAAAAAAACAAAACAACAACAACTTACAAGATCAACGATGTTGAGATCTGCCGACATCCTGTTGAGGATGCGACCGAGTGGTGTTGTGTCGAAGAATCTGCAAAGATTTCCATGTTATTTTTTTAAACTAAGTCACTAAATTAAGAAGAAATGTTGTTGGAAATGGCAATCAAAGTGACATTGAGGTCGTTATCATCATCGTCATCATCATCATCATCATCATCATTGTACGTGACGTGATGCATAACAGTCACTTAAGTAAAGATTTTGTTGAAAATGACATCGAGCGAATGATGCTGAAGTGAACGACTCCAAGCAACATAATGCATTGTTGCCCACCTCATGGGTGCAGACGACAAGGAGTGAATGATCTTGTTGTGGATGTTCTTGGATGCGTTCAAGCAGAACCTCTCGACTGCCAGGACGGAGACGGGTATGAGGAGGATGCTCATACAGGTGGACACGCAGAACGTGATGAGGTAGTAAGTGTCCAGTCTTCCGATCTGCAAACACGACGTTGCGTTAACAAATTCTGCTCAACACCAAGCAGACGTCGATGATGACGTTTGTTCAAAATGGCTGGAATCATTGAGGTACTTAAAAGAAAAATATATAAAAAAAAAATAAATGTGTTTGTTCCAACTCAATCATAACAAATTTTAAAAATAGCTCCTCAAACAAAGTCTAATCATATCAAACGAGCAGCCATTATAAGCAACCTGAATTCATCCATCATCCAATAATTTAAAGACAACATCGCATTATCACATCACAACATCGCATTATCACATCGCAACTTCACGACCAATCAGCACCGAGAGCGATTACTTACATCAGAGTTTTCGATGAAGATGCCTAGATAGTAGTCGCCGAGGATCTTGCATCCCTGCCTGAAGCCGTACAGGACGATCGCCACGACGACCAGGTGTAGGCCGGCATGTCTCAGGTACTGCAGCGGGAAGTATAGCGGAGTGGCACCCGTCTGCCTCTCCTCTTCCGCGACCAGTTTCGCGACTCCGGTGGTTTCGTGCGGCGGATCGGACTGGGACTCCTGCTTCACGAAGTTCAACGAGGTGGAACTGAGGGAACTCATCCTGAACTTGTCTGGCAACACGGAGGACGGCTGGACTTTGGCCAGTTTCTATGAGAAAATAGAGAAAATGGAAGGTGCTTACAAAAAAAAAAAAAGGTTCAAAGTCAGTTGAAAGTGGTGCTCCAAAGTATTAAGAGAATTTTAAAAGATTATGATTTATTGATTAAATTGATTGCAAAATAATCTAAGATATTATTATTGATATTATTGTTACTATTATTATTATTATTATTATTATTATTATTATTATTATTATTATCATCGTTAGCATCCAAGGTTCTTACTTCTGACGAATGATCTTTAGAATGTTGACTGTCTTGTTCTAAATCTGCTCTCAAGCTGTAAATAACGATGGTTCAAAAATGAAGCAACCATTGAAGGTGAGATTGTTATCAGTATCATATCCAATGGTATAATAATAATAATAATAATAATAATAATAATAATGATAATAATAATTATATGGTTGATGTGTGTTTTGATAATGTGTTTGAGTATGTTGATTGCTTTCTAAACACTTCAGATAATTCAGTAAATAATAATAATAATAATTATTATTATTATATTTATAACAACAACACTAACATCAAAACAATGATCATAATCATCATCATCAACACCATCAGCACAAGCCATTGACCGAATTAAGCAACAAAATACGTACTGGGATATGATCGGAGCAGGGCACAGGTTGGGGTGACCCTGGTACAAGATGTTGCCGGCAGTCATGACGACGATGTTGTCTGCGTGTTTGAGCAGGTTCGTGTTATGGGTGACGAAGAAGGCCGTCTTGCCTCTCTTGAGCAGACGCTTCAGGACGACTTTGTCGAAGATGGTGGAGGAGACCTGAGGGTCGAGGGCCGAGAGGCAGTCGTCCTGTGACGGAGAAGTCGGAAAGAAGTCAGTTTTGATGGACAGTCATAATTTGATGGATTTATTATCTATTTTACTGAATAATTTTTAGAAAATTTCTAAAAAATCTGAAGACCGACCAATAGGTAGACGTCCGCGTTCTGGTACAGGGCTCTGGCGAGTCCCACCCTCTGCTTCTGACCTCCGCTCAAGTTCGCTCCCTGAATTCCAACGCAAAACAAAGTTGAGAATCAACCATTAGAACATCCAAAGTCCTCTTCTGATTGGTCGTTGATTTAATTCATTTTGTAATTTTTAAACTAAAAAAATTTAAAAAAAAAAACAAACTTTTTCTCCAATCTCGGTGGCGTCTCCGTCTGGGAACAACTTAAAGTCGGTGTCGAGGGTGCAAGAGGTCACGACCTCGTTGTACAGCTTCTCGTCGAAAGGTCGTCCGAAGATGATGTTGTCTCTGATGGAGGCGTTCATTATCCACGCCCTCTGCGGCACCAGAGCCAGAGGCAGTTCACTGCAAAGAGTTAACTTTTGTTAATAATAATTATTAACTATTGTAATTAATTAATTAATCAATCAAGCATTAAAGCATATTACATGTATATTAATAAAATTAATAAAACATAATAACTTAGGTATAATAAATAAAATTAATACTAAGCAAACACGTATTAAAATAAAAAAATCATAAAATTCTGACCAAAATTCTTGAGTTCCCTTGAGTCTCTCCATCTCACCCAGTATGGCCCACAGCAAGGAGCTCTTTCCACTGCCTACAGAACCCATCATCATGGTGAGCTTTCCTTTGGGCAGGATCAAGTCGATGTCATTGAGTACGGGGTTTTGGTGCCAGGCGAAGGTGCCGGAGGCGATCTTGACGACGCCCTCCACTGCTGCGACGTCCTCCGTCGAGCCGGTAGCGTCCTCGCCCTCCGTCGTGATTTCGCCGTCGGCTTTAACGACGACGGACGTCATTTGGATGTCGGCATTTGTCGCCGCGCCATTGTTCGATTTGTTGTTGTTGCTGTTCTTCTTGGTCTTCGTGGAATCCTTCAGAAGGGTCACCTTTTCGCTCTTTCTGTCGGACACATTTTCGGAGGTCTCTTCCTCGATGTCCTGGAGGAAAAAAATAATAATAAATAAATAAAATAAAAAAAACAAACAGGTTTCAATTGCAATCGTGCTTCCTTAATGCTTAATGGAAGCTGTCAATAGAACACTAAATAATGTCGCCATAGCCATCAAAATACCAATGATAGAATTGACTTTACTGAGTTGTTTCCTATTTTGACACTACATTCACATGCAAACCTTCAAAGCAAAAAAATCTACGAGTCAAAATCATCCAATGTTGACCAATGAAATATTGTTTGTTATCTTTAGAAAGAAAATGTCACAAAATCTTTTCAACAAAATGTCAACTCAGGTCTTCGAGGAAATGTTTTGGAAAACATTTGCAGATAATTGTTTGTACTTTGTGAGAAAGACGAGAATGTAAACGGCAGTTTGGTGCCTAACCACAGCAAATCAAAGTGCAGTGCTTTAAAATTGCTGATGGTTCATTTTCTCTGTAACTGCAGGGCACATGATATCAGCATGATACGAACACGATACGAACATGATACAAACATGATATCAATGCAAATGATTACTCAGAAAAAGATTAAAATTTCCATGACTAATTTTGTTTCAAAGTTAAATATTTATTTAACTATAATAATAAAATATAATAAAAACAATAAAAACTTTTTTGTCCGAAGAAAACAAAAAATCGAAAAAAAAAATGAAATCTCTTTAAAATTTTCATTTTTTTAAATAACTTAAAAACAATTTACTCTCAAATTTCAGGACAAAATGTCTTTTCTTTTTTTTTTTTTGCATTTAACTTCAAAATATGAAAATATAAAAACAAGGCCACAGAAAACTGATGAGGTTTACAAAATAAAAAGACAAGCAGTGCCTTGTATTTTAACAATAAAAACAAAGAAAACATCTTAAAACAATCCACAAGCATTCAACAAGAAATGTCTCTTCTCAAGCCTTGGCTTCTCATACATAATCTCAATTGTATAATTCCTTCCTATTATTATTATTATTATTATTATTTATTCATTTATTATATTATTATTATTATTGTTATTATTATTTATTCATTGTTATTTATTCCCATGTATTTCTTTTGAGTTAAAAACAAGCCATTGTTATTCTGAACTTGTTTGAAAGGTCTGAAAACACTAATCCAAGGTCGCTAATCTTTTACCCGTCAATGCAAGATTTATTTACGA
The DNA here is from genome assembly GCA_034509925.1 of Hirudinaria manillensis. Lineage (NCBI taxonomy): Eukaryota > Metazoa > Annelida > Clitellata > Hirudinida > Hirudinidae > Hirudinaria > Hirudinaria manillensis. The sequence goes on along the minus strand of CM067526.1, from coordinate 1,883,660 downwards.
CAACCACGACCTTAAAAGTCTGTTTCTGGTTGCACGCTTGAGCGAACACGAATGAATCGATTCTAGAGCACCTGACAATCAAAACCATGTCTCTCTCTCCCTCTATCTACCTCTCTGTCTGTCTCTCTTTCTCTATCTACCTCTCTGTCTGTCTCTCTCTCTCTCTCTCTCTATCTACCTCTCTGTCTCTCTCTCTCCAATCAATGCCCTCACCAATCTGATTCCTGATAATCTCAAATGCTCCCATTTTTCCACCAACCACGTCAAAAGTCATTCCAAACAGCTGCACTTAAAACCATGTCGGAATGAAACAAAGAGCCTTAAAACTACACGTAGACCCACCTTCTGGAAGATCTGAGGAAGGACGAAGTAGTCTCTGAGTCTCTCCATGGCGGTTCTCGTCTTGACGGCGCAGACGATTATGTACGCGACGAAGAAGAGCTGATTGGCCAGGATCATGAAGATGACGATCGAAGAGAACACCTTGCTCAGTCTCAGTGGAGTGCTTTCCATGAAGTAGTAGAGAACAAAGGTCTGAAATGAATTGAATCACTGCATCAGAATGTGTTGTATGGTGCTGTTGTTGTTGTCGATGTTCATTGGTATGGCAATGGAGTGAAGCACCGAGTGGTGATTGGTCGATTGTTTGTTTTCCGATTCCATCATCAAGCTTCATCTATTTGGCGGTCTTTGTTTATATTTTATCATAGAGATTTAAGTTGTTATCACCGCCATCATCATTACCATCATCATCATCACCATCACCATCGACAACAGCAACAACTTATCATTACTCACGAAAATGCAGGCAAATGACGGAATTCCATCGGTTATGAAGGCTGAAAAACAAAATCAACAAAAACAAAATTAAGGGACAACAACAACAACATGATGTTGAGAATGATGCAACTTTGAAGTCAAAGTGAAGTCATATTTATTTGCAAACACTCAACAGAATAGCAATAAGCCTCAAGAACAGTTTAGGCTCTATAATAAAACCAGCACAAACATCCTAATTAACATAAATATTATAATATACGACATCATTAAATACCATGACGCAATTGACTTAATGAGCTCCTTTGACTTGCATAATAAGGCACAGAATCCACAACATTATTATTATTATTATTATTATTATTATTATCATCATTATCAGTATTATTATTATCATTATCAGTATTATTATTATTATTATCAGTATTATTATTATTATTATTATCATCATTATCAGTATTATTATTATTATCAGTATTATTATTGTTATTATTATTATAATTATTATTATTATCAACAACAACCAGGGTCATACCTGCAAAGACACGAGCGACTGAGGTCTTCCACATGGTAGAGATTTCCTTCGATCGGATGTCCACCACCCTCTGGCAAAATAAATCCTCCCACCCATACATCTTCAGCAACTTGATGTGCTCCAGCATCTCGTTGGTCTTCAGCAGTCTTTTGTCTGCCGTGTCCTAATTTATCAGAAAATCATTTCATCGATTGTTACATCTATTATCATTTGCAGTTGCACGCACACGCACACACGCGCACACACACTCGTACACTGCTAGGTGGCACTAAATGGCAAGGTGACGAGCATTTTGAATCAATACCGAGACCAAAAGAGCTGCGGTGACAAGCAGACCAAACAAGCACACAAACAAGTGACAAGACAAACAAACAAACAACAACAGATATTCAAAGACAACAGAATCTGAACTCGACAATCCAGAACGAACCAGTTTTCGACTCTCGACAATATTATTAAATTGATAAGAGTTTCTAAAGAATATAATTGTTTTTTTTCCTTTAAATTGCATTAAAAATTAAATTTAAAATTAAATTGGAAATTAAATTAAATTGCTGAAATAAAACCACTCACCATGATCTGATCCTGTCTTTGTCCTAGGTATCTGCCCAAGAGGTACTGAACTGGGACCAGAATGAAGACCAAGAGACAACCCATGGCACCTGCTTTTCCAAGTTGGAAGAAGAGGAGCAGGAGGCAAGTGATGACCTGTATTGATGATGATGATGATGATGATGATTAATAATATAAAAACAACAGCAATAGCAGCAACAACAACAACATAAGTGACAACAATAACAAAGTAATCATAGCATTGTTGTATCACATGAAATCAAGTATTGATGATGATGATGGTGATGGTGATGTTGGTGATGATAATGATGATGATTAAAAAAAAGCTTTAAGCTTGGCCATAACATCAAGTCCTTGACAGCTAAAATGACAGCAAATCACTTCCCACTTCAATCCATCCATCTTTTGTCAAAACTTTGCAAATCCAATGCTAAAAATCCTCCCCCAAAAAGACGAGAGAAACAAAAACAAAACATAAACAAAACAAAAATCCGTCACGCTCACCAGCAGCGGAAGACTCCAGACGAAGTGGCAGGAGACGGAGAAGTTGACGAGCTGGGTTGCATCGACGGCCATGTGGTTCGTGAACTTGCCCTCGTTGACGTAACTCATCTTGAGAGTGAGGCTCTTGTCGAAGATGCACGCCTGGATGGCGGACTTGAGCCTGATGCCCTCTCGGACGGCCAGGAAGTCGTGGTACTTCTTTACGGGCACTTGGACCATGTAGGAGATGAGCAGGAGGACGCTCAGAACGTACGGATTGCCAAAGAAGTCGCGGAAGCTCAGCGGACAAGCCTAATGGGAGGACATGACGTGACAATGTGATGATGTGTTGTGCAAGAGAGAGAGAGAGAGAGAGAGAGATATGTGGTTCCGACGATGATTGTCTTAAGGCGACTTGTTATAAAATTGAGTTCTCAAAATAAGACTAAATAAGATACATAAATAAACTCTAATGTGATGCATATATTAAATTCTTAAATTAAATTATAATAATGACGAATTATTATTCTACTTATCATTGCAACCGGATTGCAATTAAACACACCAGACTCACTTCAACATTGCCATAACTGGTCGTCTCCGTACTGAAGTTGCTCCAAGTCACGGGCGACGGGGACGTCAAATTTGACTCGACGTCGGTGGAATTGGAGGCGTGATCATCGAGGGAATCAATGATGAAGTCAAGGCACATCGGGGCTATGAACAGCATCATCTCTGCCGTGAACTGCAGGGCTCCCGTGAAGAGAATGGTGCTCCTGGACACGTTCCAGATGCATCTCCACATGGAAAAGTCCCTTCTGCTCTCCGATGACGAGACCTAAAGACGACGGATTAAATAAATAATTAAAAATCAATGACCCAGCTCAACTACCGTACGGATTCCTGCGCCTACTTAATTCATTAAATATCAATATCATAACAAACCTTTTCTTTCTCTATTTCCGTCTTCAGTGCTTCGTAATAAATCTCGACATCCTCCTTCTAAAAGGAAACATCGTGTTAAGTAATAAATCTAATGAATAATAATAATGAAATCATGACCAATAAAAGCTCCACTTTTTTAAAGCAACACATTATACCCAAAGAACTTACAATGCATGCATGCAATCACAGAATCATTCGTAGTATTGTAAAATCTAAGAAGGCAAAAGACAAAAACTAACCCTAGGTGGCGTTCCAAGATCTTCTTGTTGCAAGGGTTTCTTAAATCCTTTCAGAAGCATTTTGTTGACCCAATGGTAGGTGACCTTAGACAAGAAGCAGCTGTACTCGTGCATAAACTGCACTCCCTCCAAATTCGATATCACCGCTTTTTTCAGTCCCTGTTGTTTAGTAATGAGTAATAAATAAATTAATTAATAAATAAAATTAATAATAAATTAATTAATTTGTAATTAATTGTAAATTCATTAAATAAGACTCGATCATTTGATTATTCCAGAGACTTGAGATTACCATAAGAATCCAAGCTTAAGATCATTTCATTAGCATTGCTAACTCACAAATGCAGAAAAGCAAAAATTTGAAATCAACTCAAAATAAGAAACGAAATACAAAAATGACTCACCATGGTCGTGAAGGTAGCAAAGTCAGTAGCTAGCAGTGCCATGCAATTTCCAAATATGAGGAATTCGACCAGCGTCCTCGTCTGTCCTGGGCAGGTATGCCATGAGGGCCTGTAAGTCTTTATCATGGCTCTGACGATGTAAACAATGCCCAAGAAAATCCAAAGGAGCATGAGTACAAGGACGTTCAGACGTTTCGACTTCTTTTCCGAAACGCGGTGTGAAGCCAAAGATAGAAAGACCAGCACCATGGACAAGAGGCAGCTGGAAAGCCTCAGAATGTCCTCTCTCTGGCGGTCAATCATCGTCAACGCCATGACTCGCTCCATGAACTCGAGGAGTAGAAGTACGAGAAGCGTCAGAGAGAAGATCCAGTGAAGGTTATGACCCTTGATAAACTGCGCGTTCCTGTGGCTCTTGACATTCTTGAGGTACATAAGTATCTGAACCAGAAGAAGCAAGACGAACGTCCCTGAAATCCCTAGGACAATCTCGTCAAAATACGCTGTTGCCAATGACTGCATTCTACCTGGAAAAAGTCTTGAGGAAAAAACGAACGGCTTCCTATCACTAGCGGATGTAGGTGAAGAGCTGACAGAAGTCTAACGTAAAGTATTGGAAGTACAAAACGTTCAAAAACATAAAGTATTGAGGTATCGGAGTCAGAAACATCAACGAAGTCTTATAAAGCGGCGTGCGCCACAAAAGTTGCCTAAGAACAAGAAATATAGTTGCAATCGAGGCCTATAAATAAGCCTCGGTTATGAATATTAATGTAGGTATGTATTGTCCATATATTTTATTAATTATTAACATATAATATTAATTATTCTTTATCCGTTCTAATCTAACAGGATAATTATTTTAAAATTATGAGAAATTTTTATCGATTTTAGTAATGTTCAATAGAGGCTAAAAATAAACGCTGAATTTCAAGACTTAACTTCCTAGTTGGCCTTGAGGAAACGTAAACAGCATTATTTGCATGTTCTTTTATTAAAATTTTAAATCCAGTATTATAAATTAACACGTTCGCCTGGAACGAACTGAAGTTTCTTTCATGATGTCTTTAAAATACGTCGAAAGAGTTTCGTGTGTTAAAGTGGATAAAAGATCTAAAGAAACAATAGTAAGATCTGATATATTTACATTTCCTAGATAAATTATAGATCCTGATGACAGAGTAAATAAACTCGTATCTTTTAGTTCATTCTACTTTGCGAATGGTCAGATATTACAGCATCATATATCGGCAGAACTGAGCAAGCTCTCCATAACTTGCAGGTAAATCGCAAGATTTTAGTCAAGAATTTAAATAATATAGAGTGAAATACACTATTGGTAAGCACCAAAGTTGTTTTTCCAGGGATATGTAAACAATAAACTGGAATCCAAAGAGGCGTTAGATTTAAAACGTAAGGATCTACGTCGCTAACAAATATGGGTTTTTAATATTCTGAGACGAATTCAAAATTTGATTGTAATGATTTATTTTTAAGTAAAAAGGACGACCGTCTTCAACCTCATAATACCAAATAAGAACATAAGAATTTTGAATGACTTCTTTGCGGTAAAGATATTCCTTTTTATTGCGATAAAATATGAAACTGTTTGGAGATCGGTGATTCGTGAATGAAACGTTAATCTTAACCTGAACCACCACCTTCACACTCTAGGCACTCACCAGGCAATCGAAGCTCGTGAAGGACGCAGAGGTAAACAAATTCTTCACAACCGGCTCTTCGTCAACACTTAAAGAGTACGTTTAATGAATATTTATTGTTAATTTTATGAGCTTCCTCGAAGCAAAGTTGATAAGTTGGCACTGGTATGTTTTACTCCAACAGCCTCTCAAGCTCTCTCAAAAATAGGTCTCTGTGTTTCTTCTCTTTCCAGCCAGGTAAGATGCTTTTTATAGTGTCTCCCTTAGCTTGTCGTCTCCAGCAATTTCTGCGTCGAAATATCTAGAAACGAGCATCATATGATGGTTGCCTTTGGTTATTTATCTGAACATCAATTTCATTTCTTAGCACCGCCTCCCGTTTTTGCCGAGTACGAAGAAATAGGAGAATGGGACTCAGAAGGACCCCAGATGTTAGTCATGTTTTTATTCAATAGCGCTTTCTTATTATCGTAAATGAATCCTTCTTGTTAAATAGACATCCTCCATCCAGGGAAACTGTGCCTAGTCCTCAAAACAAACCCCCAGCGTCCTTATATTCACAAGTCAGCAAAACCCAGAAAAATGCCCTCGAACCGGATATAATATCTTCGTCCAAGTACTTTTCGCAACATGTTTACATTAGAGATCCTAATAAACACTTATTAGGTGATGAACTTCTAAAAAAAATCAAATAAATAACATCTAGCTTTAATCTTCAGAGCTACAAGCCTAATTTCTGAGCCTGGAAGCAGCGAAATTCTATCAGCGGAGGTAATTACCACTCCGCCAAAACCTCTCTTTAACCCTCCCTCTCTCTCTGGATACGCGTATGCCACAGTAAGTAACATATAATCTCACCATTTTAAGGACTTTTACAAAATTTGAAAAAAATTATTGGACATCTATATAAATAAAAATGCAATGTGTGTTTGTAATGTGCAAATGTTCTCTGAAAGTACTTGACCAATTGCTTTGAAATTTTGACACAACATAGTGCTCGATTAGAGGAATGTTTGTATATAGGTTTCATATATATGCCACAACTATATCATGTGAAAATACTCTTTTTTCGAAAATCACGTTGAGCCACGGCAACGCGTGGCTGGGTACCACTAGTTTTAAATAAAAATATTTACAACCAAACCGTCATTATCCAAAAAAAAAAATCCCATATAAATTGCTCTCATAAGAGCCATTTGCACAATTTTAGTCGAAGGGCAGTCTAAGGTCATGTAATTTAAGTGCTTCATAATTATGATGTCTCACGTGGTTAAAATTAATGCACTTAAGAACCAATGAGTCAGAATCTTCTGTAGAATATAATCAACACACAACGTGATCAAGAGGCCTAAAATTAAAAATCGGTACGAATAATTAAATCAAATTAACGACACTATTTGAAGGTTTTCGCTACTGCTTTATACATTGTGCAAAAAAAAAAAAAAACAATCTCTTTTGACCGATTTGCTCCATTAGGTTCCTGCTCTGGATCTAAGACCTTTGGAATTGAACGTGGTGGCTCTGGAAGGGTACGAGGGCAGTGAAGATGGCGTTCTTTCTTTCGTAAAGGGAGATTCGGCTGCAGTTATATCTCAGACTGAACAGGGATGGTGGTGCGTCAAAATGGGTTCGCAGATAGGATGGGTCCCAGGAGAGTTCTGGGAAGTTGGCAAATGATTCTCTTCTTATAGCTTGTGTCTATTTCTATAAAACGAGTTTAAATTTTGAAGAAATGCTTTTTTGTTATCTTCAGCAGACATCTAGAATCACTCCCGCGGAAAGAAACACGGGCTGTTTTGTGGGTAGCATAGCGAGAGAAGAATGTGAAGCCATGATGCTGAAGTATGCGCGCGGCGGGGACTTTGTCGTCAGGCAAAGTCTAAATGTGAGTGATGTTCGTAGCGATTTCTAAGTGTCAGGCTGTTTTGAATATCTAATTTATTATTGGTTAATTGAACGGCTCAGCTTTTTGAATAGCGTCTAAGTTTTCTTAAAATATATCTGCATGAATAACGAACACACCCCACCTCGCCTGCTTTGTTTTTGAGCTGCCGTGGTCCCCGATTGCTTTTGTAACCCCGTGCCACCACTCCTCTACCACCGAGTAGTATTCATTAACACCAAGCTCATTTAACAGTACTCCGTTAAATTGAAGAATCGCTTTATACCGAAGGGTAACCTGGCTCTGTCGGTCAAGCACGACCTCGAGGTGAGACACTTTCCGATCAAGGTCACGGAAGACGGCAAGTTCAACATAGGCCAGTACGACTTCAAGACGGTCAGCCACATCATCTCGTACTATCGCAAGAACACCCTCTTCTACGACGACCAAGGCAAGCCTGTAATGCTCGGTCGACCTCTAATCATAGTCAAGGAGAACGAAACAGCCGCCTCGGCTTGAATGCCCCCCTCCGTTCATCCGTTCCGATTTGAATCGTAACTGCCAACTATAAAGTCGCAGTAGGCGTGGCCTTGGAAATGTTATTTAATTGTTTCACATAATCACGACAACATCTCAATATCAACCAAGATGATACTCCACAAGTTATGAAGTGTTGCATCACGAGCGACCACACGATGTTTGTATGTATGCGAGCATGTATGTATAACTATATTCGTCCAAGAAATCATCAAAAACAAATGAGGTTTGGAAGCACCCAGAACATACCCTGAAGGAAAATAGGAAATGTTATAGTAAATAGTAAAGAATAGCAATAATGAACACGTAATTGCCAGGTGAGAATATCGGATAACAGAGTAACACAAGAAGCCAACTCATCCCAACTGATAAATATCATAAAAATAAAAAAAATAATGGAGACCATGTCATAGCGGTGGGAAGACCAAGACGACGGAATGCGGCCTCGTGCTAGGAAAGATCCGTGTAGAGAGCTTCCGAGTTTTTGTAGTAAGTCACCCGTGACGGAATGGAATTGCCGTCCGGTTCGTAGTCGTCGTCTTGTTTTATCGGCTGCCATTGTTGGGTCGGCTTGCGTTTCGTCAGTTTCCAGCAAGCAAAGATGACGACGAGTAATAACAGGATAGCGCCTGTGAAGTAAGATGCCAGCGCCGTTTGATTATAATTTTTAATAAGATTGTAATATTCTAAAAATGTTCGGAACTCGACGTCACCGGTTTGCTAGTAATTGAAATTAATTTGGTGCAACCGATTAGGGACTCACAAGAGATGGCAATGGCGAAAAGGTGATTTTTCGATTCTTCGACAAAAGTGAATGTCAGATCAGAGATTATCCTTTCCTTGGAGACAGTCACTTCCTGTGAGAACGAAATTCATTCAATTCAGTCCCTTGTGTTCAATAGTCAAACACCTCAAGTCTTACTTTTCGGATGTCATCAAAGTGCTGAAAGGAAATTGTAATATTGTAGTTTCCAATGGGAAGGAGTGCATGGAATTGTCCCATGCAATTGGTCCGCAGGGGAGTGGCAAGGCCACTGAGGCCAACCAGGGCATTACATACTTGCTCGTCTTCGTGCTTTAATACGCGGCCTTTGACCCCGGTGGGAAGCTGGGATTGGAGAAAATTAATATAATAATAATAATAATAATAATAATAATAATAATAATAATAATAATAATAATAATAATAATAATAATAATAATAATAATAATAATAATAATAATAATAATAATAAAATAATAAATATTGAATAATCCAGTTCAGAAGTTAATGAATAGAAACGGGAGGCAGACCAGAGTTTATGTTAATTCCATTAAATCAGGTGGAAGTGCAGTATAGTTACTCACTTCATACTCATGATAATGATGATGATGACTAATTCAATAGCATCACTGAAGAATGCGATCATCAGTGAAGAGCCAGGGCCCACATAAATTGCACTGATGGCGCCAACAGCAGCAACAATAATGAGATAGCAATGATAATAATAATAACAATAATGATAAAAATAATAATAATGATAATAATAATAACAATAATGATAATAATAATAACAATAATGATAATAATAATAATAATAATAATAATAATAATAAAATAATCATTACTTCGCTGAAGAAGTCGACCAGAGTGTCCAAGTGGGCTTTCATCTGCGTTTGAAATTCCTCGGATTCGGCCAGCGTTGGACCACAGAAGCCCATGTACACTCCGAACATGGGTACGTTTGGGGAAGTTCTACTCAGCTGGGACTTGAGGAGAAAAAGATTTTGCTTGAGGAGGAGGAAGTGAGCTTAGATATGTTTCAATAGGAAATAATTTAAATAATTTAATAGATGAAATCGCGTTAAGTTCCGTAAGTCGGTGACCGACAGTCGGTTTTTAGCGTGAGCAATTTCAAATTCAGGCCACGTTGTTGTCTTTGATCTTAAAATATTCGATTGGTAATTACGACCAATTCAAAAGCTTTGTATTTGTGATTTGTGTCTTGTGCTTCAGTCGTCGAGTCGACTAATTAAGTAACTAACTAATTAATAAAAGATCCGCTCACTAATTAGCTAATTAGCATCCGATAGCCACTCATAGAAGTGATTTGATTACTCAGCTACGTCTAGAAAAAGTAACGGGAAGCAGAATTACCAAGAAGTCGGCATCTTTGTTTCTGAACGCGTTGACGTCGACCAACTGGAATTCTGCTCGTCGACAGTCAAATGGTGATTTAAACATGTTTAGAAATAAAAATTTATAACAGAAGAATTTCCTAAATTCTCACCTCTGTTCCGACACTTCGTCACTTTTTGAGACATGTGTACGAGTTTCGAGTGGTATAGAGTAGCAAAATATCTATTTACGTCGACAGGATTCTTGATGGTGTCTGACAATCATTGATGTATTGGACTGAGTTAATAATTATTGGCCAATCTTAAGTTTTATTAGATTTCCCAAGTCTGAAATATTGAAGCTATTGAAAATAATAAAAATCCACCCAAAGTTCTTAGCTGGAGCGTGACCTTCAAAGTGAACTTTGAACCACGCCTCCCAAACTCACCCTCGTTGGATGGATAAACCAGCACCAAATTGCCCTGTTGGAGAGAAACCAGCATGCTGAGATTGGCTGTATTTACCCAGTTCGTAATGTCGGCATTCAATGTGTTGTCTAAATAATGGAAAATAAAAATTCATTTATTCGAATTAATTTTTGTTTAGTATTTTTAAGATCATCATCGGCGATGCTTGGAGTACCTTTGAGAGTGCGCTTCGTAGCGTTTTCTTGGGTTTTATCGTCAATAAACATCAGCTGGATGTCGGCTTCAGAGAAAAACTGAAATGGGAGTCATGATTATGATGATGATGATGATTATTATTATTATAATCTTGTAATTTGAGATTAATGTTAATTACTTAATGGCCGGCAGTATTTTGAATACTTCTCTCGGTTTGCTTATCACTATTTTATCCGGTTGAGTGGATTTGATTTCGATTTTAATTTTAGGTAATTTGGGTAGTAACAACAATAAATAAACAATAACATAAATAAATAATCAACAATAATAATAATAATATAATAATAATAATGATAAATACTAGCACTTAATTGACATCAATAAAATGCCAGCGGAACTCTGCAATTGAAATGCTTGCTGAACTTTGGCCCAGCCAGAATCACAAAGGGAAGATTATAATCTCAAACAACAATCCTTTCAACGAACGAACGGTCAACAACATTGAGGACCAAGGTCGGTATCACAATCAAAACCTGTTCGTTACCCGTTTGAGTTTTCCATTCTTAGGATGCGAAGTGCAGGCGTCTCTAACGAATAGCCACATCAGTTGGTGACCCACTTCGTCGCCATGGAAACCTCCCAAGAGACCAAACTTAAAGGAGTCTGGCCGATTATCGCCCAGAGTGGCGGCAACCGCCCCCGACTGGAGTTCACTGAAACGAACCAGTTTAGCATCCTTGCAAACAACGAATGAACAAACAATAGAACACTCGAGTCTAGGATGATGGGCACATTGAACTGACCTCAATTTAAGGAAAGCAGGGCAGATGGCCACCAATGATTGGAGATTTTGTTTGAGGACATTGAAGGTCAATAAGCTGCTGCTCTGCGTGCTTACATCAAAGGTCAACTTCTTGAAGCCAATGTCAACCATGACGTCTTTGATGGAATCTGCAAATCAATCAACCAACCAATCAGTCAATTCAACCAAATGAATGTTAGCGTTCCACAAAAAAAAGTAACGCCAGCAATAAACCATTGAGTCCTTCCTACCATCAAAAGAGACTGAATATTTTCCAGGAGGGAGTGGTATGAGGGCAGAGCCCGGGGCTGACAGGTCCACCACAAAGTTTCTCGGTTGAATGACCAGACGGCTCCTGGATTTGTCTGTTCCGTTTGAATGAATTTCCACTTCTATTCCTCTGGAAGCAGAAGTAAGGAGATCAAAGAGTGGCTTTTGGGTTTCAATCCAGATATTGACCAAATCCAATGCAGGTGGAACTTTACAGCAGTGCAAGCCAACTGACATCTGTAGTATAAATTGCAAATAATTTAATAATTTTGAATATTTAAAATTATATTTCGAACGTGTTTAAATATTTTAAGCTTTTAAGAACGTTTTACCATCGAACAGTGGCCCTCACAATATGCGACAAAATCGCATGCCACCTGGCGAATGGATTGAAATCGTAAAAGAACCCCTAGCGAATCATGAAAAAAACCACATTCGAGGCACATAAAACATAAAAGCCTACGAAATGACTAACTAATAGAGCATTGTGCATCGAAGTGAGATCAATGAGATCCAGAAATGGATCTGCCGTAGAAGTGGAAGTCTCTCCTGGGCAAGTCAGGGAAGACCTGAGGAACGAAGCTGCCAACTGCTCATGGAGGCTGCTATCCCCCAACGAATGAGAAAATCTGCAAAAAAAAAAAAAAGAGAGATGGTAATTAACATAAAATTGTACTAACATCAACATTCAGGACTTAAAGTGTCTATTATCACCTCCTGACAATGCCTATGATAACAGCAATAATAATAATAATAATAATAATATAAACAATAATAATTGGTAATAATGGACTATAGAATTCTTAATGCCTCAAGCCAAACCTGATGCCTTGAAAGCCACCTTCCAGTGAGACAATGAGAGAAATGTTGTGACTACTCAAGTAATGTCTTAACATTTTCAACTCCTTAAAATAGCAAAAATAAAAAGAGAGTGCAGGTCAATAATTGAGAATCAAATTCAAAGTAAACAAACAATCACCAAGGATCAATAACCAATAAGTATTTTAAAGTTGCAAATAATTTTGCATGCAACACACAAGTCACAAACAGTTTTCAAGACAATAAGAAACTGATCAGACAAATTAAAGAGAAAAATGAAATGTAAATATAATCCATAATAATATAATAATAATAATAATAATAACAACTATAATAATATATAATAATAACAATAACTATAATATAATAATGACTACAATAATCGACTCCACAACCACCTCTTCTTGCGGCTGCTCCTTTTTATTTTTGAAATCCTCAACACAGATCTCCTCCTCCTCCTCCTCCTCCTCCTCCGGAACGTCGAAAAAACTCATCCCAAGAACGGGCAGGATGTGCAGTCGAATGGATTTCAACATTCTGTCAACGTTTTCGTCTTTAGAAGCGATTCCTTCGTAAAAAATAAACAACAAATAATAAATAAACAATCTAATAATCAAAATTTTCAAAATCACTTTAAGCTTATCATCATCATCATAAGATTATCGGCTTCGGATTTATCGACTCAGAAAAGTTACCTTCTGCGAAATGATTGATGAGATCGATCAGGACCTCGGTTCCGATCGGATCGTTTTTCTTCAGTCGGCCAATCAAAAGGACGTCCATGACTTCATTTGAAGACGACGGATGGACCAGGTCGAGGATTCTCAGCAACCTTCCCTCTTCGCCCCAACTGATTAAAATAGTTTCATTTATTATTTATTTAATCTAAAATCTCTCGCATTAACAAACCTAAACCTAGTTACAAGTCTACAAAGCCAGAAACAAATATTTCTAAAGAAATAAAAAAACATAAAACAATTCACCTCATCGCGTTGAAAAATTCCGGATGCTTTGAAACGGCATCTGAAAATGCAACCGACACGTCTTCCAAGGTGGAATACTTTTGTCTCAAGTTCTGCTCCAAGCCAAAGTCAAACTCTTTAGACCAATTGCTCGGCCAGGAATCGGGACCGAAGTACTCGAGACAGAAAGAGGCGAGCGCAGGCTGACTCTCCGTCACCGTGACAACTTTAGTTACGCTGGCATAACTGGCAAACCAAAATCACACTTTCATTGCATGACATAATATTGCATTCAAATTTGCCATCATGTTTTGGCAATCCAGACTGTAAAATCTGGTTTTAAACGCTTTTTCGTTCAGAATCGTTCAAACAAACTTTTGCTTGGCGACGGTGATCTTGTAGTTGCCGGGCGGCAACAGCCTCCAGTATTCTCCGTCCGTCGTGGCGGTGACTTCGTGGCCAATTCCGTCGACGAAGACGGTCGCTCCGCCGATCGGACTGCCGGAATGGCAATCGGTTACGAATCCTTTCGCTCCCTTGTGAACCTGGACGTATGGAGAAGTACAGGCTCGTCAATGGAAAAGAAGACGGGCAAAAAAGAGTTTCAGTTTGAACAATAAGTTTGAGTTTCAGCTCTGAAACATCTGGAAGAATGCACAAGTCTGAAGAAGCATGAAAATCGCTTGCGGCCGTTTCATAGGATTAAAATTATAATAGGATAAAACAATAGGATTAAAAGTAAAATTTAAAAAAAAATCAGAAAAAAGTTTTCCTCACCTGAGTCATGTACACGAAGAGTGACTGTCTGTTATCGATCCAGTATTGAAACAGATCGATGGAGTGAGGATACTTTATGCAACTCACCTCCAAAGTTATTTCAAAGCAGTTTGTTTTCAAGTAATTCCAGTCCTGCATTCCACCTGTGAAAATGTGGAAGATGACAAAAGAGGTTGAAATGAGTTGTGAGGTCGGTTGGCTTCATGTCAATGCAACAATTGTTATCATCACTGCCATCTCCATCATCATCACCACCAACACCACCACCATCATCATCATCACTACCACCACCAGCACCACCATCATTATCATCATCAATTTGGACAACCTGCCACAGGATACCAACTGGCCCCGTTGGTTATGCCACCTTCAAAGTGATCACCACAGAGGTCACCCTGAGACATGGTCCTGTGAGCCTGATGGAAAGAAAAAGTGAGGAGGTCATGAACCATAATTAGGGTCAAATAATAATAATAATAATTAGGTCAGGAATAATAATAAGGGTTAAACATAAGGAAAGTCAATTGAATAATAATAATAATAATAATCAGTCTCAAATGTAGAGACAGCAGACTTCCATCACTTCTTTATAATAATAATAACAATAATAATAATAATAATAGTAAGAAATAACCAGTGTAAATAATAATAATAATAATAATAAAACCTTCGAGTATGAATTGGCAAGCATCCTGAAAGTCTCGTCATCGGGGCTGCGGCTGTAGCCCTGCTGACCCCGTCCAATGTCGTCAAAGGGGAAGTTGGCCACGATGGACCCCCCGTGGATGTTCGCCGACAGCACGAACGGGAGGCGGAGACTCCAGTCCATGACGGCCTGAGTCTCCGCCTCCTGATGGGCATTCGTGTCAGTTGTCTCGAACTGATCAGGAAAGTTCCTGTTGAGGTCCACAGAGTTGGCATTTGCCCTACCCACCAGGCCTTCATAATCTCCTATTGGATGTCAATGAAATGACGATATTAATAATAATAATAATAATAATAATAATAATAATAGTAATAATAATGGTGATAATAATGGAAGTAAGTTAGTTGTAAGTTATTTTTTTTTGTTCTGCCTTTCTTGTTATATATTTATTTAGAAGTTTATTGTTTATAATCAAGCTTGTGATTTTGATGTTATTTATCAATTTAAAAAATATATATACATATAAAATTTATTTATTTAAATAATAAAATTAAATATATATAAAAATATATAAATTTCAATTTGTAGGCACCAAAATAATTACAATGGTTTAAGACTCATATTTATGAATAACCAAAATAGTAATAAAATGACGACGATGATGATACCAACCCTCTTCTGAGATGGCATATCCGTCTGGATTCATGGTGGGCATGATGTGAATCCTGGTGTTGTTGACGAGGAGGGAAATGAACCTCGAGTTGTTGTAGTTGGAGCAGACGACTTTCAGCAGGTTGAGGAGGAGGACGCGACCTACGACCTCGTTGCCGTGCATGTTTCCGATGTACTTGAACTCGGGTTCACCTGGAAGGTGGCTTTGATGTTAAGGGTAGTTGTGTTTGAAAAACGTTTTATTATGTAATCTTCATCATCATCATCATCATCATCAATAGGGGTAGTATTATAATAGTTATTATATATGTGGATAATAACATGATTTATAATTCTTTTTTTGGGGAAGTGAATGAATAAATAAGTTTTATTTGAGAATTGTTCTTAAAAATGTGCCCTAATTTCTGGTCTAAGTAAAATTATTGAAGTAAGTTTTTAAAGAATAAGTTCAGGCAACTTCTTTCTTTCAACCCACCAGCCTCGTGGATCCCCGGCCTGTCCGTGACCTCGACGACCCAGAGGTCACGACCTTTAACCGACCTGCCTATGCTGTACAGCCTCATTATGTTGCTGCACCTGGAGACGGTGTCGTTGAGAAAGGCCTCCATCTCCTCGTGGCTCCAGTGCTTCAACCCCACTGTGTCGTCGTGGATGCTGTCAAAGATGTCGGACTCGGCTGACATTTTCAGCAACTCCGTCACCTCCTTCTGTCTGAAAGAAGCGTGTTTTGAGCAAGTCTGTGATGATGATGATGATAATACGTGTTCAGAGGAAAGTGAGACTTATTGTAAGTCCTATTATATTGTCTTCTCTAAGAGCAGTGTCTCTTCATATAGGAATATTTCTTTTTAAAAATGTTCAATTTAAAAATAAAATTGAAATCTTCCTACACTTGGTTGAACTTTGGCTCGAGTATTATCTGAACAGTCGTCAGCTTGTGATTGCTCACAAAAATCTTTTTCTGGTGAGATTCAAAACTTGAGGGGGAAAAAAATGGCATAAAAATTATTGCAAAAATATGCTATGCAAAAATTATTATTTTTGAGCAGAATTTCTAAGCTACTAAGGTAGCTTTAAAGATTAAGAAGTCTATGTTATGCTCACAATGGCACTTCATGAAATATATTAAATTTAATTAATTAAATTTAATTTAAAATTTATTATTTCTCCTAGTCACATAAGTCTATTCATTCAGGAGTGTTGCAGCCATTTATGTAGCACATCTCTCGAAGGTGCTTATGCCAAGCTGGGTTTTGTTATAAAATCATGTCAATAAAACAAAAAACTAATTAAAATCATACTCAATCAATCAATCAATCAATCAATCAATCAATCAATCAATCAATCAATCAATCAATCAATCAATCAATCAATCAATCAATCAATCAATCAATCAATCAATCAGGAACAAATTCTCTCCAAGCGAGTGCCAAACCTCACCCCCTAGCCTGCACAGCAACTTTGTACACTCCACCCGGAAGCATTCTTATGAAGCTTCCATTTTCATCCGTCGTGACATTCTTTCCATCGATGGTGACCGAGGCCCCTGTCACGGGCAGGTGGGTCGAGCCGTCCATCACCCTTCCCTGGAGACTCCTATGGGTCTGAGGTTAATTATTCAAATTAATTATTTATTTATATTGTAATATAATCTTTAAATGAGAAATTGCTTATATTGGCAAACATTTTATTTATTTTTCTTTGCCATTCAGTTTTTGACAAGTTTTATAAAAACAAAACTAAGAATTAATCAGAATGAAACCGAGGTAGTATAAAAAATAATGACAATTATTGACAATTGATAATAACAGCTGGTAATGATAATAACAGTTAATGGCAACAATAATAATAACAGGTAATGAAAATTTATAACAACAATTACAATGATAATTCTAATTGATCACTATCATCATCATCATCATTATCATCAACAACAACGTACCAGGAATATGGATGACAAGATGGCTTCCTTATAATCCGCCCACACCTGGTCAAGTTCGCTGACGAAAGGGTACCTGCAGCAGAACAGGTAAGCCACCAACTTGACACCTGTAACAAACCATTGGACCAAACGATCACACATGTTGTGTCAACACCTTCTCTATCATTGGACGATTACTTTATTTTGAACATGCAAATTGAATATGTGGCGCTCTAGATAACATATCATAATGATATGACATAACAATGCATAATTATCTTTAAACCTTCATCTTCAGTGCAGCTGGGCACTCTCGAAGTGTCGTTCGGTGCACGGGCGCACGTCACACCAGTCCTCATGGGTTCGTTGAGACTCAGAAAATTTTGAGAAAAATCTCTTTGGAGTTTTACATCTGCTTCGTTGGTCGAGCAGTTCGGTTCAAAAATTTTTATTTCCCCTCCAAGTAGGGTCAATGACAGGTCAAAGGATCCAGGAAGTGGATGAAGTTGGCCAGTGTTCCCTGTGGTTGTTAGGAATGGTAATAAAGCCAATTGGTGATTTATTATTAAGCTAATAGTTACAATCAATCGATAAGCTAATTATTCAATTACTGGATTTTAACTTCTTTCAATATCAAGTACCATTGGTGGATTGTTGTCTAGATGGTTCATCACAGTTTTCAAATGCATTTTCAAAACCGTCGGGATCGTAGGAAGGTACTACGTAAATGCTTGTCTCATTGATGATCCTTGAGATTCTTTCCTCCTTTCCAAAGTTTTCCAGCAATTGGCTCACAAGTCTGAGCAACATTTCTCTACCCACAGCATCATCGCCATCGGAACTGCCCTCTAGCCTGACCTTTGGCTTTTTTACTTCAGACCCCCATTGGCTGTTGGTAATGTGCAGTAACCATATTTCCCTGCCACCTGGACTCTTGCCAAGAGAATGTAACTTTAACAAATCGGTGTTATTAGCCTCGAGTTCGTGCAGATAAGAGTTTAGATCGTCATATTTCAAATAACTTTGTCTAAAGGCTAAGTTTCTACTGATGATTATAAAAACAAGGGCTAAAATAAAGACAATTTTTTTTGCTGTAAAATGTTTGTGGCACATCGTAAAATCGCAAAAGTTGTATGTTAGATGTTATACAAGCTGATAAAACGCATGCTATCGGCTCGAATATGTGGCCACAAACTTTCACGTAAAAAACACAAACATTGAGTAAAAATGAATATTAAAAATTAAACTTTGGGCGCTTGATTTCAAAACGATTGAAGTTCGCTTTTTTTTTAAGTTTCCAGTTTTATCAAATATAAAATGCCAGTGTAGAATTATTTCGAAAACAGAGCCAAAGCGCCTGAAACATTCACTCTGGTTTACTAGTTGAAACCAGCTACCAGAAGTTACCAGAGGAAGCCGCATTTAAATGACTTTCTTAACCTCAAAATTATCTTATCTTGTAGACATGAAAAGTTTTTATCTGGCAGTTGTTGTACTGTTGTTAATGAGGGTCAAAGCGACCTATGGTTTGTGGCTGAAATTCAAGCAGATTAGATAAGTTATTCTAATTGACATGTATTTCAGGAGATACAACTGTCGTTTCAATTACTCCTAACTTTGGATTTTATCATGGAGGAGCAAATCTGACTATCTTGCTGGATCTGGGAGATAATTTGAAAGGGGTCAAAATGGATAAAGTGTCTGCTTTTGTCATGGACTTCAACAACGAAACCACACCGTGCCAAAGAATTGAAACGTTAGGCTCTGTAATTTCTGAACTTTTCGTTTGAAGAGCTACACTTATAAATTGTAAAGTAGCTGAAGTTGAAACTCAACTGTAAATTTTAGAATTGAATACATTTCCAGACGACAAGATGAAAACAAACTCCGCATTGACCTCACCATTCCCGAAATAAGACATCAGCCCATTGAAACAACTGGAAAAATATTTTTGGCCTTATTTAAAAACGGCACAGAAATGGGAAATACTCATGGCATCTTTCATTTCAAACCCAATCCTAACGTGGAGAAAATCTTCGTTCCTCATGCAACAATTATTTCGTAAGTTTATTATTTCGAAATATACTTACTAAAACAGAGAAATTAAAAAAAAAACTCTTTTTTTTACTTACTGACAAACGTATATTTCAAAAAGAGGTGGTATCGTTGTGTCCGTGAAAGGCGATCACTTCGATCATTCAATCATAACTTACATGAGGGCAGTTGGAAAAGGGTCAGACGGAGTCTCATGGTCAAGCCAGGTAAAATAAATATGCATGAGTTATGAACAATAGTCACGCGAGAGGAAGGTATTATGTTGTTGATTTTTTTTTTATTAAATCGTAAAAAGTTGAAATTATATAAAATCCAAACCTTGGATTCATGTCCTATGAAATTACTTGATGAAGGCATTTGAATGTTGTATATTTAGTTATTGCGTTCTTTTCTATGGGCTATTTGAATTTAATTGTCATGTCACAGCCATTGCTAAACTTAAAACATAAAATCTCAATCTGAAGAACCCCTGTCAAGTCGTCTCAGAAATCGAAGCCAGGTGTCGAACACCGAGACTTTCGGTCAAAGGGGAAAAGATCAAGGACATCAGGGGCAGCATGGAGGATCAAAGCCAGCCAATCGACCTTGCCTACTTCAACGAAAGAGTCCAGTTTTACCTGCTGACAGGTGGCCTGGAACATCAACTTGAGCTTCCTACCATCCACTTGGATCCATTCCTCGAAAAGTTCGACGATGATCGAGTCTTCGTCGTCAACAGGGGCGAGAGACGAATCTCAATCGAAGTATGCTTTGAAATATGTATGTTTAATTCGTTTGTTATTTATTTATATTTTATTTTGCACGGAATTTATGCGAAAAAAGTGAGCTTCGATTTTAATAATTTAACTTTGGGCAAATAACTTTAAAAGAAGAAAAACGTATTTAATAGATAGATAAAGGATCTAAAATTATTTATTAACTTTTTTTTTCATTTCTAATTTTCTGTAAACTTTCATCATTCGGTCCATCCTTTATCCATCTATCCATCCAGATCGCATTTCCTACTCTACATAGCTTAAGTCACGTAAGTTACTGACTATCGCTGGAGTAATGAGAATCGTAATACATCGTCTCGCTGGACGTACCAATACCCTGCCTTGTTCCTTATAGGCACTTAGGCATTTATGAAGCGCTTAGTTCTCATCATGGCTGCCATAAAAAGGGCGTATTTTGAATAACAAAACGCAGAAAGGGGACTTCCGATGATAAGGATGAGTGGCATTTGAACACGACAGCCGAATGGCTTTTTAAAAAAGAACGTTCATAAAATTATTTTTAATGAAATTAAAATAAATTCAATTATTGTAAATATTGTCTTAAGCATTAATAACAATTAATTACAAGTATTAAATCTCGCCCGTTAGTGTCCAGCACTTTTCAAGCTCAGACTTGCATTTATGAGACGAAATTCTAACACCGACGGCATCTGTCATCAACAATAAACCAGACCGAAATAGATAATAATATCAATGAAAAAAACCTAATTGAAAGAAAAAATAAATAAATAAATAAAAATATAATTTATAATTCGATTCGTGCTGCTAAATTATGGACCCATCTCCCGCTGATCCAGGGCGTTTGGCCGAAAGGCTTTCCATCCCTCATGGAAAACACGCGCGTCCAAGTAGGCGGAAAGGACTGCCAGGACCTCAGGAGAGATAACCAGAGTCACGTGTCGTGCACGCCCCCCTCCCTCCCGAGTCACGTGATTAGGTTTGGACTTGCTGACGTCACGACGCTTCCCGTCAAGGTAATGGAGGCGATGCCGTGCATATTAAAAAGAATTGAACGACAGCGGTGCTGATGACGACGACGATGATGATGACGATAATGACGATGATGATGGTTCTGCCGCTACTTCTGCTGCTGATGATGATAGTTAAAGCGACGATGGTGGTGGTGACGATGACGAAGGTTGTGATGATTATGATTGTACTAAACATAAGGACGATGACGAACATTGTTGATGATGACGACGACGAAAAAAGGCTGATGTAAACTTCACGAATGTTGGACCCGAGAGATAGCATGGCGATTGAAATTGATTAGAGTAGATAGTCTAGCTTCTACTCGGTTGACTGATCAATCGAGTTAAAAACTGATTGATCGACCTTTCAACATCTCGGCCGAAGGTCACAGTGGGAGACTCGGAGCAGACGCTGGGGAGTCTGAGCTACGAAGAAGATGAAGAGTTCTTTGGCTTCATCACCATCACCATGATCCTACTGCTCTCCATCATCGTCATCGCCTCCATCGTATTCGTCGTTCAAGCCGATTGCTCGAGCAGAAAGTCTAACAGATTCAGAGCGGAAGAACCTACTCACCTGGAGATTACATGTGCAGAATATCCGGGTGGCAGCGGCGGTACAGCCACCGCTTCTAGCAATGATAACAAGAGAAGAAGCAATAATAATATTAATGATAATAATAATGTTAATAATAATAATACTAATAATAATGATGAAGTTGATGACGCCGACGATGGCGTTGGCGCTCACGGCGAACCAATTAGAGGACGAAGAGAGAAGGATGGAGCCAGTGGAGGAGGAGGAGGAGGAGGAGGAGGAGGAGGAGGAGATTCGTTTGAACTGGAGTCTCTTTTGTCACCTGGAGATGACTCGAAGAGATCGAAATGAATGTTGTTAGGCGTTTGCATGTGACATTGGTCGCGTTCCTATTATGTAACTCGTATTGGTTTACTATTCCATTGTGTCATTGTTTCATTCATTCATTCATTTATTCGTTCGTTCGTTCGTTCATTTATTCTTTCATTCACTCATTCTCATTTGCTCCTTTTTTCTTGGCTTTCTCTCCTTATCTCGACTTCAAGACGAGAACAGACAATGACTTCAAAGGAGGTGGCGTGTTCGTTTGTTCTCGATAAAATAATAGATTTTACAATTTATAAAATAATAATAGTAATAATAATTATAATAATAATTGTGATGAGGATAGACCGTAATAAAATTAGCAATAATAAAGATAAATGCAACTCTGTCACAAAATGAAGCTGCATGCAATCTCCCGATAAAAATGGTGGTTTGTGATTTATGATAAATTATTAAATAAATAAATAAATAATTTCCTATTTTTCCGAATTTTAAAATAATTTTGAAACAAAGAAAACGCATTAAAAATTGTTCAATAAAAATGATTACTTCCTTATTGTTCAAAAATCCAAAATATAAAATTAAAAATAAATAATACTCATAAAATATAAAGATAACTTATTATCAGTATAAAATTTTATATAATAATTTATTCGTAAAATACGAATAAAATATAAATCTATTAATTTGTATAAAATACAGATAAATTACATAAAATAAATAAAATATCTATTCGTTCCTGCATTCATTCATTCATCCATCCATCCATCCATCCATGCTTTCATACGCCTCTTCCAGCGGCTTAAAAGCAGACGAGTATGGTTCAAATTAATAGCGGGTAAATTGGCTGATACCCCATCCATGGGGATTTGACGTATAAGGAAAGTTATGGAGTCATAAGCAAGGATCTTTGTACTCCCCATTGTAGCCATTCGCCTTCTTATTGGAGATTATTGTTGATGTTGTTGTTGTTGTTTTTTCTATTGTCTCTATTGCTGTTAGTACTACTAAATTAATATTAATATTATTATTATTTTTATTATTATTATTATTTTACTACTGACATTGTCATTTAATGCCAATGGTTTCAATGAGATGGCTCATGTCAAAAGCAGCTAATTGATTTTAATGAACCCCTCTTTGAGTAATCGTCGTATACAATGGCAACTGATACTGATCCTTATCCGATGTCAGTACCATCCATCCTTCGTGGCGATTAGGATGACAACGACGAGGATGGTGAAGGAGATGATGATGATGGTGATGATGATGGTTGTGGCAGTGGTGATGATGATGATGATTACGACGATAATTAATGGCAATAATAAGAGGCAATAAATCTCAGAGCCACGTAGGCAAATCCAATCCATTGTTCACGTGCGTTGGTAACCATGACGACGGATCGATCGATGGAAAAACACGTGCACCTTATACTCTCCAGTCCTCTAAGTTCCGATGGCGTCCTTCAGAGATGACAAGTTCACGTACCAAGTCGGGGCCTGTCTATCAGGAACACGACTACGACGACGATGAGGATGGCGATGACGAGAACTACTTTTGGTGATGATGAAGAAGAAAAAGACAGACGACGACTACGACGATTTAATTCCTTCTCGGGATATTGGATATCAGGTAAAGTGCACTCATTTGTTCCGGACTTACTTTACAAAGTTCCGATGGTGGCACCGGTGATGAAACTGCTATGACGGCGTAATCCCCTCTTTAAAATATTAGATGCGAAGTGCACCTATCACCCTTTCTTACCCTCTCGGCTGAGGAGGAGGAGGAAGAGGAGGAGGAGGAGGAGGAAGAAGAGGAGGAGGCTCTCATGAGCAGCATAAATATCTTTCATCGGCTGACTCTCTCTCTCCTCTTCAGACTTCCAGAAAACCTCGTGGAGAAAATAAAAAAAAAATCGGAGCTTCTCATTCATCCCGGTTCTTTTAATAAAGAATTTAATTGGATTTTTTTCTTATTCGTTTTTTTTTTTTGCTTTCCTCCTTCTCACTCCCTTCCTTCCTTCTTTCATTCATTCCTTCGTTTCTCTTTCTCGTAGCTATTTTAGAATTTCTGAATTTAAGAAACGTGGAGATTGTCTTTGGAAATATCTGACAAAAAAAATGAAGATATCCAAGGGAGCGACCATCAGTTCCAAGGCTCAATTCGTGTTAGAGATAAAACACGAAATGTCTCCGCCGAAGCTGCAATATAATTAGATGATGAAGAAGATGGATCAGGTGTCGGTGCTAACTCCACTAGTTACGGATGTCAATCCAGGTGTCGTGTCTCAGCTCGAAGACAGCTGCTTAGTTTCATTCTAGTGTAATCCCAAAAGGTCTGAATTTTTTCTTTAAAACTAAATTCGAATTTATAGTCAAAAAGAAATAAATGCGAAATAATTGCAGTAATAATTTAGATAGCAGCAAATGAATTGAAAATAATACATTAATAATGGTGATCCGGTCTAAATTAAATTTTAAAAATGTCTTTAGTTAAGAATTAAATGCCGAATCGTAAGTGTGAAATTACTTCCAAATTGAACAAAATCGGTTAAAATAATAATAATAATAATAATAATAATTAATAATTATAACATTGGTCTAAATGATAGTCATAATAATAATAATTATTATTATTAATAAAATTAATTTTCTCATTATTTAGAAAGCGACCGACCAATGGATCTTTCCATCTCGAATTCCACTTCCGACGAACGACGTGGCAACGTCTTCTTTTCCATCACGTACAACTTCCCCGGAGTCATTCTGGTGGCCATTTTCCTCGCCGCAGTCGTCCTCACAACGGCACTCGGAAATCTGCTCGTATGTCTGGCTCTGATCAAGTATAGCTACCTGAGAACCATCTCGAACTATCTCATCGGCAATCTTGCCCTATCGGATTTCTTGCTGGCCACGACGATACTACCCCTGTCCTCCTTCAACGAGTGTCTGGGGCACTGGATATTCGGCCGGCGACTGTGCAACGCCTGGCTCATAATGGACGCTTTGTACTGCACCGCTTCCCTCTGGAACATCTGCATCATCGCTCTCGACCGCTTCACGGCAACCTTCTATCCCATGTGGTACCGCCAGAAGCGCTCGACGAAGCAGGCTGCCATTTATATAGCGCTGGTTTGGATCGTCTCCTTTACCATCTGCCTGCCTCCCGTGCTCGGCTGGAATGACTTGTCATTAAACTACAGGTTCGATCAAAACCGGCGTGTGTTCATCTGCCTTCTCTTTGAAACACCGAGCTATGTCCTATATTCTGCCTGTGGTTCTTTCTACGTTCCAATGTTGCTGACGTTGTTCCTTTATGCGAGAATATTTCTGGCTCTCAAACGGAAATCCCTACTTCGTCGATTCGGCCAGAGGCATACTTCCAGATCACCTCCGTGCGCAAACAGCAGCAGCTTCCGTGGCGAGACTTCGGAGATGAAATTATCGGAAATGCAATTTGGAGTCTGCAAGCGGTCCGACGAACCCGAAATCTCTGATCGACGCAGACCAAGTGAGTGTTTCGACCTCAACAGAGTAGATTCAGCAGAAAGTCGGAGATGCATCGTCACGGACCTGGAAAGCTTCGGACGGCTGACAGCGCATTCGGATGGAAATGAGACGGCCGAGGCGACGGAATCCGACGCCCGTCCGTCCGTCTGGAAGCGGCACAGAAACGTCCTTTTTTGGAATGCGAAAAAGACTTTTTCTGCACCTTCGCAAAATTCGATTTCAGGCCATCACAGTAACAAAAGAAAGGGCTTTGAACAGCGCGAATTGCGCGCGACAATAAGGATGGCCATCATAATCGGCGTTTTTTGCTGCATGTGGACTGGTTTTTTCACCGTCTACCTTATCAACGGTTGGTGCAAGAGTTGTGTCATACCGAGAGAAATTGTAGCGTTTTTCTTTTGGCTCGGCTATTTAAATTCGGCTGCGAATCCAGTACTTTACACTACATTTAACCACGACTTCAGGAAAGCTTTCCAATGTCTTCTGAGGTGCTGAAGAGTCTGGTCTGAATTCTTTCGAAATATTCGAAAATCCAATTTTTAATATTATTAATTATTGTGACGTCAGTGATTCGTTTTAGAAAAAAATTACTAAGGAAGTTTAAAAAAACTCTCAAATTTATTTTTTGATCTTCATACCGGAAAGATCTTAAAAACGTATTTTTTTATTTATACATTTGCATGGTTGAATTGAATTGGTATAAATAGTTGCAAAATATGATTGATATTTATTTAAATTATAAAAATCCAGATAGTTATCATCGTGTCCTGTGGGTATTTATATCCTACAGATATTTAAATCCAAAATTATATTGCTTGGGAGCTGCAAGAAGAAAATGTTGTCATGTTAGTCATCAGGCATAAAGTTGGCTTTCTAAAAGTAATTATAGTAAAAATATAAAAAAATTAAAAGCCAATGGACATAAAGGCGGAAATAGTCCCGAGTCAAGCTAATGGCTTTATAGAGGAAGAGTTTTAAATAGCCTATGTCAGAACAGATCTAATCGAGCTTCCTATGATGTTCATGATTACCAGGCCTTTCAATCCACTTCGTGTTAATTATAACTATAGGACTTATGTAGGATCCTTATACGAATCCCATAGAACCCTTATCACTCACCTTTGAAAATTGTGAAATATCGACATCAGTGTCGTGGTATATGTGACTTAGTAGCATGTAGTTCATATATAATTTCGATAACGTGTTGTGTGACTTATTCATCATGCTGTCCAACATAAAATTCAAAACATTCCGAGACTCCAGCTGCATGAAAGTAATTGAATTTTTAATATACGTAATTTGTAATATACGTTTTTCATTACTAAAACTTGTTACTGACCACTCTGAAGGCATAAATCAATTCTTTCTCTTCCACTTCCTAAAATATAAATGGACGGTTACCTAGTGCGTTTGACATAATTGAACACAACAATAACTGTATACCTTTCTAAACCCCACTATTAAGTTGACGAATTTTCTGCAAAAGTATTTATTTATATTTATAAAAAGTGAATGTAAACTAGTTTATAAAATTTCTATAATTTCAAATTATGGTTATTAAAATTGGATGGACGCAGTTAAATGATTATCAGTACATTATTAGGCCACTCACTCAAGGAAATTCATTCTCCACGTGTGCACTTCATCAGCAAATCCAAATATTATGCTGAAAGTTAAATGAGTGGATGTTGAGTCACAGAAATATTTAATGTTATTCCTAAAACGTACCTCGAATAATCCAAATTGTCAATACAATCCAAATCTGTCCAATATTTTTCGATGAGAAGCTCTATGACCTAATAAAAAAATTTGTTAGGGTTTTTTCTAAATCCCATTTATAGTCTAATCCCATTTGTCTTACCTTCTCTATTCTCTGCCACTGAGTTTCAGTGACGTAAATCTTATCACTTTTTAGTTTTCCAACGAGTTGTCGAATCATGGGTAGTGTAAATGTCACGGAATAAGCGTTATATTCAATGTATGTTAACATTGAATCTATAGTGGAACATGAACCGACCTACAAACGTATCGATCGTATCGATTAAACATATGTACAGCATTCGTTTACAATAATAGATTCATTAATACCGTCTTTGCATCTCCTTCTCCGGGAATATGCGTATTTCCACTTCCTAGTATCCCAAAATATTTCAAGTTCCTCGCTTTAAGAAATTCGATATCGTCGCTGTCAGAATAAAGTTTATAATGGAGTAATTAGTATAAACATCATACAAATGCAAATCAGTGGGTACCATTTG
Source organism: Hirudinaria manillensis (assembly GCA_034509925.1). Lineage (NCBI taxonomy): Eukaryota > Metazoa > Annelida > Clitellata > Hirudinida > Hirudinidae > Hirudinaria > Hirudinaria manillensis. The sequence goes on along the minus strand of CM067526.1, from coordinate 1,855,603 downwards.
AATATGTTTAACTCGGATGCGTTGAAATATTCTAGATTTGGCAGACTCGCCCAATTTAAAATCCTCTCTTTCGCAAATAGAACGCATAAGCTTTTGATGTTTAGAGATCTACAGCGACGGATTAATTCAATTTTTATATGCTATTGGAGATAAGAAAAAAATAAAATATTTTGTTATGTTATTAACCTAAGGCTCTTCAAATACCCAATTTTGCTATATATGTCGTCAAAATATACGTTGGATGTCAAAGTCAATGTTTTTAACACTTTGAGCCTTTTCAGTTGTTTAACGAAGTTCTTGCAACAACCTCTCCAAATTGGCATCATTTTCGTTTTCACCTCATCATTGTCTCCAAAACGGATTAGTTCGATGGATTCCAACGATTGCGAACAGGATTGTAAGTCGATGAATAATAATACATATGATGACACGATACGACCGTTAAGTGCAAGAACTCTTAGTTTGGGAAATTTTACTGGTCTACGTCCTAATCTCTTTGCCTCAAATCCACTTCTACAAATAACATTATTAAAAAATAATGGCTATAAACTAGGATCAATAGTTAAAATACGTAAAATTAGGATTTGTTGCCAGTTTCCGAATGTTATAAAGCTTTGATTGTAATTATTTGGCGAAATTGTGAATTAAGTAATTCACGTAAAGATTTGTTTAAAAAAAAACCTTTTAGCCTTCTCCGGTTCGTAGTAACCAATTCGCAGGATTTCAATTGTATGGGAATAACGTTTGATGACATCGTATAACCTTCGACGGAGGTGAGGTATGCGAAAGGAAAATTCTTTTAGTGGGAGTTTGGAATATGCGACTTTTACCAAATCTCTGACCTCGTAATGTCCGTAAAATAGATTCACATTAATCCAGCAGAGAGCATCTCGACATGGAAGGCAGGGCTTCAAGAATGTTTCAGGAATGTTCCAACCAATTTCCTTTCCTTTTTGTTGAATGTCCTCAAATAGATTTGGAGGTAATAGAATACCTTTCTTCAATACTAAAAGATGATAAGTGTTCACTGATTAAATTAAGATGTTTAAAAATGTCTTTGCTAATCAATAAGGTTGTAGTGTAATGTAATTAAAAATGGCTCGTCTAATCAATCATTAGTCACATTGTTATTTTCTCAATTATACACGTTTCTTGACTAAAGACTACGTGGTTATATTTCCTTGGTTGGACCATGACATTACAGAGTTAGATTAAGTTATAGTAGTCCTTCCAAGATTTACATTAGGACGCAAGATAAATTATTTGCCTTGCTTGCATTACTTATGGCTTATAATAGCTATTTTTTTAAGATTGTTTAAACACAGGACTTTTAGACATTTTGCTTTAAAACATCATTTCTAGCTTACCCAATCCTTTGGAATCGCAGTCTAGGAAAATTGTGTCAAAATTAATAGCTGTGGTTTTTAGGAGAATATTTCTCAAACTTGGAAAATTTATGCTTCGGGACTCTACTCTGGCTTTAATTTAAAATTATATGTATTTGACAGAGCTCATGTGTGATGAATGTGTGAATACACCATTTAAAAATAGGTGTTACGAAACTTACTCATCGCTGAACTATTTTGATCTCGCTTTAAATTGGCAATTAAATTATATTTTATCAGGTTTTGAACGACATAGCATATTTTTATTAGAAGACAAAGATAAGTCGTCGAATTTTGATGGAAATATAAATATAAAAATATATTAAAATTATAATTTTATTGTAGTGACCAATTTTAGTTATAACATGACAGGTTAGTGAAATCGTTAATCGAGAATTGAAAGTTGAGACTCTTCGCCTAATCCACAAAACCATCTGAGCTATTGCTACCTTATTTAGATGTATGAGTAGACCACAATTTGGTTTTAGTTATCTGATATGGGTTTTATTTAATCATTGTTCTGACTAAAGACCGAATGAGGCCATTGAAAGCAAAATGAATTACCTGTAGGTCATTCCTGGCGAGATTTTTGTATTGTGTTTGCTGTCTTTATCTCATTATTAATTTAATCTCATTATTTCATTTGTTTTCATCATTATATAAAGAAACAACTAATGGACATTAACTAAAATTGTGAAACTTTATTCAGCCACAATAACATGTGATAAAAATTTATATTTATTTTTGTAAAGTAGTTTGTTTTTGTAACGGCGTAACTTCCAATATAAAAAAATTGCGATATGAAAAAAATCCATCTGACAAGTCTTGCGGCTTTTGCATTCCAGCGCCCAAGTTCAACAAAGCGACGACTCGTTGTGTACAGTTTTTCGACTCTGGTTGAGGTTAAGATGGACAGGAATGTAAAATGGAGGTTCCAATATTACGTTGAAAAACTCTCAGTTTTCAAAAGGTACTAACTTAATTAATAGTCTGTTGTTACTTCAATTTAATTCGCGTGATTTTCAGTAAACGTGAAGATTTCTGCAATATGGCCGTTGAACCACGGCCTACGCGCAATACCATGGATAGTGTTGTTGAAAGAGAAAAAGGTTTCGCAAAGTCTACGAAAAGGTGCCTTATTGCTGATTGGAAGATTATACTAGAAAACTTGCCGGCAAAGTATTACAATTGTACCAATGGATTTTTCGTCTTTTGGAAACTTGGCGAAGTGAGTGTTTCGACCTCAACAGAGTAGATTCAGCAGAAAGTCGGAGATGCATCGTCACGGACCTGAAAAGCTTCGGACGGCTGACAGCGCATTCGGATGGAAATGAAACGGCCGAGGCGACGGAATCCGATGCCCGTCCGTCCGTCTGGAAGCGGCACAGAAACGTCTGTTTCTGGAATGCGAAAAATACTTTTTCTGCACCTTCGCAAAATTCGATTTCAGGCCATCACAATAACAAAAGAAAGGGCTTTGAACAGCGCGAATTGCGCGCGACAATAAGGATGGCCATCATAATCGGCGTTTTTTGCTGCATGTGGACTGGTTTTTTCACCGTCTACCTTATCAACGGTTGGTGCAAGAGTTGTGTCATACCGAGAGAAATTGTGGCGTTTTTCTTTTGGCTCGGCTATTTAAATTCGGCTGCGAATCCAGTACTTTACACTACATTTAACCACGACTTCAGGAAAGCTTTCCAATGTCTTCTGAGGTGCTGAAGAGTCTGGTCTGAATTCTTTCGAAATATTCGAAAATCCAATTTTTAATATTATTAATTATTGTGACGTCAGTGATTCGTTTTAGAAAAAAATTACTAAGGAAGTTTAAAAAAACTCTCAAATTTATTTTTTGATCTTCATACCGGAAAGATCTTAAAAACGTATTTTTTTATTTATACATTTGCATGGTTGAATTGAATTGGTATAAATAGTTGCAAAATATGATTGATATTTATTTAAATTATAAAAATCCAGATAGTTATCATCGTGTCCTGTGGGTATTTATATCCTACAGATATTTAAATCCAAAATTATATTGCTTGGGAGCTGCAAGAAGAAAATGTTGTCATATTAGTCATCAGGCATAAAGTTGGCTTTCTAAAAGTAATTATCGTAAAAATATAACAAAATTAAAAGCCAATGGACATAAAGGCGGAAATAGTCCCGAGTCAAGCTAATGGCTTTATAGAGGAAGAGTTTTAAATAGCCTATGTCAGAACAGATCTAATCGAGCTTCTTATGATGTTCATGATTACCAGGCCTTTCAATCCACTTCGTGTTAATTATAACTATAGGACTTATGTAGGATCCTTATACGAATCCCATAGAACCCTTATCACTCACCTTTGAAAATTGTGAAATATCGACATCAGTGTCGTGGTATATGTGACTTAATAGCATGTAGTTCATGTATAATTTCGATAACGTGTTGTGTGACTTATTCATCATGCTGTCCAACATAAAATTCAAAACATTCCGAGACTCCAGCTGCATGAAAGTAATTGAATTTTTAATATACGTAATTTGTAATATACGTTTTTCATTACTAAAACTTGTTACTGACCATTCTGAAGGCATAAATCAATTCTTTCTCTTCCACTTCCTAAAATATAAATGGTCGGTTACCTAGTGCGTTTGACATAATTGAACACAACAATAACTGTATACCTTTCTAAACCCCACTATTAAGTTGACGAATTTTCTGCAAAAGTATTTATTTATATTTATAAAAAGTGAATGTAAACTAGTTTATAAAATTTCTATAATTTCAAATTATGGTTATTAAAATTGGATGGACGCAGTTAAATGATTATCAGTAGATTATTAGGCCACTCACTCAAGGAAATTCATTCTCCACGTGTGCACTTCATCAGCAAATCCAAATATTATGCTGAAAGTTAAATGAGTGGATGTTGAGTCACAGAAATATTTAATGTTATTCCTAAAACGTACCTCGAATAATCCAAATTGTCAATACAATCCAAATCTGTCCAATATTTTTCGATGAGAAGCTCTATGACCTAATAAAAAAATTTGTTAGGGTTTTTTCTAAATCCCATTTATAGTCTAATCCCATTTGTCTTACCTTCTCTATTCTCTGCCACTGAGTTTCAGTGACGTAAATCTTATCACTTTTTAGTTTTCCAACGAGTTGTCGAATCATGGGTAGTGTAAATGTCACGGAATAAGCGTTATATTCAATGTATGTTAACATTGAATCTATAGTGGAACATGAACCGACCTACAAACGTATCGATCGTATCGATTAAACATATGTACAGCATTCGTTTACAATAATAGATTCATTAATACCGTCTTTGCATCTCCTTCACCGGGAATATGCGTATTTCCACCTCCTAGTATCCCCAAATATTTCAAGTTCCTCGCTTTAAGAAATTCGATATCGTCGCTGTCAGAATAAAGTTTATAATGGAGTAATTAGTATAAACATCATACAAATGCAAATCAGTGGGTACCAATTCATTATGTTTAACTCGGATGCGTTGAAATATTCTAGATTTGGCAGACTCGCCCAATTTAAAATCCTCTCTTTCGCAAATTGAACGCATAAGCTTTTGATGTTTAGAGATCTACAACGACGGATTAATTCAATTTTTATATGCTATTGGAGATAAGAAAAAAATAAAATATTTTGTTATGTTATTAACCTAAGGCTCTTCAAATACCCAATTTTGCTATATATGTCTCTAAAAGATGCGTTGGATGTCAAAGTCAATGTTTTTAACACTTTGAGCCTTTTCAGTTGTTTAACGAAGTTCTTGCAACAACCTCTCCAAATTGGCATCATTTTCATTTTCACCTCATCATTGTCTCCAAAACGGATTAGTTCGATGGATTCCAACGATTGCGAACAGGATTGTAAATCGATGAATAATAATACATATGATGACACGATACGACCGTTAAGTGCAAGAACTCTTAGTTTGGGAAATTTTACTGGTCTACGTCCTAATCTCTTTGCCTCAAATCCACTTCTACAAATAACATTATTAAAAAATAATGGCTATAAACTAGGGTCAATAGTTAAAATACGTAAAATTAGGATTTGTTGCCAGTTTCCGAATGTTATAAAGCTCTGATTGTAATTATTTGGCGAAATTGTGAATTAAGTAATTCACGTAAAGATTTGTTTAAAAAAAACCTTTTAGTCTTCTCCGGTTCGTAGTAACCAATTCGCAGGATTTCAATTGTATGGGAATAACGTTTGATGACATCGTATAACCTTCGACGGAGGTGAGGTATGCGAAAGGAAAATTCTTTTAGTGGGAGTTTGGAATATGCGACTTTTACCAAATCTCTGACCTCGTAATGCCCGTAAAATAGATTCACATTAATCCAGCAGAGAGCATCTCGACATGGAAGGCAGGGCTTCAAGAATGTTTCAGGAATGTTCCAACCAATTTCCTTTCCTTTTTGTTGAATGTCCTCAAATAGATTTGGAGGTAATAGAATACCTTTCTTCAATACTAAAAGATGATAAGTGTTCACTGATTAAATTAAGATGTTTAAAAATGTCTTTGCTAATCAATAAGGTTGTAGTGTAATGTAATTAAAAATGGCTCGTCTAATCAATCATTAGTCACATTGTTATTTTCTCAATTATACACGTTTCTTGACTAAAGACTACGTGGTTATATTTCCTTGGTTGGACCATGACATTACAGAGTTAGAATAAGTTATAGTAGTCCTTCCAAGATTTACATTAGGACGCAAGATAAATTATTTGCCTTGCTTGCATTACTTATGGCTTATAATAGCTATTTTTTTAAGATAGTTTAAACACAGGACTTTTAGACATTTTGCTTTAAAACATCATTTCTAGCTTACCCAATCCTTTGGAATCGCAGTCTAGGAAAATTGTGTCAAAATTAATAGCTGTGGTTTTTAGGAGAATATTTCTCAAACTTGGAAAATTTATGCTTCGGGACTCTACTCTGGCTTTAATTTAAAATTATATGTATTTGACAGAGCTCATGTGTGATGAATGTGTGAATACACCATTTAAAAATAGGTGTTACGAAACTTACTCATCGCTGAACTATTTTGATCTCGCTTTAAATTGGCAATTAAATTATATTTTATTAGGTTTTGAACGACATAGCATATTTTTATTAGAAGACAAAGATAAGTCGTCGAATTTTGATGGAAATATAAATATAAAAATATATTAAAATTATAATTTTATTGTAGTGACCAATTTTAGTTATAACATGACAGGTTAATGAAATCGTTAATCGAGAATTGAAAGTTGAGACTCTTCGCCTAATCCACAAAACCATCTGAGCTATTGCTACCTTATTTAGATGTATGAGTAGACCACAATTTGGTTTTAGTTATCTGATATGGGTTTTATTTAATCATTGTTCTGACTAAAGACCGAATGAGGCCATTGAAAGCAAAATGAATTACCTGTAGGTCATTCCTGGCGCGATTTTTGTATTGTGTTTGCTGTCTTTATCTCATTATTAATTTAATCTCATTATTTCATTTGTTTTCATCATTATATAAAGAAACAACTAATGGACATTAACTAAAATTGTGAAACTTTATTCAGCCACAATAACATGTGATAAAAATTTATATTTATTTTTGTAAAGTAGTTTGTTTTTGTAACGGCGTAACTTCCAATATAAAAAAATTGCGATATGAAAAAAATCCATCTGACAAGTCTTGCGGCTTTTGCATTCCAGCGCCCAAGTTCAACAAAGCGACGACTCGTTGTGTACAGTTTTTCGACTCTGGTTGAGGTTAAGATGGACAGGAATGTAAAATGGAGGTTCCAATATTACGTTGAAAAACTCTCAGTTTTCAAAAGGTACTAACTTAATTAATAGTCTGTTGTTACTTCAATTTAATTCGCGTGATTTTCAGTAAACGTGAAGATTTCGGCAATATGGCCGTTGAACCACGGCCTACGGGCAATACCATGGATAGTGTTGTTGAAAGAGAAAAAGGTTTCGCAAAGTCTACGAAAAGGTGCCTTATTGCTGATTGGAATGGTATACTAGAAAACTTGCCGAAAAAGTATTGCAGTTGTTCCAATGGATTTTTTGTCTTTTGGAAACTTGGAGAAGCCAGTTCTCGTGTTCTGTTCGAATCTATTACTTTGATAACGGAGAACGAACTTGACTTGGATTTCAAATTCAAGTTAAAGGTATTTTTGATTTTCAGTGATGTATTAATTAATGTAATCAATCCTCAGATGTCGAGCGAGCGAGCGAGTGGGAAGGGTCAAATGTTGTGGCTTGCTACTAATTCGGTTTTTTCTGGTGTTTTTCTTTGAAAAAACTCGATAAAAGTTATATTGTTTGACTCGTCGTCGTTTTTCGCTTCTTGCCGGTGCTTAAATTTTCGAGACAAGTGTTTGTTTTGCATGGCCTTCGTTTGTTCCATTGTTTAGTACTCACGACACTCCCCTGTAAAATGTCACGAAAGAACGTAAAATGCGAGGAATTCGAAGAGGCCACAATTGATAATTTAGCTGACAAAATCAAGGCAAAGATTTTGAAGTCTATAAGGGAGTTGATCAGAGAGGAGATGCCTGGGCTGGTTAAAATCTGCGGTCAAAGAGGAATGAATGCATTGATTGGAAGGGTGAGCGAGCTCAGCGAGGAAAACAATCGCCTAAAGGCGAGGATAGACGCAGTCGAAACCCAGCTGAGAGCCAACAATCTGGTATTCCCACGGAATACCTGATGCCTCTTTGGCCGAGGTGGTCGCTACTTCCTCAGGCGAGAAGCCAAGTCGGGATCAAGGTATGAATCGAAGAGACACAGTCCGGGCAGTTATCAATTGCTGCAAGTCAAAACTCGGCGTAGACATTTCAGAGAGCGACATTCACTCTGGGTACAGGATCCCCAGCAAAAGTGGACCTCGTCCAATAGTTGTCACCTTCGCTTCAAAGATGGTCAGAGACAGAGTACTTGCTCTGAGAAAATCCCTGCACAAAGACAAATCGTCAAAGATTTACATCAACGAGCACTTAACCAAGTCAAACTCAGAGATCTTTGCCAAAGCTAGGAGACTTGTAAAGGATAAAAAGTTATCATCGACATGGACATGGAGTGGTCAAGTTTATTTCAAGAGAAGTGAAAACTCGGGGCCAACTCGAGTTCACAACCTCATGGATTTGGAGAAATACTAACCTCATCTAGTCGATGTCTGTGGTTTATTTTTCTTTCCTCTCATCTTGGGGTTTTTGTTTCTAGAAGATTTATTTTCAGTTTCATTCGTCTCCATTATTAACCCCGGCAATTTAGACTATGTTTCAACAGTTTTGGATGATATAAGTCTTATAATGCATTCTTTGTCTGGAAAGACTGTAGATTCATCAACAAGTACCAAGAAAGTATGAAAAATGGCGGATTTTGATTTTTCTTCATCTGACCCGGATGCATACTTGCCGGAGTTTTTACGAGGTTTCAAATTATGTCACAAACCAAAGATATGGCCCAATTATGTAAATCAGACTTTTCTTTGATGCATATAAACTGCAGAAGCATCTCAAATAACTCCAGGAAGTGGAACTGTTGTTGTCTTCTGTCATGCAGAGATCCTGGGTGTCAGTGAAACATGGCTGAAAGACAGTGATCCTGCACCTGCTATTAATGGTTAACAGATTTGTTTCGAAAAACAGGGAACGGAGCCTAGGAGGAGGCGTTGGCTTTTTTCTCCAAGACAACATCAAATTTAATCTCATTGACACGAGTGACTGAAATTTGAAAGTTTTGAATATCTTCTAATTTCAATCAGCCAACGCAGAGGAGAGAACATTGTTGTAGCCATTATCTATCGCCCACCTGGAAACAGCTTAAAATTTTTTAACAAAGAATTTTCAGAATTCCCTTTCTTACACGATCAAAGACAACAGAAAGGCAATAATAATGGGCGACTTTAACATTAACCTATTAGCAATTGAAAGCAGTCAACCCACCAATGAATTTTTAAACATCCTCCACTCTTTTCTCATGATGCCTGCATTCCTCAAACCCACAAGAATTGGACCCTCATCTGCCAACTCTCATAGACAATATCTTCACAAATATCTCCCTCACAAATGCTTTCCCAAAATAGTTATTGATGACATTTCGGATCACCTCCCTCTCTATATCAATATTAAACTGCATGAGATTGTAAAAATAGTGGAGCTCCCAATGCTGCGCAGAAGACAGGATAAACAAGCTAAACTGAAATTTAAAGAAAGCTTGACTGCGGAGGATTGGTCCGATGTGACCATAGAGTGTGAATCCCAAAATATATCTCACGCCTATCAACTTTTTATATCGAAATATCAAAATCTATATAATCATTGTTTTCCCTTGGAATCGTCGGCTCCCGATCGGGAATGAAAGACAGGAATGGATGACCCCTGCTCTCCTAAATCTTGTAAAGTAAAAAGAAATCTGTACAAGACATATCTAAAGAATCCAACTCCAGAAAATAAAATCAAATTCTCAAATTACAGAAACAAATTCAAAAACTATCAAGCAGGCCATAATTCGTCACACTTCTCATCAAGATTCCAGAGTCATCAAGGAAATCCAAAGGGTACTTGGAATATCATAAAAGTATTTTGTCTAGAGGGAGCAACCAGCTGTAGCTCCCGACATATTTTACTCGGACGACGGGTGCGAAATAAACTCTCCAATTGCAATAGCCGAAAAATTCAACAAATATTTTTCCGATCTTGGACCAAACTTGGCAAAGAAAATCATTCCTTCATCCAAGTCCTTCGATAAATTCCTCACGAGATCTTCCACCCCCACAATGTTTTTTTTCCCGGTTTCGGCAGATGAGATCATTCAAATAGTCAAAGAATTGAAGACCTCCCATAGCTGTGGTCTTGATGGTGTTGATCCTTGCATTGCTGGTGAATTCATCTCATTGATCTCGGACACCCTCAGCTCTCTAATTAATTGTTCTTTGTTAACGGGGAATGTTCCTGATGACTTAAAATTGCCAAAGTGATTCCATTGCATAAATCTGGTGATTTGAACAAGATCTGCAATTACGACCTATCTCAATCCTGCCATATTTTTTCTAAAATTTTTGAAAAGGCAGTATATCGTCGAGTGGAAATCTTCTTATCAAAGTTTCAGTCTCCTTAACAACAACAATTCGGATTTCGAAAAAATCACTCCACATATATGCCTTTGTTGTTACTTCATTCCAGAATCGCTGACGCTCTAGACCGTGGTGAGTTCACCATTGGTGTGTTTCTTGACCTATCTAAAGCATTTGACACCGTAAATCATGAAATACTTTTGTCAAAACTCTATTATTATGGCTTGCGTGGCTGCGTTTTGAAATGGTTTGCAAGTTATTTGGCGGGTCGTAAACAATTGACAGAATTTAATGGGTCTAGATCGTTGTTCAGTGACGTAACTTGTGGGGTTCCTCAAGGTTCTATTCTTGGTCCTTTACTATTTATCATTTATATTAACGACCTACACAATTCCTCATCTTTGCTTTCATTTTTGTTATTTGCGGATGACACTAATGTATTTGCCTCTGGCAAAAATCTTAATGAATTGATTATTACCATTAATAGGGAGTTAACTAATGTTGACATATGGTTTCGCGCCAATAAGTTATCTTTAAATATTGAAAAAACAAACTTTATGCTGTTTTGCTCAAAGAACAAGGATAGAACTCATATCATTCAAACCCAGCATTAACAACCTTCAGATTAAACATGTTACGTCCACCAAATTCCTCGGCATTATTATCGATGAGAAATTAAAACTGGTCTTTACACATCAATTATGTTGCCAACCAAAATTTCAAAAAATATTGGAGTCATATCAAAAATCAGTTCATTTTGTTGATAGAAAAATTCTTACTATGCTGTACTATTCATTAATCTATCCCTATCTCATCTATTGTAAATATAACTTGGGCATCCAGCTATCCCTCTAAACTCACCCATCTACTTCACTCTTCAAAAAAGAATAATCAGGATTATGTTTCGCCTCCATCCACGTGCTCACACAAAGGACTTCTTCATTTCAAATGTTTTTTGAATATTCATCAGATCAATAAATTCCAAACTTGCTCTTCATGTATAATTATGAACATAACTTGCTGCCTTCTGCCTTTGGTAATATGCTTTCCAAATCCTCAGATATCCACTCTTACAATCTTAGATCATCCAATCAATTTAGATCTGAATTTTCCCGTACCACCTTCAAAAAATTCTCCATATGTTGTAAAGGTCCATGTTTGTTCTCTTCTCTGCCATTATCCCTTACTTCTTTAAACAGTTCCTCTCTATTTAAATCCCTTCTTAAAAAACACATTCTCTCCAGTTGTTGAACCGCACATTTCCTCATCACTTCATCATTCATCATTCCTTTCGTTATCCTTGGTCTTCTGTCACAGCACCTCCCTGGTTAATCTACATCTCTCATTATCAGGTGTTCGTTGTTCCCATCGTGTTTAGAAGTTTTGTCATCCTAATCTCAGTTTATCATTTATGTAAAGACCCTTTCATACGCCCCTTCAACTTTGTCAATATGAATTAGCCTATCCCCTAGACGGGAATTAAATTCCCTTGGGATAAACCATTGATGAATTTGTGATTTTTTTTGGGCATGATCTGTGTATATTTCAAAAAATTTTTTTTTGAATAAACGAATTCATAACCGTAAGTTGTGGTTATTGTTAAAATTGATTATTTGGCAATATACAGAACTATAAGGTGCAAATTGTAGCAGACATTGAATGTGATTATCTTCTTTGTCTGAGCTTGAATATGTTTGCTGCTTCAAAAGCTTCAGATAAAATTTGTGGAGTACAAGGCTCTGACGTTTCTATGACTTTGAATCAAGGTAAGATTCATTCCAAAAAAAACTATTACCTTAGAACTTGAGCTAACTTGAGTTCTGGATAAGAAAATCTATAACTTAATCCATTTCCATTAGATAACAGTAACAAGGAAAGGTTAATTGTTGAGAAGACATTAGGCAAAATTGCCGATAGGCTGAAAATGTGCCATTGCACACAATTGACCATTGGGTCATGTATTTACGTTTATGATTTGGTAAACTTGATCGAATTGTTTCAAGTAAGTTATTAGCTCATAAACATTGTTGTAGATGTGCATGGCTTATAAATAGTGAGGAAATAATGATTCATTTATATTTTTGAGCAGCAATTCAACATTCTTGTTGTGAATATCGTTCCATACGATAACAAAGTGGAACCTTCTGTGGACAGCTTAATAGCCAATGATTATCAGAATATATTGAATAGTCCTGCTGTCAAAGAAAAGAGAGTGCTAGGTAAGATTTGTTTGTCTCTAAAGCAGACTTCATCTTTAATCACACAATTTGGTAACCGTTGGAAATAGTTTTCAATTATTAGTCATTAACTACCTAACTTTGGAGATCTTCTTTTTCCACTGAAGCCTCTTTTTATGACGTTTTTGGAATTGAGGGAAAGTATCATTTATACTCAACGGAGTTTGAAGATATTATAGAATCTTTGGAAAATGGTAAGGCACTTAGGATTATTGCTATGGAGAACCTGGAGATCAACAGAGTAACAATTGAAACCGTTAAAACTAGAAGTGAGAATAAATTATTTTTGATGGACGTTGAATGTGAACAACAATATCACAAACTGTATGTTTATAACTATAATAGGCATTATTGTAATGCATTTATTGCTTAATTAAAAGTTTCTCTTGAACAATTTAAACAAAAATTACAGAAAAAAGGACTGCATTTTTAAGAAAAGGAACTTATGAACCAACCTATAATGAAGTTGGTATTTGCTGACATTTTTTTGCTGATAATACATTCATTGGTCATAGAATTTGTCACTAGTTAGATGAGAAAGAGTTTAAACTGTTTTTTATGTAATATTCACTTAATAATCACTTAAATGCTGGATATTTCTTTGCTGAAATGTTATGCTACAGGCACCAAAGAGTAACTATATATGGCACGAATGATGATTGTGTTGCTTTCTTATGAGCAGGATAAAGAATCTGTTGCTGAAGAAGAGTTGCTATTGAAGTGGCTGGTAGAAAATTACGAAGAGGTTGGATTTTCACTCCAGTTGGTTACTAACAATGCTGAAGGAGAAGAATTTGTGGCTCAGACAGGAGGAATAGCAGGTAACCATAAGTTTGAGTTTAGCTTTGGATCGTGTTTGTTACTTACTACACGTTTGTTGTATTGGTGGTGTAGGTGCTTATTTATGATTAATAATTCAAATAGAAAGAATATTTGGAAAAATTTAATTATCATTCATCTTGTAGTGATCATGAAGGATGATGTACAGAATTTTTAGAAGGATTCTTCAAATGGAGCTTTGTTGCAAAACAGGATCAAATGACGCATAATATCATGAGATTTTTTGTTTATTGTTCATTGCAGGAAATTAATACTGTTCTTTGTTTTCTTTTTTTTCTTCAACTTTTGTGTTTGGTGAGCCAGCTTTTGGCTGGTGGATTTAGTATTTCAATCCAGAGCTTAGTGCTTGGTATGATCAAAAATAACCACGTGTGTTGACTATCACACAAAATGATGTATCCATTTGTCTTGAAAGGCTAGATTTTTGAGGCTATAGCTACATGAGATGATGATGGCTGTTAATAACTTTATAATAAACTGTACTCCAGACCAGCTACATACGCTTGCATGTGTTTAACCTTTAGACATGATTTCTGATTGTGGAAAACCAGAGTGGAGCTCATTCTGTTAACTGAACAGTAGGCCACTGGTGTAAAGGGTGTTTCTGTGGTATGATTCCCATCACTTTCAACCACTTATCTGACTACTTATGCCACAACAGGTCTCGAAATAACGGTTAGCAATTTGTCCCTCGATAATGCGACCATGAGTGGTTGGGAAGGCCGAAAGAACATTGCAATAAGTTTGATGTTTAATATAAGTTGCATACTAGGTATTGCATATTATCGAATCGAGCGATGACGCAGTAGCTTGCAGCGGTGGGGAGAGTAGCAGACGGCAATTTTTAAAACCAAGCTAAAGCTTGTTTAGCGCGTAGATTTAGCATATTTCGTGAAATAAGTTGTGAAATAAAGACCTTTGAGACAAAGCACCAGAAAAAAAACAGAAAAACGAAATAAATTAACTCAATCTCCCCTTTCTTTCTGCTTTATGGGTAGCTTTTGGAAGTGTCCCAAAATTTTTAGAGAGGTGAAAATAAATTTGATTCAAATAATGAACATTGGCTTTTAACAATAGCTGTCTCAAAATATTAATACTTCTTGGCAATGTTTTCGCGTTTAAAAGAAAACTCGGCTGGGATTTATATTGCGGTAATGAACGGGGGTAGGGGACGATGTCGCGATTTCCGCTTAAACATATTTGCTCCACCTCTGAAATAAAAGTTAATAGGAGATTTCTTCTTCTTCTGGTACTTCTGGGAGTAGCGAGCATTATTTCCTTAACAGTCCTTCAGAGTCCGACGCTAAACAATATAGTGCACGAAACTCACAAAAAATTTAATGATTTTAATCCAGGCGCCGCATTTAAGGGAAAAGATAAGCGACGCAGACCAGCTGAAGATGAGCTCGATAAAACTTATTTGGAACTATTGGGATTTGTCCCGAAACCAACCCTATTTCCCAATCGAACGTACCGACATATTAATCCACCAGTTATTGTGACCGGAGCCACCTCAGACAATTATGACAACTCGCTTAACGTTCTGACGACCGTCCACACGCAGCTACCAAACTACACATTTGTTATATATGACTTGGGTCTGGGATCCTATGAAACTCTAAAGGTCTTAAATCTTTTTTTATTTCATTTGCATTGAATCTATATAAAAGGGTGAATTTTAGGTCAAGGAAAGATGTTCTCCAGAAGAAAGTTGCATCTTGAGGCATTTTGACTTCAACAAGTTTCCAGCTCACATTAAAAACTACATGCATACTCAGGCTTTCTTACCATGCCTCCTCCAAGTACCAATTGTAAACATTTACAGCTTGAATTCATTTAAATAAAAACATTTACTTTACCGGATAGCTGGCGCTGACCGATTATGGGAGCCTAATATGGGTAGGCATGGAAACGGACGAGCATTTCATCTCTGGCAACTTGACTCCGCACATAAATCAAGCTAATCAGTCGGGTGGATTACTGGGTTGGCCTCTTAATTCTCAGGACCCCACTTCATTTTACACTCATCCAAGCATGTTTGCAAAGTTTGAGACTTTCCAAGAAAGGTGATTCATTTTTTAAAACCTTGACTTCAGAAACATACAAAGATGTCATTGACATCCAGGTACCGCTTTCACAAGATGATGGATACATCTCACCTCGTAATCATAAACATTCAGGCAGTTCACAAGCAAATCATGTTGCCCTGGATAAGGTGCTGCCTTTCATGGTCTTGCCTGTCGCCTCTCGGAGCTGAGGCAGGTAATTACCCGACCGACTTTTGAGACCTAATTGTCAGATGCGACCTCTCCAAACATGGCAGAGAACAATCGCTCAGGTCATCCCAGTACTAAGTCAGCTTGACATACTTGAGCACAGACCTAGAACTTGCCTCGGCACACGAGCAATCAAATGCAAATTCACCCAATCTATGGTCATGCTGACAGAATCATTCGACTCCTCAATTTCAACTTGTGAATGCGCAGGTCGAGTTTGCAACCCCAAGAGGCCGAGGTACCTGTACTCTGGATGTCACAGGTACGCCTCGTCAGCCCTCAACGTCATCTTAGGCAAGTTTGCTGACAGCCAGCCTTACCTGGCCGGTCACAAAGCAGAACTGTTTGGCAGAGTCCAGCCTTTGGACCCGACGCTGTCAACCCAATCGAGAATGACAGACAACGTTTGATCTCAGATTTTTATCATTAAACTCCTGTACAAGTGGAAACAGAAGCATTGGACCTCCTATTATTATTATTATTATTATTATTCAAATTCCTCTCAAAAGAAAACAACATGTTAATTTCAGCTCTTCGTTTGCTTTGTGTAACGTGAAGCCCGATAATCAGCAGCGAATGATCTCAGTAATCGTCAAGATCAAACTCTAAGTCCGGGTCGTCCAGCGGCTCCATGCTTTGAAAGTCGACTTGGTACCTCAAGATGCCTGGAAAGTAAAAACAAAATTTAAATATTTAACAAATAAATGAACAATATTGGTATCAGTTGAATGCCATGAAGGAGCATTGATGTCTTGCAGTGACGCATGACTATCACTTCTGACACTTTTGCGTTAAAAGCACTCATCTGACCTCCTATGCCTCCAAAGCCCTTGACAAACTGGGCCCCCTCCTGGGATTTGTCTGTGATTATTTCCAGCGTGGCTCCAAAGTCTTTGTAGTGATTGGCAAACCACTCCAGTAGGCTCTGGCTTTCTACGAGCTCCAACTCAACTCCAGTCTGAGAAAACGTTCAAATTGACTTATTTAGCACAATTTGTAATATAGCATATATTCAGCAGTAGTTTTAAAATGTAAATAAAAAGTCTTCTCAGTAGAGAAGAACTGCAAAGGAAGTTAACTCCATTTCCACAAGTTTTGCAACTACAATCTTCAAGAGAATAAGTTTCTCAAGTTGAGAGCAATTTCTTATTAAGATTTTATGAGCTTGATGATTTTCAGAATGCCCTTACGATAGACTCGATAGATAAAGTTTTCAATAAATTAGTAAAATCAAAGTAAATAAACTATATACAAATACAGACAAACATCAAATCTCTCCTCCCAGAAAGCTTCAGGCCAATGCTAATTAAGGTTTGGGAACTTTCCAAGATTTTCCAAAGGAGCCTAGTCTTATTTTAATAAGGAATATTCTAGGACATCAACCACAAGGAAGGAAAAAAAAATGACATGGTCTGTACCTCACAAATAAAAGACAAGCGCACGTTGTCTTGATTTATCTTGTCTTTGGCTTTTTAAGTGTGACCTTACAGCATATCTTTTTTAGACTTACACTCACCTAATGACCCACATTGTTGCTTTCATGATTGTGGCATTAAATTGGCTACAATCAATTCAATGAAGATGATTTTCTGGTAAATACCAAGTTAATGTTATCAAATCCCACTCAAAGTAATTTAACTAACTTCAGCATCAGTGAAATACGTTTTGTCCTTCTCTTGTTCAGGCTTCAGGTGGAGAATCTTCTCTTCTACAATATTATTTTATGAACGTCAGCATCAATTTCTTTTTGCCTGCATATTACTGGCTTTTAAAGTCATAAGTTTATACTTTAGAACTAAATAATTTAAAAAAGAAAGATATAAACTATCATGAACATCTTCTTTGGAAGTATTAATATGGTCGTCTGACAGAAAAACTATGAAATCGCCTCTGGTATTGACCACATCCAGTTCATACCATTTGTGGCACTGTTCTTGAGCACATAACGAATGATGTCTAGATTCTCCCAAACGATGAGAATCTCGATGGCTCCCATTTCCAGGGCCTTCAGTGTGTCTACTACACCAAAACAGTATTTGCCAGAGTCCTGAGCCACTTCATCAAAATACCTTCCTGTTATCAGACAGAGGAAAATGTACATTTATAGTTTCAACAAGAAAAACTGATCAAACAAAACAAGCAATTTTTGTAAATGAAATCAAATTGAACCAATGAGCTTCTTCTCCTGGATGAATTTGACGTTACCAAGAGCCTCGGCTGCCAGTTCTATGGCCTGGTTGAAGCCGTTCTCACCTCCGTAAGAAACGTCTACGATCTTTATGATCTTTGCTTGAAGACGCTGAGTTGGATGATGATAGATTTTAGGACATCACATCAACTCTAATGATTTTCAGACGTAGAAGTACCTGATCAAACATATCTGACTGGCTCAGCTCTGTCTTGAAATCGGCTGATCCTGCCAGGACGAGACCAGCCACGTTTGGTTTGTCGTTGGTGATGAACAACTGCACGGCAACCTCGGCCACTTTCCTCATGTAGTTGTGTCGCTTTTCCATCCTCAACCTGGCAAACCTCAAGGCAGACTGACCTCCCCTGCCTGCAAAAGAATGTTGCTTCACAGGGCCATCCATGACCTGCATGGGTGTTAGGGTGTGGATTGGACTAACCATGTTTCTTTGGAAGGTCGACCGTGAACTTGTGGAGGACTTCCCTCGTGTTTCCTGAGAGAGTGCCAAAGAGGGCGCAGCTACCATCCATGATGATGAACCCGAATTTGCTGTCGTCAGCCAATAGAGCAGTCAGAGCCTTTGGGATTTGTTATTATTCAACCACATGATCGAAGTTTGCGACAAGTGTATACAATCAATTTTGAGAAAAACAACTTCTTAATCTTATTATAAAAACCTCGGTGTGGAATTTGTTGTCACATAAATACAGAGATGTGTTGATGGGCCTAAATGGTTCAAAATCTATGTTGACTTTCTTCTCCTTTCCTTCATCAGTGACAATTGTTCCACAATAAGAAACCAAGCCGTTCGGTGGGACTAAACATATGTTGAGTCGAATCATGTATAACATTAAAACTTCAATTCCTTAGAATAAGGAAACAATATCTGGAAACCTTTAGTGTATAATTTCAGCCTTTGCTGAACAGATGTAATGGCACCAAGCACGGAAAGACGATTCACACGACTTTTGATATTGGAAGCAGTGCCAAACTCGTCAGCCAACATTTTTGTTATTCTTGTGATTTGATCTTTAGGAGGAATTATAAGGGAAATCATGCTTGTCCCATTTCTGCCACAAAGAAAAACTTCAATTTGAATATTTTTTTAATTTCTCCTAGTCTGTTTTTTTTATATTTACCCCCTAGCAGCTTCAAGACTTTTAATTAATTTCTTAATCTTCCATATTTCAACATTTCTATCAGCGCTGGTCTCGCCATCATTACTTGCCATTTTCAACAATCTGTAACCGTAACTTCATGTAAGTCCTAATAAGTCAGGATTAACAAAAAAACAATTTCCGATAAATTCTGGAAACAATAAGTTTCTCAACCAAAAACTTCATTCATTTTAAAATATGTTTCTCCGCATGCCGACAAACCTCACAAAGGATACAGCACGTGAAAAGTCCTACGTAAGAAAATGGCCGACCAGATATACCACAACAGGCTCGCTTTTTAAGGACAGTCTTTGTATCAGTGAGCCATTTCCTCCTTTCGAGCCTGATGTTTCATAACATATAAGAATTAAATGCTGCTGAATAATTTCGACTGAGCTCAAAAGTTTAGCGCAAAAGTTTTGGAGCAAATGCCATTGTTTAATAGTTTACTTCATTTTGTATTTTTTTTTATATAATAAGCATGGAAACCTTTATATCTTGCATACATTATTAATGATTAAATGACATAAAAGTTTCAAATTTAATCTGGTGATGCTGTGAACATAAAAATCCAACAATTCGTGCAAAACCCTTAGTGTTTGTTCGGAGTCCTTTTCGAGAATATTTTAATTAAAAGATATTTAGAATCGGCTGCATTGGCCGAATTAATTTTTTTTCTCATTTATTCCAGTTAAGGTGGACCTCAATTTGAACATATGAATGTGGCTTTGAAGGACAACATGTGGAACGAACCTTTTTTTGTAAGTTATATAAGCACATCTGAAAACATCAGTCTTTAGTTTTGAAGATAGTTTGTATTACTTGACTAATTTCTAGAAGGTTAAGCGCTTAAGTTAGGGTACCATTAATTGAATTAGAAGTGAACTTCTTGAGGATGTTTTACTCCATTAGAATGGGATAAAGGTGTGATAAATGGTAATAAGTTGACCTCATGAAACTATTTGCGCTTACAATTTTTGATTGCCACTCGTTATTAGTTTTAGATAAAATGTTGGATTGCTAATCAATAAAACTTAGATTTATCTTTGGAAGTTGTAATAATAATCCATCTTTTATTTCAACTGATTGTGTAAGCGATATTAACATAGAATTATATAATTTAAAAACTAGCGACTCCAATAAAAAAAAGAATATGGATATATTTTGATCAAAATTAAATTCTAGACGATTATTTACAATTCTGGTTTTGTTTGTTTAATTAATTCATTTTTAGCATTCATTATCTAAAATTATTCAACTGGTGGAAATAGTCGTTAGATTTGTCTAGAAACAAGTCATCACGCGTCTGCAGATAACTTATAAATTTATATTTTATTTTATTTAGGTGCTCAATCATGATTAAATTCATTTTAGGATTGAAAAGTTTAAAATCGATACTTTTTGGAAGTCACTTTTCATATCCATAGGGAGCGCGGAGCTAAGTGATTGGTGTCGTGGAATTTGCATAGAAGAGATCGGGGCTTTAACGAAGACGATGGGATCTGTCTTAATCTTTTTGTTTGTATTTGGTTTACAATTTGCCAGTTGTTTGAATGAAGGTTCTAAGATTAGCCTGGATAATGGTGGAGATGAAAAACAGGCGCTTGTAGCTATGCCTCAAGAAGGTATCATAATATATGACTTGTTTCGTAACAAATCCAGTGACTGTTTCCGATAGTTGAACAATTTTAACATATATTAAAGTATTAATTGTCACATTTCAGTCAATTTAAAAATTATTTGCCAGGTGAAGGCGACAAAATTTCTCCAGACGTTGATTTTAGAGGGGAAAAAAAAATCTTCCAAGCCTCTCACGAATGGAAAACCGTGGAAGCAGGCATGCCATATTTATGCGGCTGATGTTAATTTAGGCATGTATGTTGAATATTTTGGTTGTTTTAAAGATGAAATAATTCCCCCTGGGCTGCATGTTCGGATGAATCTGCAAACAGGAATGAGAGAAGCAAAATTACTTGAGGAAGCAAAAGATGTTCACACTGAAAAAGGTGAATTTATTTAGAAGAGCCACGCTCATTTTATGAAAAAAGACTTTCAAACTTGGTAATTTGAATTTTTAATTTTGATTAAGCAACTAAAAATAACATGTTTTCCATCTCTAGCTAGAGAGGAAGTCCTAAAATCAACATTACAAACTCTCATTGAAGAGTCCCTGCTGGAGTTAAAAAATGTAATTTTAGTAAATTTTGTGTTTGTACTACTCTACTTCAGTTTTGATTTTACTTTTACTATGCCTAAACAAAAGTACTTTTTATTTCTGATAAATTCCTGACGTTATTTAGGGAGTTGAGATGTCTGACACTGAAAATCTGAGCCAGACCGTCCAGCATGGTAATTTTTGAATTATTCAAACAGCTTTATACAATAATGGATTTTTATTCAATAATGGATAAGACATTTCCTTGAAATACTATTCCTTTAACAGACAATGGTCTTCTTAGAAAAGCTGAACTGAAAAGAGTGTTAAAGAAAATCAAAGATGACAAACTACTCGAGGTATCCTTTGCATGTCGGCAACGAAATTGGCCATTGAGACAAAAACTTAAAATATGTTTTGGAAGATTCAGTGGTCATAGAGCTTTCATTCTCTTTGACAGTCAGAGTTCAAAGAGCAGTCAGAGTTCAAAGAGCAGTCAGAGTTCAAGGAGCAGTCAGAGTTTAAAGAGCAGTCAGAGTTCAAGGAGCAGCCAGAGACCAACCTAAGAAACATTGACCAACTGAAGAAAGAATTTCAAGATCTAAACATTGACGTGAAGTTGGATTCTGAGATCCTAGAGGAACTTTTAGGTCATTACAGAAGCTCAGACCTGACTGAATTGGAGAAGCTGGAAATTTTAGATAGTCTGGAGTATTACCTGCACCAGGTTTTTAATTCGTGATGTCTTTTTGGACTGACCATTTGTCAAGTTGCATGCATAATAAAGGCAATTCTTTAAACATTTTTTACAAAACATTAGGCTAAACTAAACATTATTATAACTATTATTATTATTATTATTATGGTGATATTTATTAATATGCATTACCTGAGCTATATGTTATGATTCAAATCATAATGCCACTGGGGGTAACTAATCTCTAACTATTCCCCTTCAGATTGACAATGCCAACATGTTTGTCGATGCTGGAGGTTTGTCTCTTCTCGGTCGAGATTTGAATGGAACTGACCTTCAGCTTCAGAGCTCCTCACTGCTGGTTGTTGCAGCTGCTGTGCAAAGGTGGGGCATTACTTTAGCGGTAACTAAAGAAAACAGCAAATTGTATATACAAAAGCACTAACTTGTGTTACCTATTGAATTTTGGAAAGAATGGATGGACGGACCAACTTAAGTGGATGAAATAAGGGATTAATTGGTGAATTAATTAATCATATTAGCAGTGATGTTGGTGATTATGATGATGATGATATTCATTCTGACAGCAATCCCCATTCCCAAGTGGCTGCAGTAAAGGAAGGGCTCCTGGAATTGATCCTTAGGATTGTGATGTCATCAACCTCTCCCAAAGTCAGGGCTCTTGGCATCCACGCCCTCTCTGCCACCATCAGGAACTTCCCCTTTGCCCAGAAGAGGTTTGGTGATGTTGGGGGGTTTGGCTTAGTCGTGGAGCTCCTGAGAATCGCTTCGATTGATGACAAGATGGCCGCCAAGGTCATCTCTATGGTTTCAGATCTTTTGGAAGAGCAGGTTGGTCATTAGTTTTTAAACAAGTTTAGTCTGACTTTCCAAGAATAGCACCAAGGTTGAGCTTGGATTTTATTGTGTTGTGTTGTACAATACTTTCTGATATACAGTGATGAGTTTGGTTCTTGGACATGGTTTAGAAACTGGATGCATTTACTTCTGCATTTTTGTCATTTGCATGTTGTCTTCGAAAAGTTTATTTCTTGGGTTCTGTTCAAGAATTATTTCAGGATGTCTGTGTGTGTGTGTGTGTGTTTGTCCTACCTGATGCTGTAGATGCATCTTCAAACATTTATTGCTATTAATGTTATTAAATGATAAAATATATCGCTTTGTTTTCAGGAATACACCAGGAAGGATGAATATATGAATGAAGACCTCAAAAAGGAGAAATTAAATCAGTACTCCATGTAAGTATTTTACATAAACCTGATAATATCAGATGACTTGAAGTTTTATATATATATATATAAGAAGTAGCAACATATATAAGTATACAAATGCATATGTTTGTTATGTGGTGTTATGTATGATAACATTAGACAATTGATGTTATAAGCAGCAATATATATATGTATATATATATTTTTTTCAGGGTACAACTGATTGAAAGGGTCACCACGACAGATTGGTGCCACCTCCTCCCACAGTTCCTGACAGTTGATGATTTGAATCTGAGCGAGACCGTTTTAAATGCCATGTCCGCCTGGTTTCAATCCTGCAGATCCGGTTTTCTCCGCGCCGTCCCGAAACTGAAAGACCTCGGGCACGGCTTGAGGACGCTCGGAGGAACCGAAGACCAGCGAGAATACCACGACGAACTTTCGGCCAAGGTCGAGGAGATTCTGCAGAGGATCGGAATGAAAGTTGAATTGTGATTGGATGTTGCTTTTGAATTATCTTTTTTTTTTAATTTATAGGATAGTTTTTTGTAATTAATAAAATGTTTGTTGGTTGTTTGTGCATGCAATAATGAATGTGGGTGTAGAAGTGTATACAATCACAAATATCTTGTATTGATGGAGCTAGGAATTGTGGATTTGGATGATTTACTCGTGTGTGTACGTGCGTGCTTGTGCGTATGCATGTGTGTGGTTCTAAGATGCGCATTGTTTCTAATCTGCCTGAGATTGGTTTAAAGGGCCAGTGAGTGTGCCTCCAATAGTTTGGTCTCTTACGTCGAGGCTTAGGGTCGCGAAAATGCATGGCTTTCTGTGGAGAGTAGATTGTGTTGTCTTGGTTAAGTAAGAATTGACCGTCGGGAGGGTACCAACTATTTATGGGCGTCAAAAAGGGACCGATTAGAAATGTCGGCTGCAGTGCATATTATGATAGTGATTATGCTGGAATATTATTCATAAATGGTTTTTAGATGCATCTCATAGAGACCTTAGAGAAGGGGCGTAGTTCAATACTTGTGTCACGTGAGCGATATTAAGTATGAAGTTGATTAACAACAACGGACAAAGCATTTTGGCAGCGATTATTCTTTGTTCAGAAAACGTGAAAGTCCTGTTCAAGGGCAAATTATTGTCCATCGGAAATTTTAAATTTGTCCGACGTTATCGTATTTTTTATTCGTATTAGTATTAAATTCGTATAAACATTTTTAAAATTGTAAAAACCGTAGGCATGTCCTGCCTCGCATTCTTTGGTATGATTAGGTCTTGGCTAGCTTCACTGGTTTACTATTATCGCCTTATACCATTACCACCTGTGTATAGAGCGATTGTTGTTTAAGTGAATTGCTGTATATTTTTTAATTCATATTTTCTGATACAAGACGACCCAATAAGGTAAATCGGTTTTTGCTAGTTTCAGCTAATAGGTTCCTGGCGTGTACTCGTGATTTAACTTTGTTCGGATTTCAATTTCTGATGGACGATCGTACACATAATGTGCTTTTGGATATAATACAATTTTATAAACACCGCAACGGACATTTCCAATATTTGATTTAAATTGGTTTGCATATATTCATCGCATCGCCAGTTCACTTCCATGCCGTTTGCATAACATTTGTATTTTTGTTTTTTAAGATGGCTACGTTTGACGGCGAAAATAGTTCTGATATGAACATTGAAATGTGGAAAATTAAAAAATTGATCAGAAGTCTTGAAGCAGCTAGAGGGTAAATAGAATCATTGTATACCTTGTGTGGTGTGTCGTATGGACACGTTTACAAAAACATTGCATTTTCATTTTGTAGAAACGGCACAAGTATGATTTCACTCATTATTCCGCCAAAGGATCAAATTGCCAGAGTTGGCAAAATGTTGGCCGATGAATTCGGTACAGCATCCAACATTAAAAGTCGTGTAAATCGTCAGTCTGTTCTCGGAGCCATTACATCTGTCCAACAGAGACTTAAGCTCTACAATAAAGGTTTGAATGCGCCATCTCTCGGTAGAAAGTAGAATTTTGGACGTGGCATCTGTAAATTATGTTTTCAGTTCCACCCAACGGATTGGTATGCTACTGCGGTACGATTCTCACGGACGAAGGTAAAGAAAAGAAAGTCAACATCGATTTCGAACCATTCCGTCCCATCAACACGTCGTTGTACTTGTGCGACAACAAATTCCACACCGAGGTATTTTATAACAATAATATTCCTTAAATTAATTATTAATTATCTTAACCTATCGTAATATAATATTATTCCTTAAGTTCTTAAGACAACAACAAAAACTGACCATTAATGGATGTTATTGCAGGCTTTGACGGCTCTTTTGGCTGACGACAGTAAGTTTGGATTCATCATCATGGATGGTAACTGCGCCCTCTTTGGATCACTTTCTGGAAATACCAGAGAAGTGCTCCACAAGTTCACCGTCGATCTTCCAAAGAAACACGGTTTGTGACGAATTGTGAATTTATCCAGGTTTATGGACGTCTGTGACGGTCTGAAATTTTCCATTTCTAGGCAGGGGTGGTCAGTCAGCTTTGAGGTTTGCCAGATTGAGGATGGAAAAGCGTCACAACTACGTCAGGAAGGTGGCAGAGGTTTCCGTACAGCTGTTCATCACCAACGACAAGCCGAACGTTGCTGGTCTCGTCTTGGCAGGATCGGCCGATTTCAAGACCGAACTCGGTCAATCAGACATGTTCGATCAGGTAATTTGAATAAGAAATAACTTGATAAACAATAATGCCGAGCTAACAAATTCCTGTATTTATAAATAGCGCCTCCAAGCGAAGATCATAAAAATCGTTGACGTCTCTTACGGAGGAGAGAATGGCTTCAATCAGGCCATTGATTTGTCTGCGGAAACCCTGACGAATGTCAAGTACATCCAGGAGAAGAAATTAATCGGTTAATAATTATGAATAATTTTTCTATTACGCTAATATCTGATTTCTATGGTGGATGGTTTTCTAATGTCTGTTTCTCTTTACAGAGAAATACTTCGACGAGGTTTCGCAAGATTCTGGCAAATACTGCTTTGGAGTTGCGGATACTCTGAAGGCTCTTGATATGGGCGCTGTGGAGATTCTCATCGTATGGGAAAACCTGACCATCGTCCGTTACGTGCTCAGGAATCCGGCTACAAACGGTAAGGAGTCATTAGATTATATCATCTAAAATAATGTAATCTAAAGTAATGTTCTTCAATTTCAGAGGAAAAAATCATTTTCTTGAAACCGGAGCAAGAGAAGGATAAGAGCAACTTCATGGATGCAGCCGTAAGTTTATGCTTAAGATTTCTATGACATGAGGTTTTACAAATCATCTGATTTCAGACTGGAGTTGAACTTGAACTGGTGGAAAACCAGTCTCTCCTCGAGTGGTTTGCCAATCACTACAAGGAATTCGGTGCCAGACTGGAGATCGTCAGCGACAGGTCGGAAGAGGGCGTTCAGTACGTCAAAGGCTTTGGAGGACTTGGAGGTTGGGCATGTTTAATTGGAAAATTAAATTTATTATTAATCTTAAATTAGTGAAAGATATGAGGTTGAAAACAAAACGCTGGCGTTCTTGACAGCGATAAATGATTTCTTAGTCTGCAGTCGTCATCTAAAGTCGACTAAAAATAAAAAAAATATCTTACCAGGTATTCTGAGGTACAAGGTTGACTTCCAGAGCTTGGAGCCCTTGGATGACGAAGAGGAGTTTGACCTTGACGATTATTAAGTGCTTCCACTGAGTTTAGGTTTTGATCAGAAGGGGTCCTTTTCTCGCCTTCCTTTAGATTGAAGAGCAATGTTGAAGAATAAATGTTGAATATTTTTTTTCAAATTTCGCCGTGATTTTGAGATTTCAGTTTTTAATCTGGTGATTGGGATGACTTCAAGGAATACAATTTTATAATTCGGTCACAAAGTGTTTCTGTAATCTGTGATGTCGTCATATTAGCTTGTTCTCAACTTATGAATAAGTCTAAAATTTATGAACAATATGTAAAATTGAGGTATTACATACAATTCAATGTTCGAGCGTAGCCGACCTATTTATTAAATTTTCAAAAAAACAACAACAAAATATCACCGAAAGTTGTGCAGGTAAAATGTAGCTCAACGCAAACAATAATTTTGCGTCTCTTGACGTATTCCGTGATAACCTGCTGACAAGTTTCATTTCGTTGTCATGATCAACTAGTATGATTGGCCGCCTTCATGTCGGGTCTTTGCGTTAGCGTCAGTCCGTGCGTGACGCAAATACCGACGCGCGGAGCGCACGCAACAGTATAAATCCGTGCAGTTTGGAATTTAGCGCCAGAAATAAATTTGAATAGAAATTTTATGCACCTGACTAGCGCTTGACGACTTAATTGTCAGGAAAAATTCCGAAAGAAATTCTCAATTCTTCAGCGCTATGAGTCGATAGAGCGATTATAAGAATGACAAAGATCTTGTCCCTTCTCTTCGTCTGTTTCTCGGCTATGCTGGAAAATCCGATATTTTCCGACGAAACCCACAACAAACCAGACCACTTCATCGAATACCAGGTGGTGGAGGAGTTGCCTGCCGATCATTTTGTAGGAAATTTGGTGGTAGACTTCGGATTAGACCTCAAGTACTCTCCAAGTCTCCTGCAGCAACTCAGATTCCACTCCCTCACTAAAAATCGTAACGCCAACTCATCATCAGTGGATTCTGCTTTTACCCTTTTCCAGGTGCACAGAGAACGGGGCATAGTGACAACTGGAACTGTCATTGACAGGGAAGTTCTGTGCCCCAAGTCGCCTTCGAAGTGTTACGTCAGACTGGATGTCGCTGTCCAGCCTGCCAAGTGAAACTTTGAATTTGTGTGAACATTTTTGGAAAATTATTCGCCAATTTTGAATTTTACACTCCCATGGATTGTATTTCTTTCCCGGTAAACGTTTTCCATAAAGTCATCAATCACATAGAAATCATATCGCATTGATCGTAGAATCTAAACAATAAAATAGCAGGCAATAATTTTTGCCTTTTTTTACCTAGTCAACTCGATCATTAGAAGCAACTTACGAGCGATTCTAGTTCGTCTTTGAAAGGCGCTTGCAAATTACAAACTCAACAATAAATAAACGCTCACTTTTTCGAGGTTCTTCCAAATCTTAAAGATCCAAATCGAAGTGGCAGACGTCAACGACAACTCACCAGTCTTTCCTTGCACCTCTTTCCTCCACAAGATTTCCGAATCGTCGGACGAGGGAACGAGCTTTCTCCTTCCGACGGCCATAGACGAGGATAGTGGAAAGTTTTCTGTCCAGAACTACGACATCATCCCGTCTCGTGGAATGCCTTTTGAATTGAGGCGACGCCAGTCGTGGAACGATGCCAGTATTGACGAGGTGCGCATCGTCTTGAGAGAGAAGTTGGATCGAGAAAAGCAGGACAGTTACGAGTTCGTCGTCGTCGCTTCTGACGGAGGACATCCTTGCAAGAGCGGTAGGTAAATTGCAATCGAATCTAGCAGTGATTTCATTTGGCATTTAATCTACTTTGTTACCTGCTTATGATTGATTCTAAAAGGAAACCAGTCGGACAAATGATGATCAAACTCTGTTAGATTTTCGATCGGTCACACTTAATCGCAGGGGTTCTCAGCGTAAAAGTCATGGTGTTGGACGCCAACGATAACAAACCCCAGTTCGACAAGAACATGTACGAGCTCTGGGTGGAAGAGAATACTCCGCCTGGAACCGTTCTCCTGGAAATGCACGCTGAAGACAGAGACGAAGGGGAGAACGGACAAGTATCCTACAACCTGTCGTTCAACTCTTTTCAAGAATTTGGATCTCTCATCGGCGTCGGAGAAGAATCTGGCCAGCTGTACCTGAAGGGCGATATCGACTATGAAAAGGGCTATTCCACGATATCCCTTTCCGTCGTTGCTCAAGATAAAGGCAACGACCCTCTCCAATCCTTTGCCTCTGTCCTTGTTCACATTCAAGACGTCAACGATAATCAACCGATAGTCACAGTAACCACCTTGACGCCCAGTGGCTACGCCGAAGTCTCCGAAGACGTCGAGGCGAGTACAATGATCTCTCGATGAAGTACATTTCGTACTCAAATTGCTCGTTTCTTGATTCCAAAGGTCGGAACATTTGTAGCGCATCTCTCAGTCGTGGATTATGACATGGGGCCATGCGGTCGAGTGGCCTGCGAAGCTATGAACGAATACTTCGAGGTGGTACGTCTCTACAAGTCAGAGTTCAAACTAGTCACGACCAGGGAATTGAAGGACATGCCGTCAGGGTCGACCAGCGTTTCGGTGTCGTGTTCCGACTGCGGGCTGCCACAGCTTAGTACCATCGTCAGCATAAACATCCTACTGAGGAGAAACGACGAGGACAGCGTCGAAGAAAGGAGTTTTGACGTCTCCTTAGAGGAGAATTTCTTGTCTCCAAATCCTTTACTGATCTTGAGGAGTTCGAGAAGCGATAGGGTCTCATTCAGATTCGTCGACGGTGGAGCATGCGCAGAATTCCTAAGCCTTAACAGAACTTCTGGGGAGATCAGACATCTCAAGATGTTTGATCACGAAAGGATGTCGATGCTGGTCTGCAAGGTTTTGATCGAGAGCGGTTCAGAACGTGCCGAAGTTGTTCCGATAAGAGTCAATGTCGTCGACAGGAACGATGAAAAACCGAGGTAGGTCGGGCCCATACTGGCAGCAACGATTTAATGTCAAGCAACTATAAAACATGAATTCAAAATTGTTTAAGGTGATTCAATCTCAGAATTAAAATAATTGAAAAGGTTTGCCAAGGACATGTTTGTCTTCCACGTCCATACGAATCAACCGTCTGGTCAAATGGTGGGCAGGCTCAGGGCTAGGGACAGAGACTCCTCTCCTCACAATTCGTTCTACTTTAGTTTTCTGGACGGAAACGGTCTAGAAAGTTACCTGTATCTCGAAAAATGGACCGGATTGCTGAGAACAGCTAGCGTACTGAAGGACCCGAGGTACTTCAAAGCAAGAGTAGGAGTCTTTGAAGCCGATTCTTCCGAACCAGCTTCTACGGCAGAAGTTATCATTCACACCCTTCATCCTGGAGACAATACCCTCTTCTATATTTTTAGATCGTCGCCAATTCATCGCATCCATCCGGATAGGGCGATCATCCAAGTCGGTTATACCTGGTCTCCTGAATCCGTTATTGTGAAGATGGGGATGTACGACGGCAACACCACGTCCAATCACACCTTCGCCATTGCCTCTGGAAACGAAGAGGGTCACTTCTCGTTGGACGGAGATTCTGGTATTCTTCGACTGCTAAAGAGATTGGAAGCTTGTAAACATTTCTCTCTTAATTTGACTGCCTCACGCGGTGGTGATTCTGCTTGGATGATCTTCAACGTCTCTTCTGACAACAAGTGGTGTCGGCTGGAAAAAGACAGTTCTAATTGGAGTTCAGTCTCTCGCTCTCTCTATACCGATGACGCACAGGAATCTTGGCAAGAATCTCACCCTCTTGCCAGTGAGCAGTTGTCCGTAGTTCTCTCCGGAGTCTTGGTGGTTGTCATCGTCTTCGTCATCCTGGGACTTTTCCTCCTCTTCGAAACAAACAAAAAGAAACAAGCAAGTTCGGCGTCTTCCTCGCTTTGAAACTTTTAAAAGCAGTCGAATAATTTTTCGTGCAAATTCCAGGTGCAATTAGCGACAGGTGCAACAGAGTGGCGGCATGTGCGGTGCGCATGGAAGCGTAAAATTTTGGTAATTAAGCGTCAAAGGATTGTCTCAGGCGCATTCCATACCATCCTTTGTTGTTTTCAGGAGGGTGGAATTGTACGCAATTTATTATTGATGGCGACTCTAATTGGATGTTGGAATTAGACTCAATAATTATTTTCTTCAAATATTTGTCTGGAAGACGCAAGAAGCAGGCTTGACCTTGGAATGCAATAATTTGAAAAATGTTGGGATGGAAGAGTACTTGCAAGAGCCGAACATAAATGTTCCATTACTTCAGTACTGTCTTGACCAATCCCCCAAAATTGAAAATCTATGCTAAAATGCCACGCCCTGATTTTCTTTCTTTATTTTTATCTGCAAATGATTTGACACAATTTGCTTTAACACCATCCCAACTCATAAATATATTTGAAAATTACGGATAAAATACTTTCTGGGATTATTTGGTTCCTCTTAAAATAGTGCTGGATCAACTTTTGGTTTACATCTATGCGTTCCTAAATAGGTACAGCCCGACTTATCGCGAACTTAGCCAGAAAATTACACCACATAATTGATTAAAAGAACGGAGGTTTACAGTTATATTCATCATATAAAATACACCACATAATTGATTAAAAGAACGGAGGTTTACAGTTATATTCATCATATAAAATACATATTTACTTAATAATGAAGCAGGGCCGTTGATTGAACTATTTTCTTTGGAAGTATTATTTACGCTAAAGCTTAGAATGTTTTATCAAATACACGTTAGGGGTCTGCGTGGGCCAATTTTTTCCCCAGCCCAATCTGGCCCGCAATTATATAATCCAGAGCATTTTGCCGAATCAATCCCAAAGTACTTAAAAATCTCGATACTTTCAAATAAGGTTTTATAAGCGGAATACCTAAGTTTTTTATTTTAGTGATCCGCCTGGAGATTTAATATAGCTGCGAAACTGGAGTGAGATTCGCTAGAAAATAAATGAGTTATCCATTTGTTTATAATTTAGAACATAACAACTAGCAATAAATTATAATGTAAAGTTATAAAAATTTAATTTCAAATTAAAATTGCAAAATAAAATATGAGCAAGTTACACTTTGGAGCTTTTGTTATGAATACCGAGCGATAGGGCAAAGCTGAGCGATCGGTCCACTGGAAAGCAATTGCCTATTAATCGAAAAATAAACAAAAATGTCTCTGTACGATGGTATAGATATTGAAGATAAATCTGTTGCCTCGACCAAAGCAGATATAGGTTCGTGAATTCTATAGGAGTTGTTTTGGCTCATCGAGCACTTTTTTTAAAAAAAGATATCAAATCGATGCTTATTGCCAGAGTATTAGCTGCACTCGAATTATGAGCTATAATTTTCAATGTATTTAAAAAAACCAAGGACAAGTTTGATCTCTTGGTTGTCCAACGATTAATATGGACCATATTTTATTTGAATGCATTCATAGTTTGTGGTATAGATAGTTTTTGTTAATGTAAGTATTAATAATGGATTAATACAAGTTATTGTCAAGGAGGCCCACCTTGCAATTGCACAATCCACATTGATACATCATATCATATTAAAGATATAAATCCCATTAAATCCAGAAATTGTTCATATTTTTGCTTAAGAATCTTCAGCACATTAAATGAGTCATAAAGTGTTAGTGTTATTTTATTCTAGCTGGTTGGGGCTCCAGTCTAAAGTTGTTGGAAACTCAGAAACAGTTGCAAGAGAAAAAATTGATGTTGCAGAACATTAGCAAGGTTCTTGAAATGGAGAATTGAGTTTGATTCTAATATTTGAGTTTTAATAATACACAAACAAAATCAAATATTCCAATTTAATCCCGTAACGAACTGTTGAATGTTGGATGTATAGAAGAAAAACGTAGCCAACCCAGCGCCAGTTGTCAACGTTTTAAAAAATAAGAGGACCGAGGAGGTACAGTCGCAACCAGTATTTCAGAGTACAAAGGTTGGTTGTAAAACTAAAAGAGTTACATAATTTCAAACATTGTCTGAACTTTTGCAAGTATAATATTTAATGTTATTCGACTGAAATGTCCTTAACATAAAAACAATGATGACAACAAGAGACAACGTCTACTACGATCGTTTGCGATTTTTTCGTCTGCAGACTATCGAGACAGGAATGGTCGGTCCTCAGTTTATAGTGGGTGGGGACATCGGGTTCACGGGAGTAGTCGACGAGTATGACCCTGCCAAACCGAACGACTACGAAAAACTCACGAAGTTGAGGAAACAGAGTCGAGACCACGAAGAAGATGCCGACAGGTGATTGGGGATCCTCTGTCTATTTGTGACCCTGGTTTTACATGTAGCTCTGGCCTTTTACAACTTCATAGCAGATATTGCTGATGAAAACAATGTCAACTTATTGTCTGAATGCCAGTCCAATTAATGATATTTTAATGAATCTACATTTTCGAATCGCCGGATTATGATCATCTCTGCTTCTTGATTTTCCTCCTAATGTTTTCATTGTTTTCATGGCCAGGAAAAGCAGACGAGAAGAGCGAAGGCACAGGAGCGACGACCATCGTCACGACGAAGACTTTGGAAGGGGAGGTCGGCCATCGGGCTGGCGGAGTCACGACAACGCCGTCGACGGAAGGTGAGTCGTCGTGATTTTAAGGGATTCTGATCTGCTTGCATGGCATCGTCACTTGCCAGTTTGGATTAGTAAAAATTGGTAAAAATCATTCAATTTATTTCAAAAGCAGGAAGAGGTCGAAGTATGATGATGATGATGATCACGGAGCAAGGAGAAGAAAAAGAGATGAAGAGAAGCAAGTCGAGTCATGTTAGTTGATGGTTGACATTTGCTGGCAATCATCGATTGAATCTTGTTCCGTTTCAATCACTGATTGATTGATTGATTGATTAATGGTTGAATAAGGGGATTGAAAAATGAATGATATTGACTATTAAGCAATTAATTATTAATGTAATTAATATAATAATGTAAATAATTTATGAGGTCATTTATAACAAGGTGTCTTTTCACAGCATCTCAGAAGGCCGCTATTGCTCCACCACAGTCTCTACTGGAAAACGAAATGAATGGTACATAGAATTTGAATATTCATAGAATGAATTTATTATGCAAATGCATTTCATTCCTACAAAGTTTAATTAACGACATCCATTATTTTCAGGTCCCGTCCTCAATAGGCCTGATCCGGTCGGCTCAAAGTTTGGCATGGGGTGGGAACCATTTTAATTCAAAATAATATTGAAATAATTACGTTATTGTGATATGATATTATCCTATTATCCAAAGATAAATATCTATTTATAATACTTCAAGACATAATAATATTGTTGAAATAATTGCTGATTTTTATCCGATTATCGAAAGAAATATTTACAAAGCACTCCAAGAAATAACACGAATATTGTTGGAAGAATTGTTTAGCCTAATTCTGTTATTTTAATTCGTTCCAGTGGTTCAATAGCTTCTAAGATCATGGCTCGAATGGGCTACAAAGAAGGCCAGGGATTGGGCAGACAAGAGCAGGGCATGAGCATTGCCCTTCAGGTCGAGAAGACCAGCAAGAAGATCGGGAAGATTATCCACGAGAAAGACCTTCACAAATGTTGGTATCAACTTGTTGTGCGATGGTATAATAATAATAATAACAACAGTAATAATAATAATAATAATAATAATAATAATAATAGTAATAATATAATTAAGTGGTGGTTATAATATAAATCTACTTTGAAGTAGTGAAAAGAATGACTCACTGAATATAATATGGATATAATAGTGTTAATACTATTATATATACTGTTATACACAATATATACTATTATATTATATGTATATTCATTTTATTCCAATTATTTCACGAATAACAAAATACTTGTAAAATTATTTTTGTTTTTATTTTAAATCGACTCTGTTGTTGTTTCAGCACAAGACATGAGTGTACCGAGGGCTGAAACAAGTAATGCCAACCTTCTTAGGAATCCCTCAAAAGTCATCGTCTTGAGGGTAAGTTTGGCAAGAGAAGGCTCATCACACAATTCATTTATATACAATTATTATTATTATATTATATTATATTATGATTATTATTATATTAATGTTATTATTACAATAGTATTACAGGTAGTATTGCTTGGAAATGTATTTGATGATTTATCCTAAATTCTATTTTTTTTCTTCCAGAACATGGTCGGGCCCGGAGAAGTTGACGACATGCTAGAAGCAGAGGTCTCGGAGGAGTGCTCCAAGTACGGGAAGGTCGTCAAGTGCTTGATCTACGAGGTGAGTCCCTTCGAAAACTAATTTCTCGATCAGCCACGATGGCCGACTGTATTATTAATTAAAAATTAAAAATCAACAACAATGGCTTTATCTGTTCCTTCTGGTGCATTAATTAAGTAACCTTAACGACTTGTCCTGCATGTTTGAATTAAACTCCATTTTTAATAGAAACTGAATTCTTTTGCTCTTAGATTCAGGATTGTGTTGAAGAAG
Organism: Hirudinaria manillensis; assembly: GCA_034509925.1. Classification (NCBI taxonomy): domain Eukaryota; kingdom Metazoa; phylum Annelida; class Clitellata; order Hirudinida; family Hirudinidae; genus Hirudinaria; species Hirudinaria manillensis. Next base: position 1,820,104 of record CM067526.1, on the reverse strand, counting down.
AAGCAGTGAGGATATTTATTGAATTTGACAGACTCGAAGCCTCAATAAAAGGTAAGGCACTCTTATGTGATGATGTCTCTTAGCAATTGAATTTTATAATCATTATTATTATCATCTACATTTAGTTATTATTTTTATTATTATTATTATCGTCCACATTTTGTTATTATTATTATCTACATTCTGTTATTATTATCATGTTTCCCATCGTGCCGTTATCATTACCATGTCGTTTACAAACACGGCACAAAATTAACGACGGCTTCGACTCTTTCCTTTTCAGCCGTCGTGGACCTGAACGGCAGGTTCTTCGGGGGCAGGGTCGTCAAGGGCAACTTCTATGACGTCGAAAAGTTCAAAGACCTCGACCTGGGAGGAGAGATTGAATGAAACAGTCTTCAGTGGTGATGATAATGATGGCGAAGATGATAGTGGCAGTGATGATTGAGGACCAATTGTTTTTAAAATAATAAAATACAAGTGTACATTTTTTGTAAATGCATGAATGGGGAGGATTGTAAGCGTCATTCTTTGAGAACGTTCCGACCATTTCCGATGGATTTTGATGGCCGCAAGTCGGTTCGTGAGTTCACGACATTCTTTGGCACGACTTAATGGCGTGAAATTTTATGCAGGCAGTGACAATTGCATGGTCTTGACTTTTGATTATGTTTATAATTAAATTAATAAACCCTTATGTCTGAGGAACTCGTGTTTTATAGATTTTTGGCTAACACAACATGTCTGAAGGACATGAAAGTTTAGAAGTTAGTCTGACTTGCTTGACAATGCTCAAGCCCTATTAGCAAACCTGTTACAGTATTGACATTATTCATCATTTATGAATTACTTAATGTTATTTGTTAATATATTTTTCCTTTTTAAATCTAAAATTGCCTCTTTCGGTATCTTGTATCTAGAGCAGCAACCTTCTTAATGCCCGATCCATAATGCAAGATCCAAAGAGTTTGGTTGTTGTGAACGAGTTGTTGATTGTTTGTCGAGTATTTATTTATTTAACATAATGAGACGGTTAGTCAAACAAAGTCATCAAGGTGTTCATTTCTGTTTGTTCTTCTTTGTTTTCGTGTCGTCTGCCTCTTCCATGTCCGCCTTCCTCTTCAGCGAGTTCTTGCTACAGCCCTGCAATGACCACAGGCGGTTTAGAAATTCTTATGGGGAGCGAAGAATTGATGAGTGAATGAATGAAACAATGAAGATCTCTTAATGAACTGCATCGATCCACTGACCTGAGGCACCTTATTTTCTTCTTTGTGTCTCTTCAAAATGCTTCTCACGCTCTGTTGATAAACATTTTAAATTATTTAAACGTTTTTTAATGAATAAGTATTCTGAAAGCGACATCTGGAAGTAACATTTATTATTTATCTATAATTTATTACTGATAAGCCAGTTCAATATTGCAACAAGCCATAATACAGAGACTGTAATAAATAAAATTACATAAACCATAATTACAGTATAACTTAATCTACGCATTGTCTGTTGCGGTAAAACTCAGGGGGCATTGCCGTCCATTTTGATTACCTTGATGGCGGCTTTTATGGCCAAGTCTAGAGCTTGTTCATAAATGTTGTGATTCATGTTTATTCCCAAAGCTGCGTGTTCCCTGGCAAGTTCGTCATCGGATTTCTTCTGGAGACCTTTGGCCAGCAGGACGGTCTGGAATGAGATTTAAATGAAGCATATTTTAAGAGCAATGTTTGAAATGATGTTTAAAACAATATTTAATAACAATTGATAAGTAATTATCGATGGTTTCAATCCATTAATTAGGCAGGCGATCGCATGCACTTGCATCACACGCACGTTCGAGAAATGGCCTCGAGTCACGAGCACGCAACAAGACACGAGCAAACTATCGACCTGGACTCACCGATTGGAAAGAGTCCAACGCGACTTCTATCTTGCAGTCGAAGACGAGTTTCGCCAGTTTTGTGATGACGTCTGGTATTTGGACGTGGTTGACGTTGTTGACCATGAATTCATCGAGAAGCTTCAAGTTGTGTTCTGTCATGTGGAAGGAAATGGCCTCCCTTCTTTTGTCTAATATGATTTGGAATAAATAATAGTTAATTGATATTATACTTAGTATCACTTAACTAATAGTATAATAAGGAGTTTGTCACAGCTAGAAATCTTGTTAGGTTCTACTAGTAAGACCAGCTCAAGGAACTCCTAATTAAATGGCCTAATGAATATAAATAACTAAAAATTAATTTAAAAACAGTTAATCCTAGTTAAGCCAATAATAATAATAATCGTAATAATCAATAATTCAAGTTAGTAAATCATAGCAACTGACCTTCAGGTAAGGCAGAGGTCACGTCGTTCTTTTTCTTCAGCAGGGCAAAGGCGGCTGCTGAGTCCATCGATCGACACTCCATGTTCAGATTCAGGACGAATGTGCGCCTGAAGGCTGAGATCGAGCAAAATAATTTTGATGATTTTGATTATTATTAGTTTATTATATTATATTTAAAATTCGAAATGAAAAATATATGCATAAACATGTCACAGAAGCGACGCTTCTAGTATCAGAGGTCTCGGTAATGACCGATTTATAATCGATTGATAAACGATTATTTTATATCGCAATGCATTTCTTATCAAAGTGACAAACCATACCTGCAAACATCCTGATAAACCAGTTGTTGTCTTCATCAAAGTTGTCTTCTGCATGTCTCAGAGGCCTGAGCATGATGCAATTGTGTTCTTCTGTCAGCTGATTCTAAAATGTCACAAATAAACTTGTCGTTAAATAGTACTAATTTATTAAGAGTCGTTCTGATAATGATTATGATTGATTAATTTTAAATAATTATAAATATAGTAGTAATTTATTAAATACTAAGCATTAAATATAATCAGTATTATAATCATTAAATTTGATTAAGAATCAAGATTTTTTGATTAAGGTTGGTTCCAGCCTAATGGACTGACCTTTTCAATGTCTACATAGACTGGTGCCATGCCCTTGCCCTTGAAGAACCTGGAAATAATATTCATAACATAATTAATTAATTATTTATTTTAAATTTTATTCTTAATTTAATATTGTTTCTGCAAAATTCCGCTCCAAAGTACCAAAGTCAATAATCTCAATAGTCGTTAACAATTTAACGAGACATTGATTAAAGAAATAAATTATGATGATAAGATTGGCATAAATTATGATAATGTCAGCATAACCAACCTGACTAGCGGATAAGAGGCGTCGAGGGAGACTCCTACGTAGTCAAGTTTTCCGATCTTGGCTTTGACGGCGTTCACGAGAAGAGGTGGCAGTTTGGCATTGACCTTTATCTTGCTGTCAATCAGTCGGCTTGGCTTTTGAAGGGAACAAAAAAGGTGATGATGATGATACAAGATGATATACATATTTATTATAAATCACATGCTAGTACTGATATTTGTTGATATATAAGATAGGGCTTGAGAACCATGCTAGACTGAAATAGGCATTTTGAATCTATAGCTATAGATTAGACATAGCCATAGTCCCAGTTCAATCCCAACCCTATTCCTGTAACTAAGGTAGCCAATTTGCATATGACAGCATATTTTATATTATATCACTCTAGCAGATGAGTCACACTATTAAATGACAATGCATTCACTACAACTACTACATTATTAATGTACTTGTTTCATTAGCACTTGCAAAGACAAGACATTTGACTCACGTCGACATTCGTGACAGCGTCGTCCTCCAATTCTTCCTCAACGCCCTGTTGTTGCTGCCCTTCCAGCTTCTCGATCAGCAGCTCCAACGTCCTGGATCCGTAGCCTTTCTGTAGACGTAAGACATTCGTGGTTACAGAACTAGGTGGAGGAGCCAGAGCTTACTCCTTTCGCTTACCCCTTGCAATTTCGGGTGGGTTGCTATGGTGACCAGCCTGGCGCCCGACAGTTTGTTGAAGCCGAGTTGCGGGAACTGGTTTGAAAGATTTATTTTTTTTTATTAAGTTTATTTATTTATTTATTAAGTACAGGAATAATTTAACAAGGTAAAAAAAAAGTGATTAAATGATTGAGATATCAATTGCGACAGACATGTTATATCGGGATATTGGAGCATGAATGTCTAAATTGCAAACTAGCAATAAATAAATTGGTAATGATGAATTTGAATTGGTAGTATAAATATTAAAATTGTCGATTAAATTAAATATATTAAATTATATAAAATTGTAATTACCTGTCCATCAACTGTCCAGGAGATGGTGTCTGAATTCTCCCTCAGACCCCTTTTCAGTGCATTGTTGACTGCTTCTCTGGATATTTCACCCTCCAAAGCAATCTGTTTTCATAAAAAGTAAGATGTCAGAATTCCTTTCTCACAGTACAACACGTGATCCCCTATTTGGCAAGCGAGTGACGCACCTGCACGGCACAGAGAATGGTCGGGTCGTTGGAGGTTTTGGCGTTCGGTCCGAGGAGGCAGAAGATGTGATGGTTCGGTGCGTCGGAAAGCATTTGAATGTCATTCGGGCTGTACTGTTTGAACAAGAATTATTGGATTATTACATAACATATTACACAATATACTTATTAATTAGATTAATTAGAAAGAATAATTGTTATTTAATCTATTAAATGATTCCATGACCAAACAAAACCTTGTAATGAGAGGCGACGAACAAAGAGACGAGATTCTGCAGGAATTTTTCCGTCCCCTTCTGGAAAGAGAAGAGAGTGTCCCTATTGACATAGTAGAGCTTGCAAGCTTCGGGAGGATGGATTTCCGTGGTGGCCTGCGGTTCCCTCACTTCGAGACAAAGCAGGGTCTTCAGCCAATGCTCTACGGGGTCCTTGTCCGAGTATCTGATCGGACATTGAAGCTCTATTTCGTACAGCGTGTCGACTCCTTCAAAAGTGTTTTAAAATAAAACAAAATGTCGACTAAATGACAAAAAAGGTGAAAAAGCAATGAAATAAATAGCCATAAACCGAACGCTTCGACTAAATCCAGCCTCAGATTGTCGTGCAGTGAAATGCGAAAAGTCAGAATAATTACTTTTCTTCCAAGAGAGCCTCTCCGTTTTTGTCCTCAGTCGCTGGAGCAGCTTTTCCAGGTCGATTCCCTTCTCCCTTCGCTCGCATCTCTGCTTGAGTACGTTTAAGAACCTCGTACTCAGAGTACTTCCGGTTCCCTCGTACCTGGAATGGGAAAAGCAGTTTGATGCTCCACTTGGATATGGTTGGAATAAACAAAAATTCAGTCGCATAGGAGATGTACGAACCCGTCGACAGTCGAGGACATGAAGACGTGGTGCGGCCCAAAGAGCTTCTTGACGTGCGTCGTGGGAATGGCCGCCGCCTCGTCGATGCAAACCAGATCGGCCCGTGTCACCATCTGGTGGTCTTTCGGGTTCACGTACTGTTTTTAAAATATATTACATCATCATTAGCATCTGGTCATTATATGATAACAAGGTCTGCAGAATCACGGCAATAGGTAGGAACGTTTTCCTTTGCTATGAAACGATTCTAAAGATGGATTTGGCTCAGGGCGATGTGCTACTCGATTGGTCAGCGGTAGAAGTGAGGATCGAATGAAAAACAGTTTTTCCAAATTTCCCCAAACCACCTGCACCATCAGGGTACTTGCTCACCTCAATGGTCTGATGGTAGCCATCCCTGCCAATTTCGATCTTCACCACGACATTTCGGAGGTCCTTCTCGGATGACAAGATGATCTTGTATTCCCGGTTTTTCTGGAAAGAAAAAAGGTTGGCAAGATTGTCTTACTATTCAGTACATTGAAAAAGGTTATTATTATTTATTATTATTATTGTTCATACTATCCCTTAAAATCCACCAGATGGTAACCCCAATTAGCATCCACAGAAATCATTTTGCAGTTCTGCACTCACCTCGTACTTGAGTGCAATCAGTCCGACTTTGATGTACTCGAATAGGGTTTTCAAATTTTCGGGGCTCGGAGAGGTCACGTAGATGTTCCTGTAGCTGTTGTTGTGCCGGAAACGAAGATGAAATCAGTAACGCAAAATATTTCGATGATACGAATTTCAAATTAGATTTATAATTCTGCCGATCAGCTTCCGTCGCATCGTCACGCCAAAATCAGACCCACCCGTAAGCTACAGCAGCTGCCATGACCAATCCGAGAGCAGCCGACTTGCCCCTCCCCCTTCCGGCCGTCATGACGACGGTGCTGTTGACTGTTGGGTCAGCAAGAGCGTCGATCATCTTCAAGACTGCCCTGCCCTTCAAAAACAAAATCAAATAAACTCAAATATCTGCAGAGTCAATGATGATGGCAGAAATTATGGAGGTGATGCAAATAACCTCGTCTAGTAAATGGTTTTAAGTAATAATAATAATAACTCGATTTGGTATAGTATAGTCGGTAATTTGTAATTAAGTATCTTGGTTTACAGTCGTTTAATTCTTATTAATAACTGAGGAAGCCACATTAAAACCATCACAGACATCAGATGCCCAACTGCCTTAATTAACCCACCTGGTCCAGAGTGGCACAGCAAGAGACCAGGGTCCCTGCTAGGGTCGTCTCCGTGGAATCCATGAGCGCCTTTGTCAACTCTTTCAGAGCCATGTCCTCTTCGCCATTCTTCAAGCCCTATTTCAATCGATTGACATTTAAATTGATCGATTCTTCTATGAAATTGGTCACATTACTAATGACGACATTCATGTTAACAATAGCGATTGCCAAGGCAAGTTGTGCCTTTCGGTGAAGTTATAATCTATTACGATTTTCTAATCTCACATGAATAATTAATTAAGAAGTATTTAATATTAATTAATGCCAACCAATCGTGTATAAGAATTACCCCAGCTAAAAAACATCAATTGTCCAAAGGTGTGACCAGAAAGCTTACCTTAGTCTTAGGGGGCAGTGGTTCAATGGTGTGGGGAGACTTTGAGATTGGCATGACCTCCAGTGAATCATTGAGTACCAAGTAATTGTTGCAGCCAGAGAGAGCCAATATGAATCTGAAAGAAGACGTTAAAATTCTCCAATGTTCATTTAAATTCCTAGATTTTGTTTGCCAAATGCTTAATCGGTTGCTCCAGATTATTGCACTTAGTGGCCAATCATATTTTAATGATAAATATAAATATTTAAAGAAATAAATAAATGCACTGAGGGCACTTCTTTGCCAACCTCTCGTTGAACCTTCCGACGACGTCGTCATTGGTCGATCCTTCCCGGTACCTGGCGTGGATGTCCTAGCGACGGAAACAACGCGTCAACAGATGGTTACTAACTCGCTAACTAATTAATCGTTAACTGGTAATTAACGCCCCTAACTAGGTTGTTCATTTTTGCAAAAATTTCAGAAAAGTAAATAAGCATAGTAATGAGATAAGCGACCGGAATCCTAAAACATCGACCTTAAATTCTGTCGTCGAAATAACCGACGATCGGTTCAAGCGTCGCGGTTCCGCATCCGGATCTTACCATCTTCATGACGCAGAGCTGTTTGAGGGACTTTATGCTGCTGAGTAGGAATACGACGATTCCTCCCCCCTCGACTGTCTCGATCGTCTGCGCCAATATGTTCGGCGTCAGAGCTTCAAAGTCCTTGTGGATTGATTTTTTTTTTAAATGGTCATTTAATGCATTTTAAGAATCAAAATAAAATCTGGTTCCTCTGTAAAATAAACTAAAATATCACTTAAATATTTTAAGACTAGCAAATAGTTTCTTTATTAGTCTGGTCCTAAATTGTCTTATAATATAAATAAAGAGCAAAAGATCAGACTCCAGGTAATTAAATAGATAAATAGATGTACCTGTAAAATGCACATTCCATATGTTTGACCCATAATGTTCTGGACCTCCTTGTAATAACAGTATCTGATCTTAGTGGAGACTGTGAACACTTCGAACGGATTACTGTCGTTTACGTCTTTCACTCGGCTTTTGAACATCTTCGTTGCCCTCCTCAGTCTCTTCTTCCGATTGCTGGAGAATGATACGAATGCATGTTACTCATTGATATTATTCGCAAGTTATGTAAAAAACGAAATAAACAGTAAATTCATACATTCTACAACTTGGAAAATTAACAATTGATGTTTTACGTATTATGTAAACAAAAGTAGTCAAAAGCCTACCTGCTAAATCCCAATTCTTTCTTGTAAGCCCATAAAACATTAGGATTTGGCTTGACACAGCATTTGGCCATAATGTGATAGAGGATGGGGATCTCAAATAACATTTATTTTACTTAATAAAACTAATAATAAAGACAACTTCAAGCAACCTAATGTCGTATTTGTCTTGATTTACAACGGAAATCAATACATGAAAAAAAATCGAATGCTAAAAGTAATATTACTTGGTCGCGTCCCCTATCCCCGACAATTGCAAATATAGATCTGTGATTCGTTGCAATCCCATTTTCAATAAGAGTTTTGATACGATTGTCCAACTTCTTTCGTGTTGTCATTTTCTAAGAAAATTTCAAATTGTGCTTCCAGAAAAGTTTCGGGTAAACTTGAATATAATGAGCGTGTCCTAGAATAGATTATCGCCTGTCCATTCAGAAAAAACCAAAACATGGATTTAAATATGGTTTAGAACTTATGATTTCTATAATTTAATTTAAGACATGTATAAATTAAGGAAATGACGTTAATTCAACTTAAAACAAAATCAATAATTATCACTAAATAAAAATCACTAAATATTTTTGATAAAATTTTATGAAAATTAACAATACTCCAAAAGGCACTTTGAGAACTTTTCAAGAACTTTGTAAAAAGCATAAGAATGTAAGAAACAGACATGCTTTTAATAAGTCATGAAACTTTCCAAACGATATATTAATGTTTAAAACCAACACGATGAATCCAATAAATATTTCGACTTTAGTAGGTAATCTTGTAACAAAACAAATTGACGTCATTAAAATATTCTATACAGGCAACCGTTTAATCTCCTGCAGAAGTTTATTTTTTCAAAATTAGAAATAATTCAAACCAACAATAGATGCCTTGATGGTTTCATCAATTCTTGGGTTAAACTTGTGTTTCCTTGTAACCACATCTTCAATGCAGCTGCATATTCTTCATACGAATGATGTCCATTCACGCTTCGAAATGATTTCTGCAAGATCCCAATCATGCAAGATTGAAGATATTAAAGCTGATGATATTAAAACAAAATGCTACGGAGGGGTAGCGAGAATGGCACAATTTGTCAAAAACTTTCGCGAAAACCATAAAAACGTTTTGCTCTTAGATGCTGGGGACCAGTATCAGGGAACTTTGTGGTTTAATGTCTTCCAAGGAAATGTTACGAGATACTTTCTTGATTACATGGAATACGATGCTATGGTTGGCACTATTATTTATCCATAAATTGTTAAAAAAAAGTATTATAATAAATACATTTATCATTGAAACTGACTTGACGTCATATATTGGAGCGGTTTTATTTCGAATTTTATAAATTACTAAAAAACTTTCGTTGATATTTTACTTTTTTTTTTAAAAACAGGCTTTGGGCAATCACGAATTTGATAACGGACTAAGTGGCTTAGAACCACTAACACGTGGGCCCATTAAAACGAGAATATTGTGTTCTAACATTGATCATGGTTTGCCTGTCTCTGACGATTTCAGTCAAGAAGGGGCGGAAAGAACAATCGATAAAGGTATTATGAAGAAATTAGAGAAGGATGTAGCAATAATTGGGTACCTTACGCCCGAAGTTAAAGTACTCGCCAAAACAGGTAGAACTAAAGAAACAAACTTTTTACTGGGTTAAATTTCGCTTGTCTTAAAAAATAATATATAAATTACTAAAAGGAAAAAAACAAAACTCAATTGCAAATTCAAAAACCAAAAGTAAATTTCACTAAGCGCCAATTCCTGATAATTAAAATGATTAAAAACGCTTAATTTGCAAAATGACTGACGTTCAAGTCACACCGTGGCTCAGAATTTCTACAATCTCCTTATGAATTCAGAAAATGTGGAGTTCAAAGATGAAATAACCGGCATAAGAGATACTATAAAAAAGGCTCCTTCTACCAAAATAATAATTGCTCTCGGCCATTCTGGCATTGATCGAGATAAAGAAATTGCTAAGGCAATTCCTGATCTTGATATTGTAATTGGAGGACATTCCCACACCCTATTGCATTCTGGTAATTATACAAAGTATTAAACATCAACATCATGAAAATCTATTTATTCAGGCATTAAAGTCCTTAGGAGACTTATTGATTGTTGATTATTCTTGATATTTATAATGCAATAACTAAGACAATTGAAATTTAAATAATTTAAAATGACTGAAATATTCAAAAAAAAGGGAAAAACGAACATGGCGACTATGTGGGCGGGGAGTACCCGATTGTCATCAATCATGATGGCGGTAGAAAAACGCTGGTTGTCACAGCAGGATGTCATGGAAAGTACATTGGTGTCCTGAACGTGACCTTTGATGACGCTGGTGAAATCACTGCTTATTCAGGCAACACTGTGGCAATTGGCCACGATCATGCAGAAGGTCCCTTCGAATGATTAACATTTTGTTGACAAATGAGACCATAAGACAAATTATTATTATAATTGAAATAATAATAATAATAATAATAATAATTATAATTATAATATTATAATTAATTATTATTAATAATAAATTAATACTTATAATAAATGAATAATTAATATTATTAATGTTATTATTATTATTTGAGATGCTAAAACAATTTTTTTAATTACGTAATGTTATTGTATGTCCGAATTGCTTTCTGCCTGCTACTATTTTTTTTTGCTTTGAGTGCAGCAATTATAGAAAATTTGGAACGAAAAGTTCGCCGATATGAATCGATGTGACTTTTTTTTTGCAGATCCAAAAGCCACGGAATATCTGAATAGTTTGAGGCCGAAAATAGACGCTATGGCCGTCGTTGAAGTTGGAGCTACGAGCGACGTATTTGATACTTCCGACAGCATTTGCAGAATAAAGGAATGCACTTTAGGTCGAATGCACTTGTGGATTATTTGTTCGTCAACGTTTCAAATGATATTATTATTATTATTATTATTTTATATCAATTTTAAAATATTTATTTATTAACTACTACTACTACTACTAATAATAATCACATTCATATCATCTTGACTACTGCTAATCTGTCCAGCCGTTCATCGCATCTCAACATTTTAAAATGCTTGATTAAAAAAGATGTTTATTTTTATTTTCTGTTATTTATTTTTTTTAGGAAACCTATTTGCTGACGCATTGGTCGATGCAATTCATGATTTGTGCAAGTGGCCAAATTTCACTCTGGCCATCATGAACGGTGGGGGTATAAGATCATCATTCAAGAAAGGTTAGTTTCGCGGTTGGAACATTTCTTTGATGACTTGCTCTTTGAAAGAAGCGTCATGAATCTGCCTGCTACTATTGTTGCTAGAAATCGACATTCCGCCGAGAATACGGATACGTAGCTGTTTTGGCTGCCTCGAAAAATTCTAAAGTGTTCTGCTATTTATCGTTTAAACATTTTTTTTGATGACAATGTACTGATGTACTAATAATGTTATTGTACAATGTGCAATGTACTAATGATGCTGTTGAATATCTACGACGAAACCTTCTCCAGTGCGATAATTAACGATGGAAGAATCGAATTTGTTTTACGAATAGGTACTATCAACTACGGTGACGTGATGACGGTATTCCCATTTGGCAATGTAATGGTTGTAGCGACGATGGACGGTGCAACTCTGTTGAAAGTCTTTGAACGTTCCGTTGAAGATTTTAGCCTCACCTCTCGGCATGGAAAATTTCTTCAAGTCTCAGGTATATCCGTTGTTTGGACATTATTGTCGACCTTAATTATAATGCTAATTTATAATGGAATACCATTATTGACTTTATATTCTGACGACAACGTTTTATGTGCTGGAACCCCGCGCGAGTTTATTTTCGTAACTTTTGTCTTGAAGCAATTTTATTGCACTCGAAGGAAGATTTTATAAAGATACTAGTGGCGCCCAGCCACAGTAACGCGTGGCTCAATATGATTTTCGAAAAAAGCGTATTTTTACATGATATAGTTGTGGCGTATATATGAAACCTATATACAAACACTCCTCTAATCGAGCACTATGTTGTGTCAAAATTTCAAAGCAATTGGTCAAGTACTTTCAGAGAACATTTGCATGTTACAAACACACATTGCATTTTTATTTATATAGATTGCGAAAATGCGGAATAAATTGATCTAGAAAACTTCCTAGATCAACGGTAAACACTAGGGGATATTAACTTTTAAATTACATTTTTATATTAATAATTACTTATTGTATTAATTTTATTATTAATCTCTAGGTTAGAATTTCTAAAAGAGCCACTCCTATAAAAATGTGCACTGTTTCTATGTGGTCCTATTTCTAATGAACTTCTGGAATGCATTTTAATGATTCCAAGCTTTTTTTAATTGACCTTTTTCCACAATGAAATATACTTAGACTATTACTAGAATAGAATTGTCTGGCAATCAGTCCGACGTAGTGCCTGAGTTGATAGTTGATAATTTGGATAATCTAGGCATGTTCAGATAACTACATCGAGTAAAGGTTTAATATATATTAATAAATAATTTGAATTTCAGGTTTCAAAGTTCAGTATGACTTGAGCAAACCTAATGGAGAAAGAGTTGCCAAGGTTGAGGTAAAGAAATGTTACGAATGTCCCGAATATGTTGAAGTCGATACCGCAGCTAATTATGACGTAGCCATGCCCCAATTCTTAGCCAATGGCGGTGATGGTTATTCTATGCTCAAGAATGTTAAAGTTAAAAATTACGGTGAGTACAGACAAAATATTAGAGTTATTATGCTTTGAAAGGAATTCACGAATTAGGAGGGTCGCATAATGTTTGCCTGAATGATTCGTAATAGATGTGATTTTTTTTTCTTTTAAGTTATATTCCTTTCTTGGCATTGTATCATCACCATTACAGATATCTTAGAGATAGATGTCATTACGACTTACTTTACGAAAAATGAACCGGTGAAACCACAACTGAATGATCGCATACAAGGCATGGAATCGTTTGGAAAAGGCGGCTTTGGAATAACAACTGGTGCATTTCAATTACTATCGATTGTATTTTTATCTTTTGTATCACTGGTCGCTTCAACCCGTCTGCATTTCAGTAGCAGTTTCGTTTAGTTTTCTTTCGAGCGAATGATTTTTTTTTCTGTTCGACTCGTGTGCTTCATGTTGTTAGCAGAATTTCTTGAGGTTAAATTATTCTTTAAGTTCGTTCAAGAATTTGTTTCGTTTGTGTTTTTTTTAGAATTAAATCGTCACAAGCCTAAATGAAATGGAATTCATTTTTATATGGATTGTCAAGATAGAAATGTTTTTTTTTTTGGAGGGGGTGGAGGGTAGATGGGGCGGAAAAGGGGTTAATTTGGCCGAGCACGGTGATAGCATGAGAAATTTCGTTCTATTGAAATCTTGCTTAGAATGTCCATACAATTAGTCAAAAATTTCTTCAGAGAAATGAAAAAAGTCGAACATTAATTATTTTTCAAGTAAACAAAACATTTTTGTTCTGAATTCTCTAGATGTTTGCTTGGATCATTTCCATTTTCGTTATCAATTTAAGAATATCCTAAATGTATACTTCGTCAGCACGATAATAAATTTCTTTATTCCAATTAATTTGACATAATATAATTGAAGTAGTTATTTTTTGCAGCAGATCTTAACAAACTGTGTAGGAAGGGTCTTATTGAGGAGTATTTCTAATAAAACAATTCCAAACAAATCACAACAAAGACGCCAATGAAACTGTAAATTATAAAAAAATAATATACAGCCTAATTAATTAATTAATAAATAAATAAATATTTTTTTCATTAGGCTAAAATGAAAACCGACCACCGTGATAAATCTAATAAATGTTTTAATAAATGTTTCAACATATTTCACCTTATAGCAAAAACAAACTGACGTCATTGTTCTAACCGTTTAATCTCTAAGGGAGGCTTACATTTTTAACAAAATCAAATTAATTCAAAGCAATAATAGCTTCCTTGATGATTTCTCCAACGGTCGGGTTAAACCTGCTTTTCCTTGTAACCACATCTTCGTTGCAGATGTTTATCCTTCACACTAACGATTTCCATTCACACTTCGATATGTTTTCCGCAAAATCTAAATCTTGCAAGATCGAGGATATGAAACCAGATGACAAGACGACCAAATGTTATGGAGGAATAACCAGAATGGCGGAGTTTATCAGAAAATTTCGGGAGAAAAATAAAAACGTTTTGCTCTTAGATGCTGGGGATCACTATCAAGGAACGATGTGGTTTAACGTCTTCCGAGGAAATGTATCGAGATTCTTTCTTGATCACCTGAAATACGATGCTATGGTTGGTGAATTATTAATTTATTTATTATATTTATTACATTATTAAAAAAAAAAACAAGGTCTACTTAATAACTCATAATCTTCAAGTCCAGCAATCTCCCAATTAGTTAAGATCTCTTTTGATTCATATCCTTTGAAAAAACAAATTTCTTTGTCAATTTCAAAATAACACGATTATAAAGTCGTGACAGTTCATCACAAAATTCAGTGTAATCCATAAATGTTAACAATGTAATAATAAATAAATATAAACCAAGTGATTAATAAAGTCGATTTACTTTTTAAAATAGGCTTTGGGCACCCATGAATTTGATTACGGAATAGATGGATTAAACATATTATTACCAGACATAAATCAGAGCCCGAAAGTCAGAATACTATGCGCCAACATTGCCAAAAATCTAGGGATCGATATTCCCTTTGGCATTGAAGAATATATGACAAAACCCTTAGAAAAAAGACCAGGTGTTACTGTCAAAGTGGCAGTCATTGGATATGTCACTCCTGACGTTGAAATTCTTTCTAGACCAGGTGGGACACGAGACTTTTTGAAATTCTATTTATCTTGAGAACATTTTAATTCATGTAAACAGTAAGACATAACTTTCAAATTCAATGATACGTTTCGTTTTGTAAATAATAACGAAATGGTTGTGCGCACAGTGAAAATCTATAGCATCCGGACAAATTCTTATTCATAACAACTAATATATGATGAAATTTAGGAAAACTTAAGTTTGAAGATGAAATAGCTGGTTTACGATCTGCCATATCGAAAATCAACGACAGAGATATAATCATAGCCCTTGGCCACTCAGGTATTGATAAAGACAAAGAAATAGCCAGAGCCCTGCCTGAAATTGACATCATAATTGGAGGACTATCCCATGTCCTACTGTACAATGGTAAAACTATCGTATTTTGAATAAATGCAATTATCCGGTTGAATATCTAGAAGACCTGTTTATTATGCAATAAAGGCTGGACTTTATTGTTCACAAGCTTTGTATTTATTGCTTATCGCTGATATTAATATTAAGACAATAAAACAAATTATGGCAATATTAAGACGATTTAATTGAAATTTAAATCATCTACAAATATTGAAATAATCCCAAAAAGGGGAAAACAAAGAAGGTGACGTTGTGGAAGAGGAATACCCGATTGTCATCCGACACGATGACGGCAGAAAAACGCTGGTTGTCACAGCAGGATTTCATGGAAAATACATTGGTGTCCTGAACGTGTCCTTTGATTTCAGAGGCCATCTGTCTTTGTGGTCAGGCAATCCCATGCTTATAGACGATAAATTTGATGAAGGTTAATGAGGCTGGTATGAATGACGGCATCGAGTTGCATCAGAAATTTCAACTATTACTACTTTATTTGATAATATATTAATAATTTAATATATAATCAAACGATTTATTTCTTAGATGTAGATTCCAAATATCACCTCGATAAGATGAGGCCGATACTGCAAGCTATGTCTTCAGTTCATATTGGAACCACTAGCGATATGATTTATGGGTCCAATAAAATTTGCAGGGTAGAGGAATGTTCCCTAGGTCAGACATTTATCTGAAGTATTTCACTACAATATCATAATTTTTACCATTATCATTGTTTATTCCATGACGCTTCTTATCATATTTTAATTTTTAAATTTGAAATGCCTAACCCATAAAGACTCATTTTAATTTTTTAATTGTTTTTTTTTGAAGGAAATTTCTTTACCGATGCTCTTGTTAATGTTCTTCATGATTTGTGCGACTGTTCAAATATCTATTTAGCAATAATACATGGAAGCGCTATACAACATTCTCTTTATAAAGGTCGGTTTACTTGTTTTTTATTTGCACTTGTGATAATGACCAGTTTCAGATACGTGCTCTTATTATTGGTCATTGCTATTGATCATAGGCCCTTACTACTTATATAATACTCTTAACAGTAGTAATAGGTTAATACCAAAAAGTTCACTGGCCTTTATTTACAAAAGGATTTGTAGTTGAACTTCCTACAGTAGTTCCAGAGTCATTAAACTCAGTAAAATGTTCGTTTACTGTTTATAAGAAATAATTATTTCATTCGAACCCAAATTTACTTTTATGTTCTTACGAATAAATTCAATCAAAACTCTCGTAAGTGTCAGTTTAATTTAATAAAAGGAGAAATCAGTTTTGCTGATGTGATAACATCATTCCCGCACAATAATGAAATAGTTTCGGCGACGGTGGATGGTAAAACTTTGCTGCAAGTCTTCGAACATTCTGCTGAAGAGTTCAGCCTAAAACGACGACATGGAAAATTCCTTCAAGTTTCCGGTATAACCTTTGTTTAGATTTTATTATTATTATTATTGTTGTTGTTGTTGTTGTTATTGATATTAATCATGCTTGCTAATGGGTATTTATTATTGATTTGTTTATTGATATTAAAACTTGATAAAATTCCGGTTAAAATTTTGTAAAGAAATTTTGTTCATTATCTTGTCTAGTTAACAAACTAACTAGAGAACTATGATTCGCGGACATTTATTACTGAAACATTGGAGTTCAAGTAATATTTACATTAAATTTCACATTAGGTTTTAAGGTCAAGTATGATTTGAGACAGCCAAACGGCGAAAGAGTAGTCAAACTGGAGGTAAAGAATTGCTATGAATGTTCTGATTATACTGAAGTTGATATCTCAAAAAAATACGAAGTAGCCATGCCCCAGTTTTTAGCCAATGGCGGTGAAGGTTATTCTATGCTAAAAGAGGCTAAAACTAGATTTTACGGTGAGGAAAACAAAATGTCATATTAAATATAAATCGTTCTGGAGAAAAAAATGTTTTTTTTTTATTTTAGAATTTCTTTGACATACAAAATGCCAGACATTTTAAAATTCCAATCATCCATTGTTTGCATTGCAGGTTTGTCCGAAATAGACATCATTCAGAGATATTTTCAAGATTACGGTAAAGCGGACCCGAAAGAGAAAAACCGAATTAAAGGAACATGGAATTTGGAGCCTTTCAGAAAAGGCGTCGGAATACCAACTAGTATATTTCAATCAATCACGACGGTATTTTTATCGTTTGCGACATCAGTTGTTTCAAACAAGTTGCATTACGACATTGATTTTGTATAGTTTAGTTCAAGTAAACTTTCGTTTGAGTTGAACTCCTTCGATTAATGACAATTTGTTGTTCAGAATTTTTTTTTATAATCAATAATAAATAAATTTTAAATTGTTTAAAAAGTTATCTGTGTTTTCGTGCATTGAGAGTCTCAACATAAGTCGTCCACAATCTTTTTCTCTAAACAAAGTGTTTTAAATTTTTTCCGGCATTTTTTCTGAAAAAAAAATAATAAGAGTATTATCTCATGAGGAAGATATCCAAATGGATGAATGAATCAAAAAAAAAAAAAAACAAAAAAACAAACAAACAAAGCGATGGCATTCGACTGAATGAAGAACTCGATTTCTTGTTGAAATCGTGCCTGGAATTGGCAAAATGTTTTCAGTAAAATCTTTTTATTCCCTTAGCATAATAATGATAAAAATAATAATAAGTCATTTATATAGCGCCGAACGCGTGAGCTACAGAGGCGTAAAACCTGCATAAAACCTATTAACAACATCTTCGCAGCAGATGTTTATTCTTCATGCAGTTACTGGGTTTCATTTGGTTTACTTTTTTATTAACTGATAAAGAAATTAATAATTTGAATAATAAATTCATAAATTGATTATCCCGAGTATATGATATATAGTATCAATTTATTATATTTTGTAGAAAACAACTGTCCGGCAATCGATCCTATATCGCAGTTAGAAAGCTGGCAGGACAATGTTGGACAATATGATTTCAGGCATCTAGGCATGCCAAGATAAATGCATTAATATTATATCTACTATTATTAATGTTAATTTGATTAATAAAATGTTCCTTACTTTTAGTCCATAATGAAAACGAGTTTATAACTAAACTGAGATGTGTTTTAACATTCATACCTAATAATTCATGCAACATAAACAAACTGACGTAAAATATTCTAACCGTTTAATCTCTAAGGGAGGCTTACATTTTTAACAAAATCAAATTAATTCAAAGCAATAATAGCTTCCTTGATGATTTCTCCAACGGTCGGGTTAAACCTGCTTTTCCTTGTAACCACATCTTCGTTGCAGATGTTTATCCTTCACACTAACGATTTCCATTCACACTTCGATATGTTTTCCGCAAAATCTAAATCTTGCAAGATCGAGGATATGAAACCAGATGACAAGACGACCAAATGTTATGGAGGAATAACCAGAATGGCGGAGTTTATCAGAAAATTTCGGGAGAAAAATAAAAACGTTTTGCTCTTAGATGCTGGGGATCACTATCAAGGAACGATGTGGTTTAACGTCTTCCGAGGAAATGTATCGAGATTCTTTCTTGATCACCTGAAATACGATGCTATGGTTGGTGAATTATTAATTTATTTATTATATTTATTACATTATTAAAAAAAAAAACAAGGTCTACTTAATAACTCATAATCTTCAAGTCCAGCAATCTCCCAATTAGTTAAGATCTCTTTTGATTCATATCCTTTGAAAAAACAAATTTCTTTGTCAATTTCAAAATAACACGATTATAAAGTCGTGACAGTTCATCACAAAATTCAGTGTAATCCATAAATGTTAACAATGTAATAATAAATAAATATAAACCAAGTGATTAATAAAGTCGATTTACTTTTTAAAATAGGCTTTGGGCACCCATGAATTTGATTACGGAATAGATGGATTAAACATATTATTACCAGACATAAATCAGAGCCCGAAAGTCAGAATACTATGCGCCAACATTGCCAAAAATCTAGGGATCGATATTCCCTTTGGCATTGAAGAATATATGACAAAACCCTTAGAAAAAAGACCAGGTGTTACTGTCAAAGTGGCAGTCATTGGATATGTCACTCCTGACGTTGAAATTCTTTCTAGACCAGGTGGGACACGAGACTTTTTGAAATTCTATTTATCTTGAGAACATTTTAATTCATGTAAACAGTAAGACATAACTTTCAAATTCAATGATACGTTTCGTTTTGTAAATAATAACGAAATGGTTGTGCGCACAGTGAAAATCTATAGCATCCGGACAAATTCTTATTCATAACAACTAATATATGATGAAATTTAGGAAAACTTAAGTTTGAAGATGAAATAGCTGGTTTACGATCTGCCATATCGAAAATCAACGACAGAGATATAATCATAGCCCTTGGCCACTCAGGTATTGATAAAGACAAAGAAATAGCCAGAGCCCTGCCTGAAATTGACATCATAATTGGAGGACTATCCCATGTCCTACTGTACAATGGTAAAACTATCGTATTTTGAATAAATGCAATTATCCGGTTGAATATCTAGAAGACCTGTTTATTATGCAATAAAGGCTGGACTTTATTGTTCACAAGCTTTGTATTTATTGCTTATCGCTGATATTAATATTAAGACAATAAAACAAATTATGGCAATATTAAGACGATTTAATTGAAATTTAAATCATCTACAAATATTGAAATAATCCCAAAAAGGGGAAAACAAAGAAGGTGACGTTGTGGAAGAGGAATACCCGATTGTCATCCGACACGATGACGGCAGAAAAACGCTGGTTGTCACAGCAGGATTTCATGGAAAATACATTGGTGTCCTGAACGTGTCCTTTGATTTCAGAGGCCATCTGTCTTTGTGGTCAGGCAATCCCATGCTTATAGACGATAAATTTGATGAAGGTTAATGAGGCTGGTATGAATGACGGCATCGAGTTGCATCAGAAATTTCAACTATTACTACTTTATTTGATAATATATTAATAATTTAATATATAATCAAACGATTTATTTCTTAGATGTAGATTCCAAATATCACCTCGATAAGATGAGGCCGATACTGCAAGCTATGTCTTCAGTTCATATTGGAACCACTAGCGATATGATTTATGGGTCCAATAAAATTTGCAGGGTAGAGGAATGTTCCCTAGGTCAGACATTTATCTGAAGTATTTCACTACAATATCATAATTTTTACCATTATCATTGTTTATTCCATGACGCTTCTTATCATATTTTAATTTTTAAATTTGAAATGCCTAACCCATAAAGACTCATTTTAATTTTTTAATTGTTTTTTTTTGAAGGAAATTTCTTTACCGATGCTCTTGTTAATGTTCTTCATGATTTGTGCGACTGTTCAAATATCTATTTAGCAATAATACATGGAAGCGCTATACAACATTCTCTTTATAAAGGTCGGTTTACTTGTTTTTTATTTGCACTTGTGATAATGACCAGTTTCAGATACGTGCTCTTATTATTGGTCATTGCTATTGATCATAGGCCCTTACTACTTATATAATACTCTTAACAGTAGTAATAGGTTAATACCAAAAAGTTCACTGGCCTTTATTTACAAAAGGATTTGTAGTTGAACTTCCTACAGTAGTTCCAGAGTCATTAAACTCAGTAAAATGTTCGTTTACTGTTTATAAGAAATAATTATTTCATTCGAACCCAAATTTACTTTTATGTTCTTACGAATAAATTCAATCAAAACTCTCGTAAGTGTCAGTTTAATTTAATAAAAGGAGAAATCAGTTTTGCTGATGTGATAACATCATTCCCGCACAATAATGAAATAGTTTCGGCGACGGTGGATGGTAAAACTTTGCTGCAAGTCTTCGAACATTCTGCTGAAGAGTTCAGCCTAAAACGACGACATGGAAAATTCCTTCAAGTTTCCGGTATAACCTTTGTTTAGATTTTATTATTATTATTATTATTGTTGTTGTTGTTGTTGTTATTGATATTAATCATGCTTGCTAATGGGTATTTATTATTGATTTGTTTATTGATATTAAAACTTGATAAAATTCCGGTTAAAATTTTGTAATGAAATTTTGTTCATTATCTTGTCTAGTTAACAAACTAACTAGAGAACTATGATTCGCGGACATTTATTACTGAAACATTGGAGTTCAAGTAATATTTACATTAAATTTCACATTAGGTTTTAAGGTCAAGTATGATTTGAGACAGCCAAACGGCGAAAGAGTAGTCAAACTGGAGGTAAAGAATTGCTATGAATGTTCTGATTATACTGAAGTTGATATCTCAAAAAAATACGAAGTAGCCATGCCCCAGTTTTTAGCCAATGGCGGTGAAGGTTATTCTATGCTAAAAGAGGCTAAAACTAGATTTTACGGTGAGGAAAACAAAATGTCATATTAAATATAAATCGTTCTGGAGAAAAAAATGTTTTTTTTTTATTTTAGAATTTCTTTGACATACAAAATGCCAGACATTTTAAAATTCCAATCATCCATTGTTTGCATTGCAGGTTTGTCCGAAATAGACATCATTCAGAGATATTTTCAAGATTACGGTAAAGCGGACCCGAAAGAGAAAAACCGAATTAAAGGAACATGGAATTTGGAGCCTTTCAGAAAAGGCGTCGGAATACCAACTAGTATATTTCAATCAATCACGACGGTATTTTTATCGTTTGCGACATCAGTTGTTTCAAACAAGTTGCATTACGACATTGATTTTGTATAGTTTAGTTCAAGTAAACTTTCGTTTGAGTTGAACTCCTTCGATTAATGACAATTTGTTGTTCAGAATTTTTTTTTATAATCAATAATAAATAAATTTTAAATTGTTTAAAAAGTTATCTGTGTTTTCGTGCATTGAGAGTCTCAACATAAGTCGTCCACAATCTTTTTCTCTAAACAAAGTGTTTTAAATTTTTTCCGGCATTTTTTCTGAAAAAAAAATAATAAGAGTATTATCTCATGAGGAAGATATCCAAATGGATGAATGAATCAAAAAAAAAAAAAAAAAAAAAAAAAACAAACAAACAAAGCGATGGCATTCGACTGAATGAAGAACTCGATTTCTTGTTGAAATCGTGCCTGGAATTGGCAAAATGTTTTCAGTAAAATCTTTTTATTCCCTTAGCATAATAATGATAAAAATAATAATAAGTCATTTATATAGCGCCGAACGCGTGAGCTACAGAGGCGTAAAACCTGCATAAAACCTATTAACAACATCTTCGCAGCAGATGTTTATTCTTCATGCAGTTACTGGGTTTCATTTGGTTTACTTTTTTATTAACTGATAAAGAAATTAATAATTTGAATAATAAATTCATAAATTGATTATCCCGAGTATATGATATATAGTATCAATTTATTATATTTTGTAGAAAACAACTGTCCGGCAATCGATCCTATATCGCAGTTAGAAAGCTGGCAGGACAATGTTGGACAATATGATTTCAGGCATCTAGGCATGCCAAGATAAATGCATTAATATTATATCTACTATTATTAATGTTAATTTGATTAATAAAATGTTCCTTACTTTTAGTCCATAATGAAAACGAGTTTATAACTAAACTGAGATGTGTTTTAACATTCATACCTAATAATTCATGCAACATAAACAAACTGACGTAAAATATTCTAACCGTTTAATCTCTAAGGGAGGCTTACATTTTTAACAAAATCAAATTAATTCAAAGCAATAATAGCTTCCTTGATGATTTCTCCAACGGTCGGGTTAAACCTGCTTTTCCTTGTAACCACATCTTCGTTGCAGATGTTTATCCTTCACACTAACGATTTCCATTCACACTTCGATATGTTTTCCGCAAAATCTAAATCTTGCAAGATCGAGGATATGAAACCAGATGACAAGACGACCAAATGTTATGGAGGAATAACCAGAATGGCGGAGTTTATCAGAAAATTTCGGGAGAAAAATAAAAACGTTTTGCTCTTAGATGCTGGGGATCACTATCAAGGAACGATGTGGTTTAATGTCTTCCAAGGAAATATTACGAGTTTGTTTCTTAATCAACTGAAATACGATGCTATGGTTGGCGTTATTATTTTTCCACTAATTGAACAAAACATGGCCTTCTTAATAACTCATAAACTGCTACAAAATACATTTGATCATAATAGTTATTCGTTATCAAGTCAAAGTAACGATTTAATGAAATACTTGCCTTTTAAGTTTACTAACAATTGTTAAAACCTTTCTGAGTCTAGGGACTAGGGCATTAAAGGCGATAATTTTTTTAAATCACCGATTGACTTGGCTTGCTATGATGAATGTTCAGTTCATTCTTCAAATTTTCATATATTTTTATTATTTAAAATTTAATGGATTACAACAGCGATTTGTGTCCAATCTGTATGTTTAGTTTCGTGTCCTTTGACAGATAGTCAGTTTCAAAGTAAAACGATTTTGAAATCGTGACAATTCATTATGCACTCTATTGCGGATATCGTAACAATCAATATTAAGACATAAAAGATTAATGAAATTCACTTATTCCTTAAAACAGGCCTTGGGTGTCCATGAATTTTACAACGGATTAGAAGGAATAGAACCATTGTTAGCAGATGGAAAGGACGACTGGGAAGTCCACATACTCTGCTCCAACATTGCCATAGATCACAGGATCAAGATGCCTTTGCGCATTGAAGATTACATGATAAAAAACTTCCGCGAAAGAATAGGCTTGCTTAGCAACGTATCAATCATTGGATACATCACTCCTGAAGTTGAAATTCTTTCTAGACCAGGTGGGAACCCAGAATAATTCTCTTGAGAACATTTTAATTAATATAAAAAACAATAAATAAAATTACAATATATGGTTTAAGGGCCACACCGGTTGGAATTAGTTCCGCTCGATCGCTACTTTTCCACGGGTCCATCTCTATACTTTAGTGGAGACTTAAAATCAATAACGATCGTCAATCTGTAAACGTAATCCGTAAAAATCCTTAAAAATCGATCTTAAAATGATTATGGGTAGAATAAATAATAAATAAATAATAAAATAAATAAATAATTCATAATAACTGATACGTGTTTGAATTTAGGAATAAAATTCGAGGATGAAATAACTGGTTTACGATCTGCCATATCGAAAATCAACGACAGCGATATAATCATAGCCCTTGGCCACTCAGGTATTGATAAAGACAAAGAAATAGCCAGAGCCCTGCCTGAAATTGACATCATAATTGGAGGACTATCCCATGTCCTACTGTACAAGGGTAAAACTATCGTATTTTGAATAAATGCAATTATCCGGTTGAATATCTAGAAGACCCGTTTATTATGCAATAAAGGCTGGACTTTATTGTTCACAAGCTTGGTATTTATTGCTTATCGTTGATATTAATATTAAGACAATAAAACAAATTATGGCAATATTAAGACGATTTAATTGAAATTTAAATCATCTACAAATATTGAAATAATCCCAAAAAGGGGAAAACATAGAAGGTGACGTTGTGGAAGGGGAATACCCGATTGTCATCCAACACGAAGACGGCAGAAAAACGCTGGTTGTCACAGCAGGATTTCATGGAAAATACATTGGTGTCCTGAACGTGTCCTTTGATAGCAATGGCAATCTGACTGACTGGTCAGGCAATCCTGTACTTATAGACTATAGAATGAAAGAAGGTTAACATGGCTCGTTTAATTGGCAGCGCTGAATTGCATCAACAATTACATGAAAAATTTGCTAATATTATAATTAAACGTTTATAATTAACCTATTTATTCCTTAGATTCACAAGCACAGACCTACTTCGATGATTTCAATCCTATGGTACAACTTATGAATTTAGTTCGTATGGGAACCACTGGCGATTTCTTTGATGCATCCAATAAAATTTGCAGGATAGAGGAATGTACCTTAGGTCAGACGTTAACCTAAAGTATTTAATTATTAATATTATCGTTTCTACTGTTATTTCTGTTACGACTAGTACTGTAATGTTTAATTTTTCTTGTCATATTTTAATCTAAGTCATAAAAATGTGGGCTTTTATTTTTTGTGCTTTTTAGGAAATTTATTTACTGATGCTCTCGTCAAAGAAATTCATGATTTGTGCAAGTGGTCAAATGTCACGTTAGCTATTTTGCAGGGAGGTGCTATAAAAGAATCTCTTCCTAAAGGTTTGCAATTAGTGATGTTTGTTTATTTGAAATCGTGCTAAAACTCGAACCTACTTCAGATGCTCTTTCTTAAAACTTTCTTAAAATAATGAGTTGTTTTTATTTGTTAAGTGAACATGGTGTAGGGATTTGAATAAATTGAAACATTGTGCAAAATGTGTACTTCTAGTTTACAACAGACATTTTAGATTATTATTGTTTGAAATTTTATGACCTTTATTGAAAAGCTTGGAGTTGGCCAGTGGATAAGATGCTTTCGAATTTATAATCTATATCAAGATCCATATTAATTTTGAAATGCCTTCGCTAAAATGTTTTATTTTTAAGACCATTTTGATATTAGAAGTCTCCCCAGGGCTAATCCTTCCCCCAAGCCATTTTTATTTGTCGTGCGTTGTAGCACTTAACTTGTCTATTTTTCTTTCTGTTTAATTTCATTTAAATAAAATTTCCCGTAAAAGGAGAAATTAACTATGCCGACGTGATGATGTCTTTCCCTTACGACGACCAAATGGTTTTGGCCACAGTGGATGGTGGAACTTTACTGAAAGCCTTCGAACATTCTGCCGAAGACTTCAGCATGAAACGTCGACATGGAAAATTCCTTCAAGTTTCCGGTATAGTCGTTATTTAGATATTATTATTTGCAAATTTAAATAATATTTACAATTAGGTTTTAAAGTCAAATACAACTTGGCTAAACGAGATGGTAAACGAGTGGTCAAACTGGAAGCAAAGGATTGTTATGAATGTTCCAAACACAGTGAAATTGACATAACAAAAAGCTATGAAGTTGCCATGCCTCAATTCTTGGCCAATGGCGGTGATGGCTATTCTATGCTAAAAGAGGCTAAAATTAGAATTTTCGGTGTGGATAACATTTGACCAATACATTTATGTACTACTGATAAATTGCTCTGAAGGAAAAATATCTTTTTTTTTTATAGATTGTTTTTGATATACAAGTATCTGATGTTTTAAAATTTAATCCATTAATTAAATTGCAGGCTTGGTTCAAATAGACATAATTAAGAAATATTTTGAAAGTTATGATCAAGTAAGGGCCAAATTGGAAGATCGCATTTTAGGAACCTGGAATCCGAAGACGTTTCGTTTGAAAGGTTTAGGAACAACAATTAATGTGTTGCAATCGTTCACGATTGTATTTTTCTGTTTTGTATCATTGTTTGTTTCAAACAATTTGCATTTTACTCTCGATTTGGTATTATTAATATTACTTAATTTAAGTGAATTTGTTTGAACTGGACTATATTAATGACAATTTGTTGTTCAGAATGAGTTGAAAATAAACACACTTTTGAGTTATCTCAGATTATATCTGTGTTTTCGTCAATTGGAAGTTTCAACATTTAGGTAAAATGACTGCGAAAATCTTGCCAGTAATCAGTAAGGACGGAAGATTATTATTGTTATTATTATTATTAATCTTACTGTTATTATTAATTTAGTTTTCAAGGAAAGCTAATAACCTTTTTTTCTTATGCATTGAATGATCGATTTGTTCCAATTCCGATTCTGCCTCGAATTTTTCCTATTTTGTTTTTTCAAATCTCCGCTATATTTGACAACATAAGATTAAGAAAAAAATCCTGAACTTCCGTCTCATTCTTTGATCCGTCATTTATTAATATCTTGTGTAGGACGGGTGCCTAATTTTATCGGGCCGTGTGTCTAAATGGTAGATGGCGGTCCGGGCCTGCTCGTGCCTTTTCATTGTTTTCAAATGCCATAGTTGTCTATTAATATTTAGTATTGTTTCCAAGGTCTGCGCCCATTCCGTGTAACGTCATGTAAATAAACTTTGTTGAGGTTCACCAAATCCATTTCAATCACAAATTTCCAACGACATTCTAATAATCCAAAGGTTCAGATATAATTTTGAAGACAGAGAACATAAATGAAGGTTTTAGTTACTATCGAGCTGAGCCTGGCCTTTTTCGTTTATGCATCATCTTTACAAATGTACGTTCTCCATACTAACGACGTCCACTCTCATTTCGAAATGTTCTCTGGAAAGCATCAGCTGTGCATGGTCGAATACATAATACCGACCGACAAAAGAACAAAATGCTATGGCGGCGTTGCCAGGAGATCCGGATTCGTCAAAGCTTTCCGTTCGAAGCACGCCAACGTCCTTTTGCTTGATGCAGGTGACCAGTATCAAGGAACGTTGTGGTTTTACGTCTACAGAGGGAATCTGACGAGATACTTTCTCGATCACATGGGATACGATGCCATGGTTAAAGAGCTTTTTTTAAAGAACGAATGATTTCAAATTTATTGATTAACATTCACAGCCATTTTCTAGTTTAAACTGAATTTTAAGGCCTTGGGAAACCACGAATTCGACTACGGACCGAATGGTTTGGAACCTTTAATAAACGAACCGAACACTCCAATACTTAGCGCCAACCTCGTAAAGGATGATGATACAAATGCCAAAATCAAAAGTAACGTTCATCCCCACATCGTGGTATCCGTAGGAGGTTTCTCGGTGGGTATAATCGGATACCTCACACCTGAAGTTGTTTATCTGGCTCGTACGGGTAGGAAGATTTTTGAACTTTTTGCTGAAAACAATTAGAATTAAATTATTAAATAATTGAATGATTAAGTAAACTAGAATTTAATATAAGACGTTATTATCAATTATTACATTAAAAATTCACTTTTCTTAAAATAATAATAATTGAGAAATTAATCCAATCTGCAATATCATTACCTATCTGTCTATTTCTGGATGTTGAAGTAAATTATTTTTTTTTTTAGTTCTTATAAAAAACAACGTCTGTTGCATCTCAAATAAACAGGAAACATCACTTTTGAAGATGAAATATTTGCCATAAAAAGAGAAGTTCAAATTCTAATCTCCAAAGGGATCAACGTAATCATAGCTCTCGGGCATTCGGGCATCGAGAGAGATAATGAAATAGCAAAAGCTGTACCTGACCTTGACATTATAGTCGGGGGACTGTCACACACTCTCCTGTACAATGGTAAGTTTTCATGCTATCGCTTTCAACAATAGCCTCAATCTTTCGAGGTTACATTTAAGGTAACCTCTTGAAATGAATTAATCGGCAGTTTTTTCACATTTAATATTATTTTAACACTAAATTTGATTGGATATGTTGGACGTAAAGGCATCCAATCAGAGATTAGCATGGAACCATTCAATCCGACATAAATTAGAAATAAATTAATATTGGACAGGAGTTAATCACGAAAATGATGTCGTGGAAGGAAGATATCCGCAGGTGGTCCTTCACAATGATGACAGGAAAACATTAATAGTCACTGCAGGATCTTACGGAAAGTACATCGGGGTTCTGAATGTCACCTTTGACCCTGAGGGCAAGGTCACCAATTGGGTCGGCAATACCTTCGTAATTGATGAAAATACTCCTGAAGGTTGATCACGATTGCAAGTTGCAAATTTGAAGTTAATTAATATCTACAAAATTATGTCAACTAATTATGGGCTTAACTGTAAAATTATGCTTTTAAAATTGTTAAACTGTGTTTATTTCTCACAAAATAATAATAATAATAAGTTAATTAGCATAAATTGCAGACCAGGAAGCCAAAGATTATCTGAAGCTGATGTCAGTCGAACTAGAGAAACTAAACAGCGTAATTATCGGAACTTCGACGGAACTTTTCGAAGGATCAAATGGAATCTGTAGGATTGTAGAGTGTACGCTAGGTTGGCCAAATTTAGGGCCGGGTTTTAATGAATTTACAGGGAGTATTTGAAATGTTTTGAAATAAGAAAAGCATAATAATTATATTTAATAATAATAATAATTATACATAATATAACAATAATAATAATTATTATCACTGTAATTATTTATATATAATATTACTGTAATTACTAGTAATAATTACTACTACTAATAATAATTACCCCAATTACTACTACCACCACTATTAATAATAATCATATTTATTACCTGTTATTAATTTTTATTACATTTCAAATGATAAATATTATTTTAATAACTTATAGGAAACTTATTCACGGATGCACTTGTCGAAATTTTGCACCAATTGTGCGGTTGGTCGAATTTTACCTTAGGCATCGTGAATGGGGGTGGCATAAGGGCTTCGATCAATAAAGGTTTGTAAAGTCAAATTTAAGATTATTTTGTTTCTTTTTACATTTTCTTAACAATAAAAAGAATTAATTTCGTCGTCCTTATTAAAACAGTAATTTATGATAGTAATAATAATAATATAAATAATAATAATAATAATAATAATAATAATAGCTATGAACGTAATAAATAATAAATAAATAGTTATAAAGGCGTTTATGCTTCCATTATTTCCAAATCCGTTTCCAAAAATCTAAGGAAAGATCAGCTGTGGTGACCTGATGGATGTCTTCCCCTTCAACAACAAAATGATTATGGTGACCGTCGATGGTCAGGCACTGTTCAATGCCTTTGAACATTCAGTAAAAGGTTTTAGTGTTTCGAGGAAGCAAGGGAGATTTCTTCAAGTATCTGGTATTTTGTAAATCTTTTCATTTTAAATTTATTTTTCAGGTTCAATTCTTTTTTTTTTTAATTATTATTATTATATATTTTTGTGTTATGTAATAATAAATTAAATAATAAGATTAATAATAATAATAATAATAATAATAATAATAATAAATAAAAAACAATATTAAACCTGCTTAAAGTCAACTATCATTAGTCAGTGACTTATTATCGTGGGATTTCTCAATTAACCTCAGGCTTCAAAGTCCAGTACAACATGGTCAATCCGGATGGAAAGAGAGTTGTCAGGTTACAGGTGAGGAAGTGTCACGGATGCCACAAATTCATCGACGTCGTCGGAGAGGATAGGTACGAGGTGGCCATGTCGCAATTTCTTGCCAACGGTGGGGATGGTTACGAAATGTTCAAGAAGTTCAAGGTTAAATATTACGGTATGCGATTAGTCCTTTTGGTCAGATCCAGACCGATTTTTAATTTATAATAATAATAATAATTAATGCAAGTGTTTTATTAAGTTAAATGCTTGGAACATTTATCCTAGCATGAGTGTTATATTACATAAAAATATAAATGTAATATAACGAAATATATTATGTAGAAAAATATTATCCAGAACTTTGTACCACGTTCATACTTTGCTTGGAGCTAAGATGAACGAGATTAGCGATTGATTTGTAATAAAATTAATAAAATAAAATTTGTGAATAACAATTTTTTTACTCTCATCTACTTAGATATCCTTGACTTGGAAGTCATGATGAAATACATAAAGCGGTATTCTCCGATAAGTCCAAAGCTGGAAGATCGCATAAATGGCATAGACACATTTCCAGGATCGTTGGATGAAAGCGTCGCTTTCGGAAAAGCTGAAACAGCAGGCATAAATTTCCATAATACGGCACTTTCTTCCGTGGTTTCTTGTCTTCTCATATTATTTCTTACCTCCACCTTTTAATTGTTCGAGAAAATGTTAATGGACCCGTAGAAAATGATTTTAATTTGCAACATCGTGAATTAAAAATGTATGAATACGTATTCGGTTTAGCATCTCGTAACAGGGAATTGAAAAGTTAAATGAATCGTAAGGGTGTACATAAGTGGCCGCACAATGCCAAAGACATCAGAATTTTAATGTCTGACCTCATAGGTCATGGGTCAGGCACCTTATTAAACATTTTTCAATCAATTTTTTTATCCATTCCCAGGAAAAAATACTCGAATTTAATTTCTGAATACGAACCGAATATTTTCATTTACAAGCAGAAGGCAGGTGTACGAATTCAAACATAAAATTTAGTTTTGACGACGTCACAAAAGCACGTCTAGCATGGAAACAGGCTCTAAACAAGCCAACAGAATGTTTGAAATCGGCCCGAATTTGCCTGAATTTACCTTAAACTAAGTTTGACAAAATTCTATGTCGTTCGAATAGCTGGGATGAGCGTTTTTACGGTGGTTTTCTTGCATTCAGTCTTTATTGTCTATTCGTCCTCTTCGTTCCAGCTGCACATTCTCCATACGAACGATGTTCATGCTCGCGTGGAAATGTTTTCCGCACAGTCTTCACAATGCAGGGTCGAAGATTCGAAACCGGATGACAAGAAAACGAAATGTTACGGAGGAATAGTTCGACGGGGTGGATTCATCAAAGATTTTCGATCGAGGAACAAAAATGTTTTGCTTTTGGATGCTGGTGACCAGTACCAGGGTACGATGTGGTTCTATGTTTTTCGGGGGAACGTCGCAAGATTCCACCTCGAACATCACAAATACGATGCCATGGTATATCTTATTTTTTTTTTATAATATACTGATCTACTTAAAAAAATTCACCTCCGTGAATAAAAATTAAGCCATTCTCCAAATTCATTTATATTGTCGATAATTTTGAGGCGAAACATTTAAATGTAAATTTACAATTTACGGTTAAGGCCTTAGGTAATCATGAATTTGATGACAAACCGGAAGGTCTGAAGGCACTGTTTGCAAATAAATATACATCCATACTTTGTGCAAACATAAAAAGAACTCTGGTGACTGACAATGAAATAGAAGCCAGTATTCATAATCATGTTGTGGTGACCAGAGAAGACCGACAGATAGGAATAATTGGATATATCACGCCTGAAGTGTTCTACCTTTCTAAAACTGGTAGGAACATTTAACATTTCCAGTCGTCAGGATGTTAGCAATATTCCTATTACCAGCTGTTTCATAATTGTAATGCTTTTGTCGTAATACATATATGCTGCTTAAGAATATGGAATCTTAGCTGTAACTTATGGGACGCTTAGAGGGCTTTTGAGAAATAACATAGATTAACCAAAATGGCACTATTAATAATGTCATTATAAGACGTAATAATAATTATGTAAATATAATCATCAATAATGTAAACTTAATCACTTGCCACTAAAGGCAAAATTAATTATGAATGGCATGAGTATACTATTTCTTCATTACCAAAATTATTTTTTCATTAATAGATAAAGAACCATTCATTAGAGAAGTGTACGTGTTAATATGGATTTTTAATAAACTTAAAATCTTAAATCAATAATAACATATAATCGAAAATAAGTGCCAAAATAAAAATTGGTCCTTTGCAGATATCGTACATATTTTTTCATTTCTAATCGTTTAAAAACAGGTGGAATAGAATTCGACGATGAGGTTCAAGCCATTCAAAGAGAAATAAAAATTCTCGCGTCCAAAGGAATCAACATAATCATCGCTTTGGGTCACTCGGGCATCGACAGGGACAAACAGATAGCCAAAGCTATACCTGACCTTGATATTCTGGTTGGAGGGCATACACATACTTTGCTGTACAAAGGTATGCTCTTATTATATATTGTCGAATAGCCAAGGGATTGTGCAAGGGTTGTTTGGTTCTTCTCATCGAGATTGATAACGCTTTGCTAGATAATAATGTTGAATATCAATTAGTTTATATAGTTTTCCAACGCGCTTTAACAAGCTCACTTAAATTTAAAAAAAACTTAGATTTTCTAAATTTTAGCATTAATTGTTTTTTATTAGGTGATAACGAAGCGGGTGACAAAGTGGAAGGAGAATATCCTTTTGTCGTCAAACATGATGACGGTCGGACGACTTTGGTCGTCACTGCCGGGTGTTTTGGAAAGTACATTGGAGTGTTGAACACTACCTTCGACGGCGACGGGAACTTGACGAGCTGGTCAGGAAATCCCGTCCTGATGGATGAGAAAATCTCCGAAGGTGATTACAGTTGTTATGATTTGAAGTGGATATCATTGTGTAACTCGAAAGGGGTCGCTTGCATTAGAAATATTACCTACTACTTTGAGGTGGTGTTTTTTAGTATTATAAATAATTTTCAATAAAAAAATGGTAATAATAGGGATTTTGTTATTCTGAAGTGGAAGTATAATTTATTATTAAGAATTATTGCATAATATAACTAACATAATATAACTATACATAATATATAGAAATAATAACGCAGAACGTGGAACATAAGGTCTAGTTCAAAACTGTTCATAATAAGAGAAACATTGCATTGTATTTATTTCTTTATAAATTTGTCATAAATGATCAATTATAATTATACCTGGCATTTCGTATTAATTTGTTTACCTTGTAAATGTTTAAAGCAAGTTTGAAACAATACAATCATCAGATCCAGTTATGATTGATTTCTTTGATATTATGGAGACACACATTCAATCAGTGAGTTCCATCAACGTCGGATGGGCTAGCGAATCTTTCGATGCGTCGGATGGAATTTGCAGA
This sequence comes from Hirudinaria manillensis, assembly GCA_034509925.1. Lineage (NCBI taxonomy): Eukaryota > Metazoa > Annelida > Clitellata > Hirudinida > Hirudinidae > Hirudinaria > Hirudinaria manillensis. The sequence goes on along the minus strand of CM067526.1, from coordinate 1,786,333 downwards.
ATAAGCGAGTGTACATTAGGTTATATTAAAAACTTTAATTATTTTTTTTTGTTTTTTTTTAATAAAAGCATCAATTATTAATATTGATTTTAATGCGAATAAAATAAAATATGTTTACACTTTATAATAAAATTAATTTAAGCAAATATTTCTACTGATTTTATTTTATTTCGTTTAGGAAATTTATTTGCCGACGCCCTTGTGGCAATTATTTACGATTTTTGTGGTTGGAAAAATTTCACAGTTGGAGTCATGAACGGTGGAAGCATAAGATCTTCTTTGGGCAAAGGTCTGGTTATGTGGTTATGTGAAAGTAGAATTTAACTAAACAAGTTACAGCATTCCTTAAGGACTGTTTCCTGCTAGAAACAAAATCCATTTAGGGCGTCCTAGGATGGACGATGGAAATGCCATCCCCATCATTGCAATCAATGTCGATCAAATTTTCCCAGTCCTCGATTATAAAATACTTCATTCGTTTCAGACATTAAATTAATTTAAATTAAAATTTAATTAAAATCATATTTTAATTTAATTTGATTAATTATTAAAATTAACATTAGGAGAAATCACTTATGCTGACGCGACGGCCGTTTTTCCATACGGTGATCAGATGGAAATGGTAACTGTGGGAGGTGCCACACTGTGGAAAGTCTTCGAACATTGCGTAAAAGGTTTTAGCTTTACGAGTCGCCATGGAAAATTTCTCCAAGTTTCTGGTATTTATTTCGAATTTCTTACAATTTTTATCATTGACTCAATTTTTCGGTTTCCTTTCTAAGGTTTAAAAGTCAAGTACGATTTGAAGAAACCGGAAGGGGAAAGAGTCGTCAAGTTGGAGATTAGAAAATGTCACGGATGTTCAGAATATGTCAAGGTCGATAAATCGGTCGATTATGAAATAGCGATGCCTCATTTCATAGCTCAGGGGGGCGACGGCTTCACAATGCTAAAGACGTCCAAAATCAGGTCTTACGGTTAGAAATTAGCTTTTACTATTTAGTTTCAATTCTTATAGTAACAGTTAAATTGCTAATTAACATCCATATACAACTTTGAATGTTATTCAATTAGCCAATAGGTAACACGTAGGTCAGATGATTTTATCAGACACTAGCTTAACTTGTTTATAGACATCATTGACACGGAAATCCTTATAGCTTACTTGGAGAATAATTCCCCAATTCATCCAAAGCTGGAGGGAAGAATTACAGGCATAGACATTCCTCCGTGGTTTTTAGGGAACAAAAAATCTGAAGTCTCGAGCTCGAGAGGCACTTTGAATTCGTATCAGAAATTTGTTCTGATAATGGTACTTGTTTCTCGTTTTTATTAATTTAAAATAGTTTTAAGAAGCGACTTTAATTAGCAAGGTTTTGAAACTGAATTAAATATTCTTCAGTTGAATTAGTTAAGAAAAAAATAAAAAAAGATTTATAAAATACTTTTGTCATACCAAAAAAACATTGATCGTGAAACCTGATTTTGGATACGATATGCTGAAGACATCCAAAATCAGGTCTTACGGTGAGGTTACAAAATTATTCTCAATTTCCCCATCTGTATAAATAAATAAGTCAATCGCTAGACTACTACCACCTTGAAACATATAGTATAAATTAGTTAGTCGGTAGGTTAAAGGTTAATTGATTCAAGGACAAATTAATCTCGCTTTATGATTTTCATGCTTCTAAAAGTCTAATCGTGTTCATAATCTACAGACATCCTTGATATGGAAATCCTTATAGACCACTTGCAACAACGATCTCCAGTGCATCCAAAGCTGGAAGCACGAATTTCTGGCTTGGATGTTATTGTAGGAGCAGTGTCTGAGGTTTCCAGAGGCGCTTTTAATTCTTTAGCCATAGTTCTTCTCGCTATTACACCCTTTGAGGCTGGACTTTTGTTTTAGTCTTTCCATTTTATTCCAGCGACATTTATGAACGTTAGAATGTTACTCTGTTGAACGTTAGCAGCATTGAATTAGTTAATTGAATTAGCTAAATTATTTAATTAATTTTATTTAATTGAAGGGTAATTTAAGTTAATAAAAGAAAATTTTAGAAAATGAATTAGATTTGTTTTTGGTTTGTAGTTACAACTATAAGCGAATTCGAGCGATAAAAGCTGTTATTGATACTGATTACTTGAGAGAGTTGAAATAGAATTTTGTTGAGAAATGAAAGCTGGGAGAAATTATTCAACGAGTGTTTGAGTGACAGACAGAATGGTGAACGCATCACTAACTATACCAACGCATCTGTGAAACAATTTTAAGACACCAAAAAAAAAATATAAAAATAAAATAAGATTTAAAAATTTTGTCACATTTCCAAAACTTCGTCCATAAAATGTGATGCATTCGTAAGAAAAAGCATTTGATAAAGAAAACAAATAGATGCATTTAATCTCAAGTTAAATAAATAATTAATGCTTAATTAAATTGTTTATTTACAATTTAAGGCTCAGATTTGAGCCCAGGGCTAAGGTTAACCACATAAAAATTCCACTAAATCTAAACCGACTTAGAAAATACCATTTGGAAGTTAAGCGTTGAGTTCCAATCGAATCGCTTTGCTTAATTTATTAATTTATAATGTATAATGCTTGTAATTAGGCTTGTGGTTTACTTTAGACAAACTGGATTACGATGGTCTAATTAATTTTGAAAGATATAAAAAATAATTCCTTGAAGACGATTCTCATTTTTTTTTGGTGAATTTTCTGACGAGAAACATTGCTAAATTCTGAGCCTTTACTGACATGATACGCACCATGCCAACTGATCTCAAACTACTTGGGGGTATGTAGTTTGTGTTTTTTAAAAGCATAACATCTCCGTCCAAAGGTTTGTTAAGTCCTATCACAGTTGAATGTTATAATGCGTATACACACACACCACTCATAGTTATAAATACTAATCCGGTTATAGTAATACGCTTGTAAGTTTCTGCCGTACAACAGTCGCTTCTCAAATTGCTAGATTAGCAGTTGACGTAAAAACTCGAAATGCCTCAAAGAAATGGAATCAGATCATTCGAGGAAGAATGGTCGAGACCGAATAAGCCGAACAGGTGCACTTACCAACCGGGGATGTCTATTTCAGAATCCCCTCATCATCACAACGTCCAGAGGTGAGTTCATAATAACAAAAGCCATCATTTTTATTTTATCTTCTAACGTCGTCGGACCTACAAAATATTCATAATTGAATATCTAGTTGGAGTTAAAATACGTAGGCGAACTGAAATTTCAGATTTGAAAGACCGAAGATCCTTCCGGACATTCTCAGTCATATCCACAACACGCCTTTAGTTAAACTGAACAGAATACCACAGCTTGAAAACGTTTATTGTCAGATTTGTAAGTATTTTAAAGAAAAATAGCCATCTTTTTGTTAAAACTGTTAAGACCGCTGAAGATATTTTGTGTTCAAACCTTTGGCCGTAACTTGATATATTCACGCCTTAATGACCTGATGAGCCTAACTCTTTCTTCTCGCTCATGACAATTTGGAATCTCATAAAAATAGAATAAATAAATAAATACCTTAGACGCCAAGTGCGAATTCTTCAACCCTGGAGGAAGTGTCAAAGACAGGATTGCCATAAGGATGATTGAAGATGCAGAAAGGAGTGGAGAGTTGAAACCGGGGTACACCATCATTGAGCCAACTTCCGGAAATACAGGTTTAATTTGGAAACCGTCAGAAACAAACAGGAAATAAATAAAAATTAAATTGCCAACACATCCTTTTCTTCTTCCTCTTCAGGTCTTGGGTTAGCCCTCGTGGCAGCTGTGAAAGGTTACCGGTGCATAATTGTTTTGCCGGAAAAGATGAGCAAAGAAAAGGTAGCCCTTTGTTTTGGCAAAATATTTGCAAGATATTCTTTGTAAAACTAATATAAATACTTAATTAATTACATAAACATTTTCAGGTGGATGTTTTAAAAGCCTTGGGAGCTGAAATTGTTCGGACCCCAACGGGCCTACCCTATGACGATCCAAATTCAAACATCAGGGTGGCCGAACGAATGGCCAAGGAAATTCCAAATTCTGTTGTCCTTAATCAGGTCTCGGGTTGAATTAAATTAAAAATAAGGTCACATTTGTCACTTTTAGTAAAACGAGGCCAGATAATAATAAAATAATAATAATAACAGCAATAATAATAATATTAACAATATTAAGCTGCAACAGTGTAAAGATGTAACGTAATAGTTTATATTTTGTAAACTTATTTTTGAATAATTTTCTTCTTTTAGCACATAAATCCTGCCAACCCACTGGCTCATTACGAAGAAACTGCAGAAGAAATTCTCGACGCATTCGATGGTGGTTAAAACTTAGCTTAAATATTAAAATTATAAATATTCGTATAATTAAATGTGACTGTAAGTTTGTTTAACAACATAAAATGACTTTAGGCCATTTTGTTCGTAAGTTCTTCAAACGTCGTTTATCCAGGCAAACTGGACATGATAGTTTGTGCTGCCGGGACGGGCGGAACTATTACCGGGATCGCCATGAAAGTCAAAGAGAGGTGTCCTTCTTGCAAGGTGACGCAATTAATTTATGCACGAATTTGAATACCTGAATAAATAAATAAATTAATTAATTATTTAAATAGATCATTGGAGTTGATCCAGAAGGATCGATATTAGCTACGCCAGAGGAGTTGAACGAAACGGAAAGGACATTTTATGAAATCGAGGGAATGGGTTATGACTTTGTGCCGACTGTCCTTGACAGGAGAGTAAGTGGATTCAATGTTAATAATAATAATAATAATAATAATAATAATAATAACAATAATAGTAATAAATAATATTATATAATAATTATTATAATAAGTAATATTAATAATAATATTAAAAGTATTAAATAATCATTAATTCTGAATTGAGACACATTTTCGAATTGAAAGATATGTTCATTCTATTTGCTTAAAATAATAATATTTTGTATTTAATTTTTTTAATATTAACTTGAAAGTTTGTGGATAAGTGGTACAAATCGGAAGACAAGTCTTCATTTTCAATGTCCAGGAAGCTTATCAGGGAAGAAGGATTGCTGTGCGGTAATGCTAATTGTTTTCCACAATTTGAATATTGACGATAATATTAACGATTTATTGTTGAATATATTATTAATAATTAATCACTAATTATCACTATTAATTAAACAACCAGCAACGGCGAGTAAATACAGAAGCAGAAAGCATGTTAATCATAGCACTTATTATTCATATCTTCATCATGACCTACATTTATTTACAGGTGGCAGCAGTGGTTCAGCCATGTACTGTGCCCTCAAAGCAGCCAAAGATTTCAACTTGGGACCCGATCAGAAAGTCGTGGTCATTTTGCCCGATTCCGTCAGAAACTACATGTTAGATTTTTCTTAAGATCGTTTTTTGAAATCAAATCTAAAATTAAATCTAACTGGACCAATATGGCCGGAATATAGCCAGTTTAGGATATTATCACATTTTATTTACAATAATTTTCAGGGAAAATAAGAAAAAAAAACGTTACGATGTTTGGTATTTCTAGTTTAAGAATTAACTTTTGTAATTATACGTGATAGGACGAAATTTCTAAGCGACGATTGGTTGAAAGTACGTTCCTTGTACGACGGACCAGACGTCTTGGTCGAGCAAAAGTAAGGATTGTTTAACTTCTGATACAAGCTTGGTATCGAGAGATACTCTCTCTCTCTTTTTTCCCTTTCTCTCTCTCTATCTTTCTCTCTTTGGATATTAATTTCAAAGATTTGATAGAAGTGCTTTATTTTTTAAGGTGTTTCCAAGCATTTAGCTTTAACATCATAAAGATCCAAATAAATTCTGCTAACTACCAGCTGCCCTAAATTCAAATAACAATATAATAATTATGAATGTTAGGAAAAATAATGTAATAATGTAAATAATGTTAAAAAAATAAATAGTAATTACAAAATAAATTGATATTAATATTAGTATTGTTAATAATTTCAGATGGAGAAGTACCAAGATATCAGTACTGAATCCACTAAAAGTGACCATTTTGACACCCTTGACTTCAGTCAGAAGCGCTGTTGAGATACTAAAACAGGAACAACAAGAGTTTGCTGTTGTCTGTGATGACGAGTGAGACAAGCGTTGTTTTGTATCAACACGAAGCATTAGAATAATAATATTTTAAATTATTATAAATATTAATATTAATAATATTTTAAAGTATTAAATAAAATATTCTCTTTTGTAGCACCACGTTGCCATTACCGTCTTTCTCGAGAGCTTGATTAACTTAGTTAACATTGTGTAATTCACAGTTAATATTACTTGGTAATTTCTAACTGATGTATATTTGATTTACTTTATTAATAATTATTAATATTATTGCGATTATTATTATTATTTTAAAAATTAATCATATATATTTTTCGACAGTATAATTCTGGCAACCGTCAGTTCTAACCATCTCTTAGAAAGTCTGATGAAAGGCCGTGCAGATGTTCCGTTGTCGTGTGTCATGAATTCTCAATTCAAATTTGTAAGCCATTGTTGTTAAATAAATTATAAATATTTGAATATTTTATTTTATTATTAATTAATTAGTAAAAATTTCGTAAATAATAAAATTAATTTCCATTGAATGAGTTTCATAAATATATCTGTTAATCACTTCTCCAGCCCAGAATTAAAAAACAAATCATGATTATAATTTCATTATTTTCATAATTATAATTACGAGGTTCATCAGTCATCGTTTTTTTCTGTTACTTCGAATTGAACCAAAATTCAAATAATATTTCGTAATTAATTCGTAATTTTAATTTATAATAATAAATTAATACAATTATAATAATAAATTATAAATTATAAATTAAACAACCTCGTTGTTGTAGTTGTACGGCTCAGATGAATTGGGTAAACTAAGCGTCCTTTTCCAAGCTGAGCCACACGCCCAAGTCCTTATTCTGGACAAGATCCAAAGTAGGTGCCTTTTACAAACAAATGTATTTTAGAAACAAAAATAAATAAATAAAAAATAAATAAATAAAAAATAAATGGGAATTATTGTACCTGCAGGTGTGAAGACCTTGAAATCTATTCTGGGGTATCTAAGGTGTGCCCAGTTGGCCAATTATTTGGCCCGTCTTGAAAGTTGTTGAAAGATTTTAATCGTTAATTGAATGCCTACTTATCTTGCTCGTCTTGTTGTTTGTCGTGTTTGTATCAGCGATTAACGTGTTTGTTCAACTGTGAGGTGGTCTGTGAAATGTCAAGAATTGTTGAAGATATGATAACGAAAATTTTCTTTCGGTTGTGACTTGCATGAATTAGGAAGTATTGGCTTTGTTTTTATTCAATTTTGTCGAAAGAATTTTTATGGAATTCTTCAACTTTCACTTTATTTCTTCCTCAGGGCTTGTTAAAATCAAATTAGAAATTTAGGAATTCGTTGTGTCTATCACGATTGCTATCAAAATGGGCTTTGATAGTTTTTATGATCCATTTTGGACGTCAGTCAATCAATCAATCAGTCACTTTTTAAAAAAATCAAGCCATAAAAGTTCCAGAACGTGGTAAAAAAATTCGCTGAGTTACGTAACTGCGACTCGTTGGAATAAACCCAATGCCAAACTCATGTTTTTCCCGTCCGGGAAGAAACATTTCACAGAACTCGGTTTTTAAAAAATATTGCGGTTTGAAACTAAGAACATTCATTGCTACAGATTTTAATGAAATTTCCAAAGAGAAAAAGACTTTCATTCTTCCATCCAACCAATCATCCATCCATCCATCCATCCATCCATCCACCCACCCAACCAACCAACCATCCAACCATCCATCCATCCATCCATCTAAACGACATGTAACTGGTCCATAGGTTCAGTGTAAAGAAGTCACAAAGAACATTTTTTTTTAAATAATTGTTTTTGTTTATATTCTGCATCACTAATTCCACTGATCCGGAGGTGTGCCGGACCTCCAGGAATGTCTCGTCTGCGTTCATCTTCGCGCGGTAAATTTTCCACAGTATTCTTGGCCGACATTTGCAAAATGGAATCCACTATTCCTTATAATTCGTTATTATCATCAAGCACACTGATATCTAACGCCACAGTAGTTTCACGGCTCTTGATCTGATGATTTGCAAAATAAATCTTTTTCTGATCTAATCACAGTCGGTTTTGAATGTCGTGCGATTTTAGTTACTTGGACTGCAGTCTAATTGTAATAATGTCTAATGTCCTTAATGACGTGCATGGTGACGGTTTGGATAATAAAAAAAAAGGTCAACGTTTTAAAACGGGTTGTGTATTTTTAAGACTGCATTTCGGACTGACACGTCTAACGTATCTAAAGATAGAAATGGCAACATAGTGAAGAACGACGAACCACAAACAACGAACCAAAAACAACGAACCATTAACAACTGATCACTCATTCCAAAATTTTCTATTTCGACCACCAAGGACGAAGTCTAGAATTTCGGAAGAATTGTGAAAGTTTTCCACTTTTCCAGTCCGCCATTTTGTATCACTTCATTCAAACTATTCGCACGCATACGCACACACACACACATCCGTAGAGTCTAGGGGAAAAAAATAAACATTTACTCGTCAATATAAATGTCTTGCCAAATTATTTTCCTGATGACTAACAATAGATAGATTAATTCCGTAGCAAAAAAAGGCACAAACGCAACAGCAACAACAATAATAACAACAACGACAACGGCGACGACGACGACGACAAGGACGACAACAACATCCAATACGCTCTTTCCGTCAGAACCGACCTCTCATCCAACTTTCTTACAGGTCTGAGGTATAAAAACCCACGAGTGAAGTTCAACGTTTTTTGTTGTTGAGTTTCTCACAACAAACATCGGCAGAAGAATCAAGAAAATTTTTGTTTGTGAATTTAGCTTTTCCACCGCACACTTTTCCAGGTATTTATTTATTTATTTTATTTTGAATCCGAGGACGCGTTTTGTTTTTAGTCAGTAAATTATGAAATTATGAATGTTTTATAACGCTTTTTGCTTGGTTTTATCCATTAATTGATAACTATTTGTTTCCAGAATTTAATCAAATCTACCTCTTAAATCTGTTTTTTTTTTTATGTCCATTTGTGGAACGTCTTTCTATTAAAATCTATCAAACATCAAAATTCTAATAATATCGTCTTGAAACCAGCAAAATGTTAACAACTCTGAAGAAATATCGAACGAAAATACATTGTTAAATTCTTTAGTTTCTACAGAATCTGGGTGAATGTTGTTTACTTTCTGGCGAATGCAAGAGATGATTGAAAGCTCTTTTCCCACCTCTATCTACTTTCTAACTATCATCTTCATCGTCATCATCCTCACATACCATGCTTCATAGTTATCACCGTCATCGTCGTCATGACATACCATCTTTGCCATCAGAATGGACATCCCAATAGCAGTTTATTTTGCATCATGGTTAGGTATAACAATAGATAGACTTTTAGTTTCGCCTGGTGAATTCGGTGAATTAATTCACCGTGCATTCATTCAAGCCAATTCGAATGACCTCAAGTGGAATTTGACCTCGGACTTTGACGCGGGTCATCGGGTCATAATAGTCTCACAAAAAAAAAAGCTCTTTATGGTCCTTGCCAGGGATCTCAATTGTTGCATCTTGATTTTTAAAAGTACAATTTTTAAGGTGAATAGTAATCACATTATCTATTTATTTTTAAGTTATATTTTATAATATTTTTTGTAATGAAATAATCCACTTTTAAACTTTATTATCAATTAAATTGCCATCTAATCATTCTTATCAGTTGCTGCCGATAGGACAAAAACATGTGGTTATCAAAAGAGACCGTATTTTGAAAGCATTTTGATTCCCGCTTTGGGGAAGGGTAGCCATTTTGTCTTGGAGGTATGACGAAAGCGATAAACAAAAATAATAACAAACATGGCTCGTTTTTAATGCTTTACTTTCCTCTCCATTTTACTAGTTTTTCATTGTCGATTATTGCAGTCCATTTTGGAAGTATTTTTTTTTTTTTGGAATCGTAGTTTCGTTTTCGATTTTCTCGTTTTTCTCGAATCAGTTCCTTCGAGAATCAAACATTTCCTCTGTTGAACTGATTTCGTATCACTGGTGAAGTCCGGATGTGAGATAATGTGGATTTGACTGCAGCCTTCCATTTCTTGGTTAGATTAAGTTATTTGGTTTTATTAATTTTTTTATTTTACAGCCTAAATTTAATTATTACTGATAGGACTGCCACGAGTTTAATATTACCATCGGTCCTAAGATACCATGTGATACCTCTTTGTTGTGTTTTGTGGTGCTGATGATGATACTAACTAGAGGGGAAGTAGAAAAGGGGTTATTGGGTTCAGTTTATTATGTCACGATGACGTTAAAGAGTTTCATTCTTTTCTTACTTTTCTATCAGGAAAGCTTTTAACAGATTTTAAGTCTTTTCATAAACATTTTGTCAAATTTATTATTATTATTATTATTATTATTATTATTATTATTATTTTGGAGTCGGCAAAAAATTTCAAGACATCTTTTTCATCGTCGTACATCACATCAGAAGATTTTTTTTTTGCTTGAACTTTACACGGACATTTTTTAAATGTCGACCCACGATGCGTGACCTTTGACTCTCTTTAAGCTACGAATAGTCAATTTAGGAAAAATTATTTTTTTTTTTTAAATTCAGAAAGAAGTCGAAACTCATTTCCAACTTTTCTTTCATTCTTCTCTGAAATTCGTTTTCGTTTCCTTCTCCATTCCAGTAGGTTTCATGTTGGAAGACTTCCGATGCTGTTGTTATTGTTGTTGTTGAGGCTGTTGTTGTTGCTGTTGTTGAGGCTGTTGTTGCTGCTGTTGTTGAGGCTGTTGTTGTCGCTACAACTCATCTCAGGGCAAAGTTTAATTGAAGAAAGTTCAGTCCTTTGTGTCAGCGTTCGAATGACTTTGTTGATTTATGATTTATGTCGGAGTGAAAAAATGCACATAAATCTGTCAATAATTTTATTTATTTATAAATATATATAAATAGTAAATATTATATATTTTAAATTATATATAAAATATAAATAATTATATATATAATAATTTCAATATACATGAGGCTCTGTCAAAGAATATCGAGATGATGATCCCAGAATTTGTTAAAAAAAATTTATTTTTAACTTTTAAATTAGAAAAATGTCGTAAAATCTTCTCGGATTTAATAATTTTCTGCAGCTCTTGAGGCAAATTGGAACAAAGTGACCAGCGAAGCACGTTTTTAAGACTTCATTAAACTTTAATTTTTAAATAATAATAATAATAATAATAATAATTTAGTAATACGTTTTAAATCGTAATATTCAAAAATCATCTCGTTTCAAGTTGACATTCACATACGATTGGAGAAAAGAGGAGGGGTTAAAAATTACCAAATTTTTTTGGCACGAATTTTTATGAAAGACACCTTTGGTGACCTTGAACTTTGGAAGGTCACTCGGTGCTGTTTTTCGTCAGGATTTTTGACAGCGACAAATTTATCATCATCCTCTGCTTTGGATGTAGCAAGATTTTTTAAGGTCTTGTGTAAATTGCATAGACTCGTATTAAAGGTCACAAGAATCCCCAATTTGGTTTGTTGATCAAATAAATAAAATTATTCGACCCGTAGAATTAAATTCCAAACTAATGCTACGCAAATTACTGGGGTTTTTTACTTCAAAAACAGACAGCTGCAAGAGTTCTTCTGCATGACTTCATGTAATCTACACGATTTTAATTCTTCTTATCTACATTTCACATCCACTTAAATCTCTAAGTTTACACTTAAAATTAAACAAATAATAAAAAGACAAAAAAAAAAAAAAAGACTTTCACTTTAGAAATCCACTGTTTATGTTTTCAATTTTAAGCCAACGCTTACTGTTAACATTCGATTCGATTATTCGTTGGCAGTCCAATAAGAAATGGCATCATTCGCTGCAAACGAGGAAGTTTGGTCGAGGCCAGACCTGCCCAGCAAGTGCACCTATCAGCTTGGGATGCTCATCAAGGATTCTCCACATCATCACCTTGGAAAGTAATGTTCCCCTTTTGAGGCTGTTTTATTTTCACGGGTTTAAGACTTTTAAAAAAAAATAATGTTAAGGTTATACTTGGAAGTCATCCAATCAATTATGATAGAAAAGGCGAATTAACTGAATATAAATAAACTAAATTATAATAAATAAACAATTACATTTTGATAGTGCATTTTAATTATATGCTTTAGATTATGAATTGCTATTACAGAGTGGAGAGACCGAAGTTGCTGCCCGACATACTTCATTACATCCACAACACACCTGTTGTTAAATTGAACAAGATTCCTATAAAGGATGGCGTCGAATGTGAAATTTGTGGGTTTAATCGACCAATAGTTTGTTGAAGAATTCATGGAATTTTTTTTAGAATTTTATGTTCCTTTTTCTGACATTTTCCTGTGAAAATGTAATTTATTTTAATTCATTTCAGACGCCAAGTGTGAGTTCTTTAATCCGGGTGGCAGCATCAAGGACAGGATAGCTTTAAGAATGGTCGACGAAGCCGAAAGGACTGGAAAGTTAAAACCTGGATACACCATTATTGAGCCGACCTCAGGGAATACAGGTCGAAATCGAATTTGAAATGCCTGTGCTGCAGATCTGCTGCAGATTTGAGAATTATTGTCTGTATGTGCACAGATGTGCCAGATACAGATTTTAATAGTTAACAACAATGTGTTCCTCTGTTAGGCATTGGCCTGTCCATGGTGGCTGCAGTAAGAGGTTACAAGTGTATCATTGTCATGCCAGAAAAAATGAGCAAGGAAAAGGTAATTTTTTTTTTTGTTTGTTTTTTGGTCATTTCTGAAAATATACTGAGTGGTTTGGCCAATTCAAAGCCCATACTTATTGGCTCAATGTCTGTTAACTCTCCCAAAATCTCTCAGGTAGACGTCATGACAGCCTTGGGCTCAGAAATCATCAGAACCCCAACTGGGGCTGCCTTTGACGATCCTGGTTCAAACATCAGGGTAGCGGAAAGATTAGTGAACGAAATTCCCAACTCTATCGTCCTCAATCAGGTCTTTCAATTCTGGCTTGAAATAAATGAATAAAAATATTATCTTAGAAATGATTTAAGATTAGTTTGGATTACAAAGACATGAAATATACTTCACTTTTTAAATAAAATGTATTTAAAAGTAAAAGAAGGGGGTTTTTTTAGAGAATGAAGAATCTTAAATCATTTTAATTCTTCATTTTTAGTACAAGAATCCAGCGAATCCGTTGGCCCATTACGATCACACCGCCGAGGAAATCCTCGATGCCTTTGACAGTAAGTCAAATTTGTTTTATGATTTTTTTTTATAATTTTATCGATTTTAATATAATTTAATCAGTTAATGTTACGTTAATTAAACTGAACTCCAGACAAGCTGGACATGGTAGTGTGCGGGGCTGGAACAGGTGGAACAATCACCGGAATCGCCAGGAAAATTAAAGAAAGATGTCCAACTTGCAAAGTAACAATTTTATAGAATATTCTAAATTTTTTTGTAAATTTGAATTTTTTTTAGTTTAATTCGGGGTCAGTACAAAGATATAATTTTAAATGATTATTATTTTATTAATTAAACTTTAATCATATATTAGATAATTTCAAAATATATTTTGATCAATTTCCATCAGGTCATTGGAGTGGATCCGGTAGGATCCATCTTGGCTGAGCCCCAAGTCCTGAACGATGCGGACATGGTATTCTACGAGGTGGAAGGAATTGGCTATGACTTCCTACCCACTGTTTTTGAGAGGAAAGTTGGTGAATTCCTCTACGTTTTCATTTAATTTTCAGTTTATCCCCAAGCAAATTGATTTGCTATTAATTACTACTTAATTACAATTTAGTTTTGATTTATGATTTTATTATTAATTATCACTAAATTATTATATAATTACTAATTAATTACGACTGGTGATTCACTTAGTACGTCGACAAATGGTACAAATCCGAAGACAAGCCATCATTCACGATGGCTAGGAGGCTTATGAGGGAGGAAGGGCTGCTTTGTGGTAATAATTGGAATAAATTAATTTGAAAAATGATATATTAATTTTATAAAGATATAAATTGATTTATTAATGATTGATTCGTTTGTGACATCCTACGATATCCAAGGCAGACTTAGTGATTTCAAATACATATTGTAGTTTTCCACCGTGAAAAAAAAATTAGTTCAAAGTTTAGAAAAACCTTTTTTAAAATTTCACCAGGTGGTAGCAGTGGTTCAGCCATGTACTGTGCCATCAAAGCAGCCAAAGATTTCAACTTGGGACCCGATCAGAAAGTCGTGGTCATTTTGCCCGATTCCGTCAGAAACTACATGTTAGAAGCCCCTTTTTGTTCCAATGTTCACAAACATTTTCTTGGAGTTATTCTTAATTATAAACATAATTCTAAAAATATACTCAACCAAATTTTTATAAATGAATTTATAAACACTATTTACATAATATTCTAAAATTTGAGTAATTTTCGTGAAATATAAACATAAGTTATCATAAAAAAATGACTATTTCCTATCCATATTGGGCGGGCTGTAATCATAAGAATAGAATATCGTAAGAATAAATTTAATATAACTAATAAATAAATAAGAATTAATAATAATAAAGTTAATTGAATTTAATATAACAACAGGACCAAATTTCTGAGCGACGATTGGCTGAAAATGCGTTCGTTGTACGAAGGACCAGACGCCATTAATGATTACAAGTAGGGTTTAGAGTTTGGCAATTATTTTCGGTCTGTTTTATTTTTTCGTATATTTTAATTTTCCGATTTTCTTTAATAACAAAAGAAACTTAAAGCGAAATTTCTGTATTTTTTGATCAGATGGAAAAATACGAAGATAAAATCGGCTTTCAGCTTACCAATGCCTCATATTTTCTCGCCAGACCTGACAATAAGAGGTGCCGTTGAATTCATGAAAGATGTCAATCAGGACTTTGCTGTTGTTGCTACGGAAGAGTCAGTGCATATTATTGGTTATTTGCAATGAAAATATGAACATAAACAACCTTGCATGAAAATCAAATATTCTGAGCAAATCATGCCCAGCTAGGCTCGGTATTCAGATATCAGGAGAACGTTTTACACTATAAAAATCCAGTAATACATGCAGTATTAGTAATAATAAGGTCATCTTGCATCACTAAATATGTTAATAATTCGTTAATATTAATAAAAATAATCATAGTTAATAGCTAATAATGAAAGAAATGTATTTTCTCGAAACAGTTTGATCCTGGGAACACTCACCTCAAGCATACTGATGGACGGTATTACGAAAAATATGATCGACTATCCAGTCTCTAACGTTATGAATTCGCAGTACAAAGTTGTGAGCTAAAAAAATTTAAAATTAACTTTTAATCATCTTTTAGACCTTAATTTTTTTTTTAAACTGTCGAATCTAAACTGAGATTTTTGAAATGGCTCCGAGGTGCGCTCTGAACATACGTTCTGTATTTTGTTCTGTATTTTCTCTGAAAAACGCTCTGCAGTGTTTTAAATTAATTAAGTTGCAATGTTTAAGTTTAATTTATTATATTTAATTTATTATATTACAATTATTAACTATTATATTAACAATTAATAATACAATTATTAATTAAAAGCTGACTTACGACGAAACATTGGGCCAACTGAGCGTTCTCTTAGATACGGATTCACATGTACTCATATTGCGGAAAGATGGTAAGTAAAATTATAGGCAATAATTTGGTGTTTGGCAGTTCAATATAAATGTGGAATTATAAGAATAAAATATTTAAAAGATTGAATACACAATTAATACACATTTAATAAAGATATTTGAAAAATATTTAAATCAAATATTAGATAAAATAAATCAAAATAAACTCTTCACTAAATTCTAGATTATACAGAACTTGTATGTATGACTTGCGTGACTTAAGTTTATACTAGTCAGTGGCATTTAAAATGGTTATGTTAATAATATAATCCAAATAATATGTTGATGTGGTCAACATAACAACGTCTTTGATAATATTTTAGTCCACGTTAAGAAATCTCTAAGCAAAAGAATGGTGAACTCCGTCCGAAAATCCTTATTAAAGAGTTAGTTTAGTAATAATGGTATAGTATTATATAATAATAATAATAATAATAATAATAATAATAATAATAATAATAATAATAATAATAATAATAATAATAATAATAATAATAATAATAATAATAATAATAATAATAATAATAATAATAATAATAATAATAATAATAATAATAATAATAATAACAATAGTAATAACAATAATAATAATAATAACGATGCCAGCAAGCGTTTCTTATATTTAAGTTGTTCCACCGTTTCAGTTAGTTTTGATGACTCACAATTGTGACACTAATTATATATTGTATAAAAATAATAATTAATAATAATAATAATAATATAATATGATTTCTTGCGCGAACAGTTTGAATTTAGACGCATTTTTAGTAAAACCATTAATCTCATAATTTAAACAAATGTTTTATTTATTTATTAATTTATTTGTTGCATTTATCGTTAATTGTTAAGATTATGCTTTAAACGGTTCTTAAATTTGACTTATTAATTTAATGTTTGAATAACATTTAATAACTTTTAATAACCTCATCACGTCTGAGCTGGAAGTGAACAGTAAAGCTTTGATTTGATTCCGGTTTCTGGTTTCTTACGTAATAATAATAATATGTTAAGTTATTACCTTGTTAAGCTACTAACTTATTAATAATTAGTTAAGACTCTTCGGCTCGCCATCTGACGAGTTTATTTGTGACACCATGTCATACATGATTATTAAACTTTTATTACAGAAATTGATGTCATGTTTTGATTAAAAAAGAAATTCTATTCAAATTGTAATAAACTATAATTTCATTTGACACAACCTTCGTTTTGCAGGTAAACGTAATCCAATCAACGTCAAAGGTTATGCCAAGTGCACCCACCTGGCAAGTTACTTGGGCAGTCACATGCCCAGGAAATGAGAGGCACAGAGGATTGTGAAAAATGTCTGCGATTCGAGTTTCATAAAATGTGCACGTATTGCTGTCGTGAATTATTTTTGTCTTCAGAAGAAGATTCGTCATTGTTACGATTTATCCTTTTATCCGAGCATTAATTAACCAAAAAAAAAACACGTTATAGTAATTTACAAATCATATTCTATGCATGTTTGTTTTTTTTTTCATGAATGGCATTTTGTTGACTGCAGTGTTTTTGATCATATCAATAAATTCTCGTCTCGATGCTCGTGTCAAACTTGGTTTTCTAACTTTGTAAGTTCTGATTGTCTAGATTGTCTAGGGAGACAATCCAATTGTCCCCTGTTACAATATCTCTTGTCAAAGTCAAATATAAAGGTGAGTTGTTGGTTTAAATGTCACTTATGACTTAAACTTAAGTGTCACTCAAATGTAACTTATAACTGGCTTCTGTCAAAATGAAAGCTTCTGTCAAAGGTAGGTTGTACAAACATTGGACCTGACATGCATTGGAGAGCCTCATTTGCATGAGTACCCTTTACAAGCATCAAGTCATGGTGACTTGAGTCAATATTTTGTGGGAGATTTGAAGCTGCATTGAGGTTCCAGATCATAGACATGCTTTCCTTCTTTCCACTTTATCTCTCGTTCAATGTATCATTTTCGATTCTTTCCTCAATTATTATCTCCTGAATGAAAAAAGCACTTCAATGTTTCCAACGACAAATCCAATTATTCAAATCCAATACGTAATGATTAAATGTAATAAATATTATAAAATGAATTAATTATAATAAATATTAGTTGAAACTTAACTTTCAAGTCGTTGTTGTGTTTGCATGAAAAACAAAGGACAAACAAAACATCGAAATGTAAACAAAACAAGCGAGGATTAGGATTTCAAAATCACTTGGTATTTAATACCTCGTTAGTATTTGAAATAAAACAGATTTCAACATACAAAGTTGTATCTTGAGCAACGACAATGGTCTGTCCAATATTTAACAGGTAGGCGAAAACATAAAGTTTAACCCGGTAAATTATATTGATTTGATTAAATATCGAATTAATTATCAGCGAAATTAATCGAAAATTTTTTATTACTTTATTTAGTTTTTTAATTAAGTAATAAAATTTAAGAAAATTAATTAAAAATGATTAAATTTAATTAAATTAAAAACTAATTGGATTACTTAACAATGCCGTATATTTGAGGTCTTTTGCCGGGGCGACATTTAAAAGAGGAAGGCCGACTTCTACAAAATCGGTTTCTTCAAATAAACAACGAACACAACAACAACAACAACAACAAGAACAAGATCATAGAACCGATAATCTAAGAATCTCCAGTAGAAAAAGATGAGAACGCCAGCTTTTCAACTCCACTTACTCCACACGAGCGACGTTCACTCCCACTTCGATACCTTTCCCGGCCAGAATCGCCAGCCGAACGGGGAGCAGAAATTCTACGGAGGTGCTGCCAGGAGAGCGGGCTTCATCAGGGATTTTCGGAAGAACCACAAGAACGTACTGCTGTTAGACGCCGGCGACCAATTCCAGGGAACGTTGTGGTTCAACGTTTTCAAAGGATCGGTCGACAAGCATTTTCTGGATTACATGGACTACGATGCTATGGTAAGAGTCGCTTAATCAATTCCTCGAAAATGACACGAGGGATTTAATTAATGAATTTAAATTATTTAATAACTTAATTTAACGAAATACTTTCATGTTTTGCAGGCGTTGGGAAATCACGAATTTGACAATGGTTTGACAGGACTGAACCCTTTGTTGGACAACTCCAAGACTCCAATTCTTTGCTCGAATCTTGTCAAAGATTCGAATGCACCCGTCAAGATTAAAGATCAAGTGAAGTCAAGTATCGTCGTGACTAGAGGGAACCGGAAGATTGGAATAATCGGCTACCTGACAGCCGATGTTATCTACCTAGCCAATACAGGTAGGCTGTCCTTCTTGGACGAGGCAGAAGTCATCGCTAGAGAGGCCAAAATGTTAAAGTCAAACGGCGTTGACATCGTCATCGCCGTGGGTCACTCGGGAATTTCCAAAGACATCGAAATGGCCAAAGTCTTGGTCGATGTCGACGTCATAGTCGGAGGCCATTCTCACACCTTGCTTTATAACGGTAAGTATCCTTTACGTCGTAATTTGTATCTGATACCACTTGCATTTGCCAATGGTCACCATCTGTTGGTACGCTTGCAGGTTGGTATGCTCTAATGATAACGAGCGATTTACTAAGCATTTCATATTCTAACGAAAGATTCCTTTATACTAATCGTTAATATTTAATTCACAGGCGTAAACAAAGAGGATACAGTTTACGGAAATTATCCTTTGGTCTTCAATCACGGCAAAGAAAAGAAAACGCTGGTCGTTCACTCGGGATGCCATGGAAAGTACGTCGGTGTCCTCAATTTGAACTTCGACTCCAAAGGAAATTTGACGTCGTGGTCTGGCAATCCTGTCCTGATGGATGAAAGCATACCAGAAGGTTAGTTTAATTTGCCATTAACCATATTTTGGCAAGAAATTAGATCATCATTAATACTGATAAAACTTCATCTAACTTTTTAAAACTAATTTTTCAATATTTTTGCAGACGTGAAAGCAAAACAGTACATTGAAAAGTTGAGACCGAAAATTGATGGACTGGACAAGGAAATAGTCGGTAGTACCAAAGTCAAATTGGACTCTTCTGCCAAAGTGTGTCGAACAATGGAGAGCGTCATGGGTAAGCAATACTTCACATTTAATTAACTTTAATTATCATAATATCTTATATTTCATATTGTACTAAATCAACCTTCTCTTTTTCAGGGAACATGTATACAGACTCCATGGTCTTCGCTTTGCGAGAAAAACAGCCAAACGTTACCTTGGCCATTGCTCCAGGTGCATCCATTAGAGCCTCAGTGAATGAAGGTTTGTATCTGCCACGTTACTAATCATAGATTTAATATTTGGTATTTGGTAATTTGGTAATCATGATGAAATTCAAAACTTAATCGCATATTTTTTTTTAACCAACAGGAGACATTACGCACGGAAATCTTCTGAGAGCCTTTCCATTCGGCAATGAAATCGTTGTTGTCAGCGTCGATGGACGCAACTTGAGAGCAGCTTTCGAGCATTCAGTGAGCGGTTACAATGCCTCTGAACCTCAGTCAAAGTTTCTCCAAATGTCAGGTAAGTATCATCTACGATTGAAGGACTTTTTTTTGGTGTTTCTGTCCTTTTGTTCAGTTCGTCATTAATGAATTTTCTCGTTTCAGGATTCAAAGTCAAGTACAATGTCGCGAAACCTGACGGAAGCAAAGTAGTTGAACTTAAAGTGAGGAGGGATTGTGATTCATTGGTTTACGATGATGTCACTGAGAATGGAATTTACGAAGTAGCCATGAGCGATTCTGTAAGCAACGGTGGTGACGGCTATGTCATGTTCAAGTCATGTCATGTCAAGCGTTATGGTTAGTTGACATTTACATTGGTTTATTTAATTTTTTTGGTAATGTCTGGTAATCAATTCAGCTAATTTAACATCGATTTTTTATATTTCAGATATTCTTGACGTGGAAGTCGTTTTAAAATTCGTGGAGAAATATTCGCCAATCTGTCCCGAGTTAAATGGTCGAATCGAATTCCTGACAAAATCTGGATGAAGCTTTATCTTCTATTTTAATATTTTGCAGTGTAAAGTCAATTGCTGCGGAGCAAGGTTTTATGATTTTCTATTTTGTGTTTGATTGTTGATGATTGTGACCATGTTTAAATAAACGAACGCTTTTTTTTTACTTTATTTCTAACTAATGGCCTTAATTTTTTTGCGGATGGCTTCAGAAAATAATCTGTCAAATGGGTTTTCGTGTGCTACTCGACATATTTTATTAAGATAGTAAAATTTAAAAAATATTTGTTTACCTTTTCAAATTAAATTTTACAAAAAAAAAGATTTTATTGTGAACATCACTTATATTGTTCAGCATTATAATTGGTGCGCATTGACGTGTGTAGTGTTAGAAATACCGAGCGTGTTTTTGTTGACTGTTTGGCTGATTGATTATTGACCCTAAAATGGCTGAGTTGCAATTTCAAGAAGATAAAAAAAGTCTGATTGAAAATGAGAACGAATCAACTGAAATTGATTTGTCGGGAGTTATAGAAGCTCCACTTCATAAAGTTGAGTACTTTACTCTCGGACAAAGGTAATATTTCTTCTTGGCTTTTAAATATTTCCGAAAATTTGAATTTCTACTTTGAAATAAATAATGAGTGACACTGCTGTAACTAGATAGTTGGTTCATATTTATTAAGTTGAAATGCAATTCCACTAAAGTTACTTCCTTACTACATACATTATAGGAGTTGTTTGAATTCATAATTGTCACAAATTAACTACAAACTGTCATTCTTTAACACAACTTTTAGAATGGAACTCCTAAATAAAACAATTCTAATTGAAATAAATACAATTTAACCAAAGGTTGAAGACCCTGAACTTTCCTGGAGGCACTCAATTGAAGGAGATGCTGTTCAAGTCTCGGGAAGGACTGAAACCATGGGCCGACTTTGCCAATGCTCAGAAGTTTTCCGTTCCAAAGAACGTGGCCGAAGGAGGAAAGAGACTGATCAGAAACGTCGACAGATTCAAGAGCAATTACCTCTACGTTTCTCTGGCTCTGAGCATTTTCTGCCTGTAGGTGTTTTCTCTGAAACTAGGAGTTTAATTTGTTAAACCACCCGCGAGAGTGAAGCTGCTATATATATGTCGTTACCTGTTGAATAATTTGATTATCGTGCTTTGTTAGTGATTTTAAAGATATTTTTCGTTATATTTGATGTTTTGTTGTATATTTTTGACTTTATTTCACTTTTCATCTCAGCCTGACATCACCTCTGCTGCTCATTGCTCTGGCCGGGTCGCTGGGTGCATGTTACAGTCTCAAAGTGAAGAATTCAAACAGGAAAGTCGTCATCATGGGTAATAATCGGCATTAATACAATTTATTACTTTTATATTTTACTTCTTTGATTCGATTAAAAGTTTAATAATTTGAAAATCTTTCAGTAAAATCCTTTTAAATATTAAAATAAATCTTTTTTAAGCAAAAGACTTTTATGAGTTTAATACCTGCAAAGATATAAGAGTTTAACAATGTTCCTAGCAATTATTTGTAATTTGTTTTTGAATGTTTAACAAGTTCAGCTCTAACTTTTCCCAACAAGGCAAAGAACTGAGTCTGACTCAGCAGTACGCGGCAGTTGGAATCATCTCCTTTCCCATCTTCTGGTTGGCCGGAGCAGGGTCGGCGGTCTTTTGGATCGTTGGTGAGTTGCATTTTCTTTTTGTTATCTTTTAACGTTGGAAAATCTTTTTAAGAATCCGAGCTTTCAAATGTCGTATTAAATTGTTTATAAATTGTTTAAATATTTCAAATATAGTTTAAAAACAAGTATTAATTTTAACTTCTTTTTTTTGTGTTATTAACTTTTTTTTGTTTTTATTGGATCACAAATTCTTTCCATGTAATGGTTTGCAATAATAATAATAATAATAATAATTACTACGTTGCATTATAAGATATGATTGTGGTGATGTTGTGTGTGTTTAAATTCAAATCATTGCAAGCTGTAAGTTTGTCATGATGTTACCTGAGCAAGGATTTTCGAGTGCCTTTTTTGGACCTTTGATTGAATAATGTTTTTTATTTTTATTCAATTTAAATTTTCATTTCTAAACAAATAAGCCATTTATTTCTAATTATTTAATTTTTAATTGAAATCAAATTCGAACGTAAAATCGCTTCAGGCGCCTCCGTGATCGTCATCATGCTCCACGCCGTCTTCCACAACTTGGCAGACGACAACGAGCAGTTCGGACTGGAAGAGGTCTGAAGGCGTCTGCCGATTCCGGGGACCCCGATCGGCGCGGACGTAAAATGCGCTCGGCAAAAGTAAACCGAAAACTGATAGGTTTTTTTTTTTCAAAATTTGCATCGGTGCAGCTTCGAAGGGACTTTTTGTTCGTTTTTTTTTGTCAACTTTGAATTGAATTTTTGTTGGAAATCTGATGTTTTGCAGGAATTTCTTCTGTGCAAATAAGAAGGCTTTGAGGCTTTTGAGGGAATTCATTTAAAATTTTTGATCGACATTTGTTGTTGTTGTTGTTGTTGTTGTTGTTGGTGGTGTCATTCGGTTCAAAGTCTGAGAAGGTTAACACCTCCCCGTATTTGTGATTCCAGAGTTTCTCTCTCTCTCTCTCTCGATAAATGGTTTGCAATCTCAATTATAACTCGTGTCAGTCTTAAATTTGAATTTAAAGTTTTCAAATTTCAAATTATTAAAATTAATTGTAAATTAAAGTCTTAAATTTCAATTTATTGTTGCTGCTGATGGCTTTGAAATGTTCCTTATCATCAGTGAAGCATTCAAACTGCTGCTTTGATTTTAGTACATAAAAATAGAATAAAGGAAATTTGGAAAAACTTGATCTTGAAATATAAAATTATAAAATAATTATTTGGGAGATTAATTGATTAAATATAAAATTATAAATTAGTTATTCGAGAGATTATTTCAGCAATAACATCAATTATTTCATTGTTTACCATTGTAAATTGTTTTAAGAGTAAACGGAACTGATGTGATTGTGGCGATACAAATTCTAGGATAACTTAATTAAAATTACTATTTATGAGGATTTATTAGTCACTTGTTTGATGGACTCTAAGTGCAGGCACCAGTAAAATTAGGGCTGTGCAAGGTAGGAATGTTTTTCTTCAGATTAAATCTATTTTAATGTTTAAACTGCTGGTTAAACATCTCTCTTTGGTTTTAGACCAAATTCAAATTACGTAATTGGTGGTGACTTAGCGTGCATTTTGTTGATGGTAGTTACAATTAAAATTCATAATTTGTTAATAATTTAATACATAATACTTTTGTAACCTCCAATAAAGTCTAAACCTCCCATCAGTTAATTGCAAACCCAGTATTATAACAATACGTTGTAATTTAATGCCTAATTATTGTCTGTGAACGGATGGTTGCATGGGCGTATGAATACATCTCAAGGGCGCATGAATACACTCCAAAGTTCAATGAATACATTCGAATGAGGCGTGAACGTCAAAAATGGGAGAATTTCGTGATCCTTGCAATCCTGTGTGAAACTTTAAAATGGTATTGAAACGAATTGGATTCAAGACTTTCCTTTGGGGGAGGGGGAATTTCCCAAGTCTGAGGGGCAGGCGAAGATGACGACGGAGATGATGACTCGAGAATTAGTACCATCGTCGTCTTCGTCATCGTCACTTTTTGGAGACTTTCAGCTTTAGTTAGACCTCAGGATGTACCTTAAATATTCCTTTCTAACGTTTACCGCCCAGCCATAAATACGGGTGGTCCGACGTCACGGCAATGGAAAGCACCGGTCATTATCGCGTCAGGCAGACGACTCGCTGATGGCGGGAATAATTTCAAATTAGCAACGCCCCGTTGACTCTGGAAAAGCAATGGCGACCAATTTATCGTCCACGGGTACCTCGGGTTCGAGTCCACGTGGTGGTGGTGGTGGTAGGGGGACATTGTTTCGCCTGATTTATCGTGCACCGATGACCACAGACGTGATCGATTAACTATCTGCTGATCTAATGATGATGATGAACACGATGAGGGCGATGATGATGAAGAAGAAGAAGAGAAAAAGGTGATGATGATGATGATGGTGGCGAAGATTATCTGCGAAGTAACAGGAACCAATCTCGTACGGGGTGGTTGAGGCGGTAGAATCACACCTCCTTTCAACCCCGAGGCCCCCATTTAATGACGTCATCATCGTAGTCACGTGAGGAGATTTGGCAACTCCTGATTGGCCTGATGCGAAATGGGCGTTTCCTGGAATAGACGGAAGATGGCACGATTTAATCTCTGATTAAATTACTATTATACATAAAATAGCATCATCATCACTCCTGATAATAATGATAATGGTACTAAGAGCAACAATAATAATATATGTATATATGATGCTCACTCGGCATGAAGAAACATCATCAATAATAATAATTATAAATATAATAATAATTATTATTATTAGTTAATATAATTTTATTACATTATTATTGTTATATTAAAGTGATGATTATAATTTTATTAAAATTTTTGACGAAGATGACAACTTTGATGATGATGATGATGATGATGATCATATAGGTAACTGTGATGATGATGATGATGATGACCATGTAGGTAACGATGATGATGATGATCACGACACTGCTTCGATGGATAACGAATTTGAAATTCTATCTCAAGGATCGCCTCAAAGGCATTCTTCAGACGCGGAAATAATTTGGAATTATTGGAATTAACTTCTGTGAGATTAAAGGTAAATGATAATAAACTGTAGGAAAGACATTAAAATCAGATTAATAGAAAAATATATTGAATTTCTAATAATGTTAATAATAATAACAATAATAATAATAATAATAATAATAATAATAATAATAATAATAATAATAATAATAATAATAATAATAATAATAATAATAATAATAATAATGATAATAATGATAATAATAAATAATAATAGTAATAAAATTCTGTGCAATTCAATTCGCCTCTCTAATAACATAACATCATAATCAGGCGATTTTGAACCAACGCCATGATTAGCTCGGCTGATCCGAGACTGGGATTTGAACGCAGGACCTACCGTCCATCACTCGACATGAAAATGCAGCGAACATCCATCAACGTGATCCCTTCGAACTGGACAAATGGAAGCCCGAAGGGAGGTGATTGCTGCTCGCCGGACGATTAATGCAGTGGTGCATTGATGGGGAATTGACTGAGTGGGTGGATGAGTGAGTGAGTGGGCGGATGGATGAGTGAGTGGGCGGATGGATGAGTGAGTGGGTGGATGGGTGGGTGGGTGAGTGGGTGGGTGAGTGAGTGGGTGGGTGGATGGGTGAGTGGGTGGGTGAGTGAGCGGTTGAACGAGCGATTCGAAGAATGACTATGGAGTCGCTTCAATAATGAATGGAATTGCGCTACAAAGAGTGTGCCTGATGGATGACCGTCGACTACGAATATGACAATGACGGTGGTAATGATGACGATGATGATGATGACGATGATGACGACGATGATGACAACAACAACATCACGGATAGTGAAAAAAATGTTTCATTCATAAGAGGTTGCAATTAATTTTCGACATTATTTTGGCACGTTTCCATCTGCACACATGAATGAATGCGATGAATGAATGAATGAATGAATGAGACGACAAAGAATTCACTGACTGATGAATTGGCAGATGAGCGAATGAATGAATGAATGAATGAACGAACGAATGAACGAACGAACGAACGAGCGAGCGAGCGAACGAATGAATGAATGAATGAATGAACGAATGAACGAATGAACGAATGAACGAATGAACGAATGAACGAATGAACGAATGAACGAACGAACGAATGAATTGAGAATGCAGGTTGGCTTGTCTCGATGCAATGATGGTGATTTAAACAACTTGCAACCCTTTTCATAAACAGGCAAACTTAATGAAAACAACGACCACAACACGACAATAAAGAACATTTAGCGTCAATATTTTAAACATTTAAACGTTAAAATGCGAAAATTATTATTTTGCATTTTAAAGTAAAAGACGGAAGTCATTACATGGACTGTTGAATGCAACCAAGCATGGATGCATTAGTGAATTATTATAATTTGGAATAATATATTTTGTTGTTGAATATTTCAATATTTTTATTTTAAATTATTTATTATTATTATTAATATTTACTGTATTTTATTATTATTATTGTTATTATTATTATTAATATTTACTGTATTTTATTATTATTATTATTATTATTATTATTGTTATTATTATTATGTTTGGAATTCCCAGGACGTTTGTCTGATCGATGGAAAATGCAAATATATTTTGAAAACTTTAAAACTAAAATTCCGATAAAAGTCATTTTTTGTTGTTGTATATAATATAATAAATATAATTTCCATAAGTTATTTTCTGTTTTTTTGTTTTTTAAATACAAAATTTCGTTTTATTTTGATTAAATAATTTAATTACTTAATTAAACATTGATAATATTTTATCAATAAATTGATTGTTTTTTTTTTATATTTTCTACGGATAAACAATTTCAAGAATTTAAAAAAAAACCCATTTCATTTTTTCACCAATCATTCCATTTATCCGTCTCTTATTCATCCCTCCGTCCGTCTATCCATCCATCCATCCATCCATCCATCCATCCATCCATCCATCCGTCAGTCCGTCCGTCTATCCATATTTTTCCATCGATCCTTTCATCTTCAGTTTCCATTTGAGGATCGTGTTTTATTATCATCCTGAGGTATTCGAGCGAGTGCAGTCCAGGTGTGGCGTGTTTTCCGAGTGTTTAATGAAGCGTCGGCCATCTTGTCGGTCATCTTGGCGGCCATCTTGGCGGCCATCTTGTTCGTTCGTGACGGTTTCCGTTCGCTTTAGAAATTTATTTTCCGTGCCTGTTAGGTATCGAGTCGAGATGGAAATTAAATTTGAAACCTATTACTTCCGGTTGTCAGTAGCAACCGCAACAAAGGACGTGATGCAAATTCTTGAAAATTCGTTGCGGAAATTATTCGCTAAGAAGTCTCTTTGAATTCGATTTCAGGAAAGACTTCTTTAGAAAGACAGAATGTAGAAAACAGAGAAAAAAAATATATATATGACTTCATTGTTTTATTATTCCGTTCATCGATTTTTTGGGCGTAATTCCACGTTTTACTGCTCGTCAAATGATTCGCATTTTGGGGCAAAACGCGAGTCCCACTACGACCTCAGTCACGTAGAAAATGCGCAAACGATCATCATTTTGGAGGGAAGACTTTCCAATAAAACTGTTATTTATTTATTTGTTTGTTTTATTTTAAAGAATTTAACATTTAATTATAAAATACATTTATAGATCATGGCTGAATAAAATTTTAATCAGAATTTAAAATATATTTTAATTTATTTAATAAGAAAAGAGTTTTAAAATGCTTTTAATTTAAAAAATAAAAATAAATATTTATTTAATACCGCGGACGATATTTGCTCTGCAAGCGTTAAAATTACCTTGAAAGAGAAAAATGTGTTATACTCATTTTTTTATCACATTTGAAAGATTTTTTTGGTATGTGAGTACCCATACAAACACATACATGCTAAGACACATACAAGAACACAACAACAAAAAACACATACATACTAAGACAAGAACACAAACATGATACAATAATGATAACGATACAAGAACAGAAACAGGGACAACAACAACAACAACAACAACAACAACAACAACAACAACAACAACAACAACAACAACAACAACAACAACAACAACAACAACAACAACAACAACAGTAACAACAACAACAGCAACATACAAATAAGAAAAAACGATTTCAATCCATTGTTTCCAATTCCAACAACAGGGACTTCATTGAAACAAAAAAAAATTTTTCCAGCGTCCACCTCGTCGCCATGACAACGACAGTTTACAAGATGATCGATGACGTTTAGCACGATTTGACGTTTTGGAGGTTTGACGATGCCGGTGATGATGATGACGATGATGACGATGATGACGATGATGACGATGATGATGACTACATCCAAGAATGAAGCCTCTGTTAGGCCACCCTTATAATTTATGCTTTGGGCGTCAAACTTTCAACTCCGAAACGTCGACTCCGCGTCAAGACAAGCAAAGATAACATTTGACGACAACGATGACTCGGGACGACATCCGTGACGGGCGCTACGATCGAAGCGCCAATTTCGCAGCAGAGGAGACGAAGTTAGCGCCTGAATGACAATTGCCTTTCGCACCAGAACTGCTACTTTTAAACGTCCACTGTCAGTGTAATTAACATAAATTAGAGTCTAATTATTAGACCAATTCGTCACGAAATGGAGGCAGAAAGATGGACGAAAGTCCGGAGATGAGGATTAAACTTTCGGGTCCTCGTTTCTCGTTTCCAACGAGCCCTGACGGATCCTGCCACGGGCGGATCTGGAATGCTTTAATCCTGGAAATGCTTTAATCCATTAATGCCCGAGTTTCGCGGGCGATATTAGGGGATGTTACTGGGAAAATCATCACGAACGATGTCGTAACAAAGAGAAATGATGAGGAAATCAGCGACAAACAGCAATAATAATAATAATAATAATGGTACAAAAGTAATATATTTGCTCGTAGCATATAATATAATAAATATTAAGTATATAGTATATATATATATATTTATAATTACGTAATAATATAATATAATAATTGTAGCCATAGGACTGTTTGTAGTAGCCTTGGAGTTTGTAAGCTTTTAAATTAAAAAAATAATAATAATTTAATTGCCGTGCCTTTACATCCCCTTGGGATAACATTGCGCACGTAAAATATTGGACAAATAAATGTAAAATGTAAATGTAAATGTAATTTTAAATAATTTAATTTTAATTTGGCAAAAAAACAAAACAAAATAAAACGAAATGAAAACAGACATTATTTAACTCTTGTAGACTTTTGTTTTCCTGTAAAAAGATAATAATTGCAAGAGTTCAGAATCATTAATAATAATTAGTCCTGTGATGGGCCGTTTAAAAATCCCATTAACTTTGAGGTCATGGTGGTTTGACCTTGTATGATAAATATTCATTAGCATTCTCTGGATGCGAGCATGATATTCGGTTGATTATTTAATATATTATGAAATATTTTTGAAATAAATTATTTTTTAATCTCAGATTAGAATAAAATATTTATTGACGCAAAATTGGACCATAATTGTAATTATATTATAATTATATTATAATTATTATTAATTAATAATTATATTATATTATAATTAAATGTATTAAATGGAATTTATGGAATAACGATTAAAATGGAATAAATTGGTTTTCGTAAATTTATTAAATTTAAAATATTACTTCAAATTGATCATCAAAGTGCCTGGAGAATAATTCGGAAATTAAAAACAAAAAATAAATAATTTTTGCAAATAATTAAAATTTAAAAAAAAAACAAAAAATAAAGTAAACGACGTCGTGGGTCGTTGGTTTTAATTTGGGCGACGAGATTATTAGGAGTGGTCATGTGATCGGGAGATTGATGAAAATTGGTTTTGAATTTAATGTGAATTTAATTTATTATATTATTATTATTATTGTTATTGTTATTATTATTATTATTATTATTATTATTTTTATTATTATAATCGAATATTATATTAATATTTACAAACATTTAAAAGTTGAAATGACATAAAACCTTCAATGTGGATCCGCACAACGTTACTCGTGACCTTTAAACCAACGTGACCTTTGAACCGTTGATTCTGAAAAAGTTGAAAGTGAAAAAGTTTTTTGTTCTCAATTTTAATTTTTTAAACGAACTTTGAATAAACGAATGAATTTATTTTTAAAGAATTAAAATCAAAAAAATAAGTGCAATAGGAAATTACAAAATCGACAGTAGCAACAACAACAACAACATCATCATCATCAACAACAACATCAGCAACAACAACAACATCATCATCATCAACAACAACATCAGCAACAACAACAACATCAACAACGACAACAACAATATCAACAACAAGCATGTCATCTTCTCCCGAACGATTCAATTGACATTTTTCTATTCAAGAAGAAACAATCGAATTTCTGAAATTGCTCGTTAAGCGCTATAAAAATTTCATATCCTCATTTTTATGTTCGCAGAACGACCTTTCAATATCCTGCTTTTCATTCTTAAATTCTTCCTTTATTCCATTTTTAAATTCATTCCTGGGAAATTCCAAGACTTATGTTAGCAATGGAACGGAATTATCAATATTTTTTTTATTTAAAATTAATTTATAATAATTGATTTTAAATTAATTAATTAATTAATTAAAAAAATAATTTACGATTTCAAATAATTGCAGATCTGGTAATCTTTCGTGTATTATAAAATATATTTTATTTATCCATGTTATGGTAAAAATTAGTTACACATTATTTCAAGAATTATTTCAATTAATTAAATGGAATTAAAAACTCAATACGTGTAAAATACTTTTGATGAAATTGTACAATATTGAATAATAATAAATAATAATATAATAAATAATAATAATAATAATATGCAATGCAATAATAGTAATGTTATTACTATTATTAAAATAATAACAATAAATATTAATATTAATTATTTTATATAATAATAATAATAAATTATTAATAACAATTAATTATAATAATAATAGCAATAGTTGGAAATAATTACATTTTGACGACGACATCCGATAGCAAAAACAACAAGAAATTAAAAGCACTCATTTTTCATTCAATTCCAGATTTGTTTAAAAAATCAGGAAAATAGGGATTTATTTATTTATTTTTGCAATTTATTTTGTCGGAGAAACTTTACAAAAATCTTTATCTTTGCTCAAAATGAATCTACGAATGCACTCAGTTCACGCTTTTTAATAAAACAATTTTGTAAATTTAATAATAATAATTAAAAAAAAAAATAATAATAACAATAATAATGATAATAAAGATTTCATGCTTTCCATTTGCAATGCGAAGAATAATTATCTCCTTAGCAGGCTCCGTTACAGACAGATCGAAAATCAACATAAATCCCATTTCCGGACTAAGGCATTCGATACCATGTGAGGGATTTGTTTTATGAGATTATTCATCACTGCCATCTTCGTCTTCGTCCTCTTCCTCGAGACTACTATCATCATCATCATCATTTTCGACCTTGGGGTAATTAAAGGGCTGGCCAGCATACCTTAATATGATTTTAACTCACCTCGGGGAGCCATGTTGTGGATGTTTTGCATTTCGATGGAAGTTCACTTTTAAATAATCCTTCACTAGTTTTCACTTCCGGTTCGTGTCCCTGTTTAGAAATCCGTTGCCATAAGCAACACCAACCGCAGTCAACCACCTCTTCGATGGCTCCTCCCCTTTAAAAGGTTTGGGGCGGGGTTTATGCCCCGAAAACACTCCCCCCACACTCCTTTCAATTATTGTCTGTTTTTGAGAGGTGATTTATTTCGCCTCATTAATATGCAAATGAGTTCCATAAATAAGTCATGACACGCCCACTCGCCGTTGATAATTTATTTGCGAGTGCAAGGAACAAATGGACAGCTTGCGTCCATTACTGGTGACGTGAGAGAAAACATGAACAGCGTCATTAAAATAAAATATTTGTAAATAAATTTAATAATTAATCTATAATCAGTATATTATGGTTAATAATATAATATAATAATATTATATAATATAATCATAATCATTATGATTATTCTACTTGTTACTGTTGAAAATATTTTTAAAATATTATGTAAATCTTTTGCTTGACTTTGACCCACTAAAAGCGACCAAACCATATTATCGCTCAGCGAAATGAACGACTCCAAAATGGACTCTAAGCATAACATTTTCTTCTTCTTCCGTTGAGCTAAGAATTTTTTTTATCTATGCTTCGCTCCATTGTGTTTGGTTTCTATGGCCTGTCCGAGTGATGTATTATCGTCCAGTAGCTACATGCTTCTGAAGGTTAAGGTGTGTTACAAATTGTCTTTAATTTCTTCTGTTATTTTTTTTTTATTTATTGTTAATTATCATTCTAATTGTTTACATTTTATGTTTGATTTTAGGAGCAATGGGGCAACCTGATCATGATCTTGAGAATGATATAAAAAGTAAAAAATATAAAATAATAAATAATAACATTGAAATATTCTTCTTAAAATAAATTTATGAAAATATTAACATAATAATAATAATTATATTAAATGATGGTTATTAAATTATTAGTATTTTAAAATTATAAATGTTTTTAATCTATTAAATGAAATATGACCAAAATGATTGATGCCGCTGACAATTACGAACGTATCGCAATTATTTATATTAATATTTTATTTTATTTTCATTAATAAATAATATTTATTATTATGAATTAAAATCAAATTTAATCTTGAGAAATAAGGGCGGAGTTATATTTTCCAAGCCGTAAAAAGTTTTTTGAAAAAAGTATCCATCACGGATGCTCCTTATTTTCGGTGCTCCATTTTTTATAAATATTTTTTATAAATATTTTTTTATAAATATTTTTTAAAATTTTTAATTATTTTATTTTAATGTCTTATAATTATTATCATCATCAGGTTTGTCCATTATTATTATTATTTCTATCGCTATTATTATTATTGCTTATATGAATGGTATTCGTATTTGTTTGTTTTTATTGTTATTATTATTATTATCATTATTATTATTAATGATATTTTTATTTTTTTTTAATCGGTTCTTTTTATCCATCTTTTCCACCCGGTGACACCCTCAGAACAGGATTTTTGTATTCCTTTTCTCGGACCATCAGTCAATCAATAGTTGGGGTTGCATTTGGTCGACACTTGGGTTCTCAGAGTGTAAGGGTGATGTTATATGAGGTTGCAATGGACTGACGAACCAGAGAAAAACAGGTCTTAGAGTAAAAGTTTATCTTTAAAATTTAAATAAATGTATGAAATTAATGTTTTAATCTTTAAAATAAATAAAGAAAATAAATATTCTTTTATTTGTTTCTATTTTTCTTTCTTTCTTTCTTTTTTAAAATTCAAAACCTGACACGATTTTGTTATTCCCCCATAATTAATTGCATCCAATGGCAGGCTAGGGGATGAATAGATTATGCTAATTGCGACCTATTTACATGATTGTCCCGTGAATGACGTCACGAGGGAGTGACAAGAAGGATGAATGACACGAGTAGAATTAATTACGAACTAAAAAAAAATCTTCTTTTCAACCGAGAAAAATGGCGACGAGAAAATTTTTTCCACGTCGGAGGTGGAGCTGAAGTAACACGACAGTCATTCATCCGTCAATCCTTCCATCAACTCTCTTATTCATCCATCTGCTCATCCATTTATTCGTTCATCCATCCATCAATCCATCTGCTCATCCATTTATTCGTTCATCCATCCATCAATCCATCTGCTCATCCATTTATTCGTTCATCCATCCATACATCCTTCCATCCATCAATCCATCTGCTCATCCGTATTTCCGTCCGTCCACCTGCCTTTACGGAAAGTGGCAAAGTGACCTCTGCCACTAATTACCTTTCTCTCAAGGTCACGCTGACTTAAACAAATCTTCGCCTGAAAAATCAAATTAAATTTCAAATGAGAACAAGAAAATTAAAATGTTCCTCCCGAATCGCAGGTAAATTGACCTTTGATGACCTCGGCTAAAGGTCACAGACGGACGGTTGGCAACGGTTTAGTTCTCTGAACTTTCAGAAGTGAAGAATCTGAAGAGTGATTGTGAATAATAATAATAATAATAATAATAATAATAATAATAATAATAATAATAATAATAATAATAATAATAATAATAATAATAATAATAATAATAATAACAATAATAATAATAATAACAATAATAATAATTATAATAATATTAATAATAATAATAACAATAATAACAACAACAATAATAATAACAATAATAATTATAATTATAATTATAATTATAATAATAATAGCAATAACAATGATAATAATAATAATAATTGTAACACGCGATAAA
Organism: Hirudinaria manillensis; assembly: GCA_034509925.1. Classification (NCBI taxonomy): domain Eukaryota; kingdom Metazoa; phylum Annelida; class Clitellata; order Hirudinida; family Hirudinidae; genus Hirudinaria; species Hirudinaria manillensis. Next base: position 1,751,553 of record CM067526.1, on the reverse strand, counting down.
CAAAAAAACACCAACACGAAAATTCCTTGCGAAAAGGTCGTTGAATTCGGTTGAGTATTTGAAGTTAATTAAGGCTCGTAGGACAGGAGTAGAGAGAGAAGCACAACATTCACTCGTCCATCCATCCATTCATCCATCAATCCGTCTGTCTATCCGTCCGTCAGTCCATCCGTCAGTCCATCCGTCTGTCTGTCCATTCACGTGCACTCGTCCAACCCGAGTTGTATCGAAAGATACAGAATGATATCTTGAAATAATTCCTGGCATGGAATGATGGATAGTTCCATGGAGGACTTCATTAAAGACTGAACACATAGGGATGCAGAAGATGGATAGGTAGCATGAAGGAGAAGATGATGATAATGATTGTTATTATTATTATTATTATTATTACTATTATTATTATTATTATTATTATTATTATTAATGTTGTTATTTATTAATATTAACAATAATTAATTTTATTATCAGATCATTATGGCTACAAAATTTAAAATTGTAAATTTATTGGAAATTAACAATAAATTTAAATTTATTTTCACCTTTTATTTGACAATTTCAATTAATTGTGGCCATAATTTGGCGGCCATTTTTTCTTTTTAATTCCTCACAAGAAAACCTCACGATTCAAAATCGTCAGCTTCAGAGACATTTTTTTCCCGCTCGTCGGCCATCTTAATGGGATGAATTTAATATCTTTGGTATTTTATGCCCTCTGTGGATAAATGAAAAAACATCCGTCACTTTTACCATTCTTTACCGACTTCTCGTAAATAATACAATAAATATTTAAATATTAATATAAAAATTTATTTATTTATTTTAATAAATTTTAAATAAAAATATTTATAATTTTTATGTTAATGTTTATATATTTATTAATTTTTAACTCGTTGTCTTCCTCCGCCAGTACTGAAGTCTCAAATAGTCCTGGCGCTCATAGAAAATGGCGCTACATTTTCTGCACGTAATAAGTTTTTTTTAATTATTATCTACAGAAAAAAGAGGTTCCCGCTCTTTTTTATTTTCATCTTTAACCATCATCATCATCATCATCATCGTCGTCGTCGTCATCATCGTCATCATCATCATCGCCATCGTCATCATCATCATCATCATCGTTGTCGTCGTCATCGTCCATGGCGTTTAGCCTTACTTCTTGAGTCATCCTGATGATATTGATAATGATGATGATGATGATGATGATTAATTTGTTTTCGAAATTTTAATTAAAATATTTTACCGGGTATATTTCGAGTGCCGCGAGATATTGAGAATAATTCCATTAAATAAACTAATTAGGTGCAAGTTCTAAAAAAAAAAAACCGAAATTATTATTTTTAAGATTTTACAGGAAAATTATTAAAAAAGAAAAAAAGAAAAAAAAATGCGTGTTCGTGCATCTTCTAAGAAACAGATTTCTGTGTCAACCGCGAGACTTTTATGCAAATCAACTCATAATTAATCTGAATTAATTAATTTATCTGAATTAATTAAATTAAATTAATTAAACCCCATCCATCTTGCTCATCCCACCCACAGTTCCCCCGCGGAGGGCACCTGGCCGTGCACCCCAAACGACGGAGGAAGAAGGAAACGTAGAAAGAACTGGAAACAGCTGCTGGAGCGAATATCGATCCAGTTGTTGTTGTTGCTGCTGGCATTGGTAGGTGGCGCTGCCAGCTTCACTTGCTTGGAACGGAAGCGGAGCACTTGTTCCTTCTGGAAGTATGTTAGTCGAGGTAGTGATGGACTGATGACGATGATGATGACGATGATGACGACGATGATGACGACGACTATGATGACAATGATGATGATGTTGGTGGTCGTGACGGTAGTGATCATGCTGACTTAAAAGAAAATAGACCTTTAAAGTCACGATAAAAGGGAGTCGATGGATCCGAGAGTACAAAATGAAAAGTATGGAGACATGGAGTGATAGATAGATATGAATAATAAATAAAATATGAATAAAAATTAATGAATAAACAAATAAATAAATAAACAAATTAATAAATAAATAAATAAATAAATAATGGAAAGAAAGGTAGGTAAAAGAAAAATTACAGAGGGACGGAGTGACGGATGAACCGATGCGGACGGGTTGAGATGGACGTGGAAACATGGAAACGTGTTCCGGGTTTTTCCACGATTGACAAGCAAGTCGTTGTGGTCCTGGAATTTAAACAAACGATGTTCGTGATTTCCAATCGTCACGAGGTCGACTTTCAGTATCGTTTTGCACTCGAAATCCGACCATTAATGACGATAATTAAATGATGACGACGATGACGACGACAACGACGACGATGACGACGACGACGACTACGATGACGATGACGATGATGATGATGATGATAATAATAATAACAATAATAACAATAATAATTACAATTTATTAATGCAGATGACTCCTGGCATCTAAAGTTCTGTCGCTGGTGTCGCTGTAGTCGTCATCGTCGTCGTCGTCGTCGTCGGGTCGTGTAAAGTCATTAGCTTCCAGTAATTACGGAAATAAATTCTTCCGACCAATTCAATCACTCCACCTTTTAGATCACGCACTTGTCAAATCATTCACTCATTCACTCACTCATTCAGTCACTCACTCACTCACTCGCTCAGTCACTGACTCATTCACCATAAATGATTATATAATCATTTTTGTTTCTCTGCATTATTTATTAAAAACAATTAATTGTAAAAAAAATAATAATAATAATAATAATAACAATAATAATAATAATAATAATAATTGAACAAACAAATTCGCATTTATCTCAAAATGTTCTCTGAGCGTGATTTGCGAATATTGCCAAACGATGAACTCATCAGATGAGATGATACCACGCTCGAACGATTAGTCACGGTTGTGTGGCTTTGGATGGATGGATGGTTAAAAAAATTATAATGTAAAATATGGAATAAATATAATTAATTATAATATAAAATATGCAATAAATATAATTAATTATAATATAAAATATGCAATAAATATAATAAGTAATAATGTTAAATATGCAATAAATATAATAAATTATGTTTTTATTATAATATATGTCTATGAATATAATTAAAATTATTAATATTTATGTTGTAGTAATAGTTACATTATTTAAAACATTAACATTTCGTATATAAATTTAAATATAAATATTATAATTTGTTATAAAATTATAACAAAAATTAAAGATTTATCGTGGTGTTGTTGTTGTTGTAGTTTGCAATTGTACTTAAAAGTCGTCGTTGGATTCAATTGTTTACCATCATCGTCGTCATCACCGTCATTGTCAGAGACCAGCGTCATCCATCCATTTTTCCAGCCGTTCTTTTATCTTTCCTCCCATCCGTCTATCCCTCCATCCTCCATCCATCCATCCATCCATCCATCCATCCATCCATCCATCCATCCATCCATCCATCCATCCATCCATCCATCCATCCACCCATCCATCCATCCATCCATCCATCCATCCATCCATCCACTCGGTTATTGCTGACCACGTTTTCAAAGAGTTGTTTGAAAAGTTTTCTCACGGGAGCCTTCAAAATTGTTCTTTTTCGTTTTTTGTTCTTTTCGAGCGGTTCCTAAACTAATTATTTATTTAACATTTACTATTATAATAACTATTATTATATTATTATTATTATTATTATTATTGTTATTATTATTATTATCTGACATTTATTGTAAGAATTTTGTAAAGATTCCTGAAAATAAATGATTTTTAGGAGCCATGCTCGTTTTTAAAAAGAATAAAATTAAAATTAAAATGCAATATAAATTTAAATTAGATTTAACATAAAAAATAATGTAAATAACTTCAATTTTGAGAGCCATTACTCTGGATTATAAATACTTGGGTACTTTGTCGGAGCTTTTGTAGGGGATAATGATCAATCTGTTGTGTTGACTAATGGGCTTTGAGATTTACGGGTCAAGCCCTTAAGTGCTCAGCAGCTGATTGGTGAAAATGTTGCACTCTAAATCTTGATGCGAAAAACATGGAGGAATAAACAAAGCATTTGTATTGTTTCTTGTCTTCTTTCTTTGTATGTTGCGATAAAAAACAAACAGCAACAAAAGACAAAGACGACGACAACAACATTTTCATCATCAGCAACATCGCTTATTTGACCTCAGAGTTCAATGCTAACTACACGCCTCAGATTTGATTGGTTGCATCGAGAAACTTGAAAAAGTTGAAAATGAATGAAATCATTTTTTGTTTCAAGAATTTTACGGAAATATAATTTATCTAAAAGAATTTTTATTAAAAATATAATATTTTTAAAATAATTTTTACGACCATAAAATAATTTCTCGAATTTCTTCAGAATTTTTCTTCCTACGAATTTGACTTAGTCAAGAATTCTCTTTTCCAACAAGTCTTTTTTTTATAAGGATTATTCAGTATTTTTATTTAATTCCAAATTTTAGTTATTAATTCAAGTTACTTAAATATAATATTCAATTTAAAATATTAATAATGGTATTTTATTGTTATTTTAATAATTTATCTCACTCGAGTATTGTATCATTTTGTTATTTTTGAAATAATAATTAATATTTAATATAATAATTAATAATAAAATAATATTTAATATTTAAAAATAAAAATATAAAAATATTCCACAAACAAATTTTTAGATTATTATGATTAAAAAAATCTTTTCCTTTTTTTTATAAATTGGGTTATTTGCACGCGACTTGGAATTACGTGGAAATCCAAGACAAACCCAACTAACAAGGTAGTGATGGGTCTGCTGGTGGTTGAATACGAAAATGGAAAATCTATTAGAGACCAAAATAGCCACAAGAATGTTTCTTGGAAGTTCCAGATGATTATGACGCCATGGTTACGTGATTGGCTTCTAATAATAATAATAATAATAGTAATAATAATAATAATAATAATAATAATAATAATAATAATAATAATAATAATAATAATAATAATAATAATAATAGTAATAATAATAATAATAATAGTAATAATAATAATAATAATATATTATATATTATAATTACAATCAATATAATTATTATTTATTATTATAATTTTACTAAAATTACTTTTGTTATAATAAAAAAAAAATACTAAGTTTATTTGGTTTCAAAGGTCATGAGTTCAAAGTCACAAAGTCAAGGCTAGACTCAGGAGTCTCATTTTTACAGCAGTAAAGCTTCCGACGATAGTGCGTGCAGTATTTTACATGAATAATTAAGTATTATCTAATGAATATTTAAATTTTATTTAGATTTAATGTTATAATTATTTTTATAGCAATAAAAAGAAACAGTTAAGGAATATACGGCCATTTTAACAAGTGAAATTTTCTGAAACAATGCCGCTGATGTTCCTATGTGATGACGACGTCGACGATGGCGGTGACGATGACGACGACGACGATGATGATGATGGAGCAGGAAGAAAATCATGATAATGATGGCAATTAACTGAAAAATATTATTAGCACCGTTCATAATGTGAGAAATAATTCTTTTCGAAATGATCTGAGAATGGCAAAATTTAAAAAAAATAAAAATTTGTTTTTAAAAATTGAAAATAATATTAATTAAAATGGCGATGGGGTCACTTAGTTCATGAGCTTCGAAGGACTACAACTTACTAGGCACCGAAGCCTAATTAAATCCATGATGATGATGATAATGATGATGACGAGTGCGACGACGATGATGGTTATGGTAGTGATGATGAAGTGTTGATAATAAAGGATGAGGATGTTGATGATGAGGTGATAGTAACGTTATTAAACTATTAAATATGGCGGTAGGGTCACAAGGTCACTCAAATGCGGAAACAGACGAAGTAGATACGAACTACCGCCATCACTCAGAACTATCCGGTTGGGAATGGAGTAAATTGATTGGCCATATCCAGGCTAGGCAGTAGATATTTACGGTGGATTTACAGCATATTTATAGCAGATATTCGTACATAAAATAGGAGAAAAATACAATAAAAACAATTTAACAAAATGGAGATTTAAGAGAGAGGCATTAAGTTCGAAACCGAGCAGCGGTCGGCATTTGTCTGCATTATCTGATGACCTTTCTCTCTCTCGAAGAAGAAACAGCTTTGGATTTACAACGAACAAAGCATCTCTTTCTGCCCGGTAGGCCTTGACCGTAAATCGTCACGCTTCGCTGAATCCGGTACCAAGTGAGGCGTGGAATACATCTGCGGAGGTTTACGAAATTGGACTTTGCCTCTGACATTGACGCGGTCAGTGGGCGAGTGCTGGCCTATGCTAGAGGTCAGGACATCATCATTATCATCGTCGTCATCGTCATACTCGTCTTCACAGTCATCGTCATAACCAAGCACTCGAATCGTTCAAACGTTGGTTTTTTGAAACTTAAATCGGCTTTTTTTAAATCTGCATCCCAATCTTGCGAAGAACTTGAAAACAAAGAATTGACAATTATTTTCTCTCAAAGAAATTCTATTTAATAATAAAACATCGATTCTTCTGAAATATTCATTTTTCAATTTAAGAATTTTAAATTCTCTTTCCAACTCGTTCTTCAAACGAAGCGAAAGAAGAAGGAAAAAAAAGAAAGATATTTTCATCCTTTTCTTTCTTTCTTTTTTCAGAATTTCGCGTTTAAATAATTTAAATATTTAAAATAATTTCGAACGCTGAAAGGTTCCTTAGTACTTTGGGATGGCACAATGGAGTGCTGTTAGACGTTACAATGGAGGGAAAAACATACGTAATGGAACTCATTAAGTGGAACTAGAGAGAAGAAAGATGCTCTAGAACGTTTCAGGATGTTCTACAAGGTTCTAGAATGATCTAGAATATTCCAGAAGATTCTAGAATATTCCAGAAGATTCTAGAATATTCTAGAAGATTCTGGAATGTTCTAGAAAGTTCCAGAAGGTTCTAGAATAGTCTAGCAGTTTTTACAAATGTTTTGGTTACATCTACTGCTTTTCGGTCTAAAGCGAATATCGTTGGTTACGTTTATATTTGAACTAGGTGTTCAATAAGATACAATCTCGGAAAAATAATTATTTTCTAGAAAGAATAATTTAATAATTATTTTAAACAACAATTCTTAATTAATGCCAAAGGAACCGTGACACGACAGGATTTGAACTCCTAAACTTCCGGTCGACGCGTCACTTTTGAGTCTGGGTTTGTTTTTCTTGAAACTCCATCCGATACATTGATCCTCCTTGACTGGAAGGAGAAGCCATCCGCATTGTCGTCATCACCTTCATCATCATCGTCATCATCATCGTCATCATCATCGTCATCATCATCATCATCATCATCATCATCGTCATCGTCGTCTCTTCGTGCGTGAACGCAGCAGTCGTTTTTATGGAATGATTATTACTTTTTTTTATTCCCTCGGTCACGTGCCATGCTGGGTGAAGTTCATAAACATTTTGTTCTTGCATTTTTTTTAGCACGGTTTCATCATTCTGCAAGTCCGTTGGGCTCCTGAAAATAATAATAATAATAATAATAATAATAATAATAATAACAATAATAATAACAATAATAATAATAATAATAACAATAATAATAATAATAATAATAATAATAATAATAATAATAATAATAATAATAATAATAATAATAATAATAATAATAATAATAACGATGATGTGATGCTGATAATGGTGATGATGATAATTTAATAATGATAAATCATAAATCAATAACAAATTAATGATAATGATGGTGATGATGATGAAAGATTGAAAGCGCAAACTCATTAATCGTCATTGCTATTTCAACTCCTTAATCTTTCAATCAAATTTAAACCTTCACCTCATCCAATCAGGTGAGAGCACGTCTCGAATCCCCTAATTTCATTGGTCGGTAGGTTCCGGATTCAATTCCCGTCTCATCCTCACTTTGTAAATAGAGCCTCATTTGGTGGATCTGATTAATCTGATATATTCTTAAATTTATCTTTCTTTTTTTTAAAGTTTATTCTTAAAATGAATTAATTTAATTTATCTTAATTTAATAAACAACTGTCCTAGAGACTCACAATTGGTCAATCGGATAGATTGGACGAATTGATTGAGGATGATTAGGACGGTGACGGTGACGAAGATGACAACGACATTGACGATGATGATGATGACTATGATGATGACGACGACGACGACGATGAAGATGGTTTCAGAGACTGGTGCATGTAAGACATAATGCGAAAGACGCGTGTCCAGAATGTTAAGAGGTGGATCCCTAAATTATTAAATATTTCCTGGTTATTCTGGACCACGCAGAGACATAAACATTATGCAAATGTTGATAATGGCGTTGTTGCATTTTCTGATCTCTTAAAATTAATAGAAAAAATTTCGCTGGGATAATAATAATAATAATAATAATAATATTAATTCATTATAATAATACTTATATAATCTCAATATTATTATGTTGTTATTGCTTCTAGATTTCAGACAGTAAGCCACACTAATATAACAACAACAACGACGACGACGACGACGACGACAACAACAACAACGACAACAACAGCAACAGCGACAGCAACAACAACAACGACGACGACAACAACAACAGCAGCAGCAACAACAACAACAACAACAGCAGCAACAACAACAGTAATCTCTACGGACGACAATCAATTTACTTGAATGGGTTTTCACACGAAGACCACCCACGCTGCTACGGCGAAGAAGCTTTTAAGGAGAGGACCACACACGAAGAAGCCGAAAGGAAATGGTCACGTTGAGGTAATTTTGGGCAAAAATAAAATGATTTTCAACAATTAAACGTTAATTTTCCACTCATTTAATTTAATTATTTACAAAATAAAATAAAATAAAATATAATTGGAGTCATTAAGTCACGTTGAGCGATAATAGGTGAGGTATTTGTACGGAAATTAACTTTTGTTAATATTCTTCTTTGAATGAAGATTATGGATAAATAATGTAATAATAATATAATAATAATAATAATAATAATAATAATAATAATAATAATAATAATAATAATAATAATAATAATAATAAACGTTCAACGTTGGTTCACTGATGCACCGAGAAAAGCTAATCATAACTCTTAATAATAATAATATTAATAATAACAATAATAATAATAACAATACTAATAATAACAATAATTTTTAATGATATTGGCGATATCAGTAACAAATGAGAAATATTCGTTATTTGAATGAAAATGTTGAAATCATGTTGCCTGTTTGAAATCAATTTTAAGCTTTAAACGAATTCAGTGAAACACTTTCAGGTGAGATTAAATTATCCTTGTTATGTTTTGTCGCTCAATGACATGAAAAAAGAATTTCAAATAAACAAGTCCAATTGAAATTATTTGATCGGGATTAATTCACCCACTCATCCCTCTGTACTCCCCATTCCTTCCTCCCCACACTCCTCAGCTTCCAATTCCCCCCCCTCTTAATTCCTCCCCATCATACCCCCTCAAAAAAAGAGACAGCTGACGAAGCAGCTCGTCTGACTAACAAGCTTATGGCACTTCTCCGATTTCACGGATTTTAATGTTGCTAATGATGCCAAACAAGCCCCTCCATCGCTGTCATCTTCGTCTTTGTCAACAACTACTGTAGCTGACGGGAATATCTAATGTTGCGATAACAACCACAAATGCCATCGTTTTATAGTATATATATATAACTATAAACCTATGTATTCCCAACGACAACAACGCCGACGACGACATTAGCAGCGCTTGTAAAACATCACACTTTTCACTTTCATCAACTACGATTTCAGCAATTCCAGCAATACTCCCAACAACAACGTCGCTACAGTACAACAAGTACAACAGCAACGACGCTTTCAACCACATCATTCTCATCGTCGTCGTCGTTATCGTCATCGTTCCAGTTGGCAGTCCTGATCAATACTGGTGGATAGGAGCGAAAGCATCATCGTCACCGGGACCATTGTTTATCGACGGAGACGACAGCTCCCACCTGCTCACTCCAGCTCGTTACACGAGTGGAATCCCCGCATAAAAATTACGGACGATACCGCGCCCGTCTTTCTGCCTGACTGCCCGTTTGTCTGTTTGTCCGTCTGCCTGCCTGACTGTCCCGAGGAAGAGGAAAACTCTTCCGACGTGTTTACGATTTTTCTTCTCCAGGCAAATTCCAGGAGCAAAGTGAAGATTGAAGATCCATCTCAATTATTCCGAGACCCGGGTCGGATTAAAAATAATTTATTTTCTGGACCGATTTCGTACGAAATAATGCATCGTTTGAATTCGTTAATTAGACACCATTTCGACACTGAAATATCTGCTAAAACAAAAGTAAAGAAAAACAAGAAAAACTAATAGCAGAAAAAATAGCATTTAAAAAATGTCTCGTTACTATGGCAACGACGATGCCGACTCGGCCAAGAGCGACGAGTACGGCTATGGCGAAGACTCATTCGACGAGAAAATGTCCTACGCGGCCTACAGCTACAACAATCGCCAACAACAGCAGCATCATCACCATCAACATCCTCATCCTCATCTTCATCATCATCAGGATGGGCACCAGCAGGCCCAGCCTCCGACTCATCTCCAGCACCATACGAACCACTACCATCAGCCACACCACGGTCTGTCGGGCAAAACGGTCGGTACTCCCCAGTCCGGTGATAATAACAAACTGGCAAACCTTCTGGAAAAGGGTTATTCCGTCTTGAAGCAGCTGAGTACAAATCCGGCAGCTTGTAAGATGTTCTATTCTCTCAACGAGGCAGCCTCGTCTGCCATTTTTCCTTTCTTGGCCATTTTCTTCAAGCAGATCGGCATGTCAGCCTCGAAAACCGGTGCACTGATCGGACTGAGAGCTCTTTTTCAGGTTGTCTTCTTCCAGATGTGGAATCGTGCCACGGACAGATGGAAGGCCTGGAAATGCATCCTACTAATGAGCTTGCTAGGCTGGATTATATGCACCATCTGCATACCACTGGCTTCCCCGGCACCAGATTCGTGTGTCGTCCATAATGGCTCTTGGCCCTATCTCCACTCTATAGATTCCTCTGACAAAGAAGAGGCCATACTGGCTCTTCCCTACATCGAACTGAGGAGGGGCAAGAGATCCATCAGAGAAGACACTCTCGAAGATGCTCTGAAGATACTAGAAGTCAAGAAACAAATGCTGAAGTCGAGAAAGAAGAGAAACAATGGCAGAGCTTTTGACTACGAATTCTTGTTCTTCACGACGAGCTCGACGACGACGACGACTACGCAGCCACCTCAGTATCACATAGGAATGGAGGAACACTTTGAAGAGGGGATCCCGGATCACCATGGATTAGAGGACCACGAACGCACCTATGGAGAGGAAGAAGAAGAAGATGATGATGAAGAAGAAGAAGATGAGGAACACGTCGATGGAATGGATGGAACTCACGAAGAAGGAGAACTCAAGGAAGGAGACCGAGTGAGATTCGATGTGGTTGTCAATCCAGAATTTCCAGACTATGAAGACGAGGATGGCGCCCCGGACTACTACGACGAACACTATTACGAGGGACATTACGACTTGCACCAGCCCATTGATACGCCAAGTACGTCAACGACTACAACCACCACCACCACGACAACGACGACGACGTCCACAACGACTAGTACAACAACAGCCAAACCGCCGAGAATTCAGCCATTTCTAGGAACCAACTACAGACCACGTCAGAGGCCCCAAAAGGGCAAAATCACACCCACCAGCGCTTTCGTATTTCAGACCCCCACGGTTCACGTCCCCACAACCGACAATATCCCGTACATACTAGCTACTACGCCAGTACAGACAATGGAGATACTGAATCTCTACCGATTCAGACACGTACCTAACTTCGGGCAGCCCCATCTCGGAATATCGCCCTTGCGCATCACCAACTTTAAGTACGGGGTCCATCCAGGTCCAGTGGACTTACCGTGGCCCCATCAGCAACAGTCCCCTGCGGTCGACTCGCAGCAACAGGGTCACGACCTTCTGAACCCGGTTCAGTCTACTTTGGTCTATCGTTCTACAGACGTAAGAAATTCATTCTTGCTCCTTCTTTTCTTGCTCATCATGGGCGAATTCTTTAGCTCTCCTGTGGCCATTCTTTCGGATATGGCCGCTCTCATAGCATCCGGCAATGATGCCGAAATATTCGGGAGACAGCGCATTTTCGGCACCATGGGTTCGACCGTTGTCGTTTTCTTTCTGGGAGTCGGTCTGGACCGTTCGACTGAGGCCCACTGCGGCAGCGGAGACCCTAGTCCCGATAGGGACTATGCCGCCTGTTTCATAACCTACACTTTCCTGGCTTGCTGTTCTGTTCTTGCAGCTTTTAGGTTAAAATTTGACGACGAGGGAGGCAATGATCGACGCTCTACCCTTTTTCCTCTGTCTGGATCGGGTGTCCTTGCCCTGAGTGAGATGAAAGATAGGGCTGTAGACAAAGTGAGGGAGACGTTGACGAGAAAGAAGCGACAGGATCGTGAGAACCTCGTGGAAGCGGACGAGATGGAGGGCGGACCCGTGGGGTACGGCTTTGTCTCCAAGGGTCACTGCAACACGGGGGTAATAACAGACGACCTAGATGGGTACCAACAGAAGTCGGCATTCGACTCTCATCTGACCAATTCAGTTCAGAACCAGAAAAACCTGTTGAACGAAAAGTCATTCCTTAACGGCCAAGGTGTCGCGAGGCACAGCATTGCCAGCGTCAACAACCCTTTCGAACAAGATTCTCTGACCGACGTCTCCGAATTCGCCCTTTCCATACCCTGGTTCTACGTGCCACGAGGCTACCCTGGATTTTCTAGCGTTCAACACTGGAGGGTGACCTTGGCTGCCCTACTGCCGGCTCGTTTCAGTTTCGTCCTATTTTCCATCTGGTTTTCCGGCTTCGCATCCGGCGCTTCCATTTCCTTTCTCTTCTGGCACCTCCTTGAACTCAAGGGAAACTTTACTCTCTTTGGACTGACTTTCGTCTTCGGCCAGTTGTCCTGCATGACGGCCTATCTTTTCTCCAGGAGCGCCGTCATCCAATTCGGTGAGTATTTTTTGGATTGCATCGAACGCTTTACAGGTTTGCGTCTTGAAGGGGTTTGATGTCAAAGATTTTACCACCCAGATTTTAGACTTTTTCAACAGATTGCTCCGTGATAATGGTGATAATGATGACGCTTTAGCAATAAGTTGATGGTGATCGTGACATGACGCGATTGTTTTCGATGACATTAAAGATCATACGATTGCTATAATCGGAATTTAAAAAAAAAAAAAAGAATAGAGGATTTATAGAGTTTGTCAATGTTAAAGCAGAAACAAATGTTGATTGTGAAGCAATGATGAACGTCTGCAAAAAAAATTTATTTTGAAACACCATCAATCGTCTCGTCGAAGCATTATGCTGGCCATTTGTTAGCGTCTATTATTAACTTTCTGCTCCAAAGAATCAAGCGAAATCGTTAATCGTTGGTTCTAATCATCGCCCAAATGTCTTTTTATGTAGGCTGCTACTATAGTGGAATGTCGATGGTTGAGTGAGTGACTGGGTGGATGGCTGGGTGGGTGATTAAGTGAGTGAGTGGGTGGGTGATTGATTAAGTGAGTGCAAAAGAATGGATGGGTAAGATTCAGTGGCTTCTTTTAATATTAGTATTATCATTATTATTATTATTAATTATATTTATTAATTATATTATTTATATTATATTATATATTATTATATTATTATATTATATTATTTATATTATTTATTAGTTGTCATATTAATTTCCGTGCTATTAATAACATATTATACCAAATTATTTTTAACGCGTTGTTATATTATATGGTTTTTGCTATTAGAGGTTTTTCAAAGTCAGGATTCCTGGTTTTCTAATAATTTTCTGTTATTATTACTAGAGATATTATTAAACATTAAAATTGTCAATAAAATAACTAATCTCATCCCAAGGACACATAAAGGTCATCTACGCTGGTCTGCTGTGCTGTGGAGTGAGATTCATTTGCATTTCCTACCTGACCAATCCCTGGTGGGTGCTACCTGTGGAGTTCTTCCAAGGTTGGTCACGTCATCTTCCTTTGCACCTTTCCAACATAAGGTACATCGATGCCTTATTATTATTATTATTTTTTATATTATTATTATTATTATTTTATATTATTATTATTATTGCTATTTAGAAAATATTATTTTTGTAAATATTTTTATTGCACTTGCTTCGAGCATACCATGCAATTAGGAGTTCCTAATTGACATTATTGATAGGTTCAATAATATTGACAAACATCGTAATTAACCTAGCAATTATTATAGCCGGCTTTAAAAATTATTATTGTTACGAGATATTATGATTTATTTGTCCAGAAAAAAAAATATATATCCATTAATATTTACTTTCGTTGACTCTTGTTTGTAAAATTATTCTTGATTCGCTAAGCCGGGATTTCACGTGCTCGGTCATTCATCATCTTCACTTTTCGGGAGAAAATCTGGCAGTAAATTTTGCTTCCTTTAAAAAATTAAAATAAAAAAAAAAACGTTATAAAAATGTTTCATTAATTCTTAAATTTAACAAATAATTTTGAACATTTTTATTCTGAAATAAGAGAAACTAATTTGAAAAGAATTGTTTAAATGAACGAGAGACCGTTCTGGGATCAAGAGAAGAAAAGAAAGGGAGATTTTGTTGCATTTTGTAGATAAATTTATTCTCTGCATTAAAAGAAAAACAACAACACAAAAGCAAATTTCTTGTTGTCTAAATTTAGTAAACAGGATGCATAAATTACTTTTTACGGTCCAATCTTTGTTAAGGCAGCATTAAACATGCATGCGAAGCAGTTTCTAATTTCGGCGATAAACTGGAGAAAATCGAAAACAATTAAAAATAAATAAATAAATAAATAAATATAATAAATATATCCATAAAAATCACTTTGCCTACACGATACAAGTTTATCGGAAGTTTATCATCTCGGAAATAAAAGTATACCCCAATAGAAGGCATCATGTCCTATTTTTTGGGGGGAAGGGTGCATTAAACCCCCGCTTAATTCATCCTATCCATCCATCATCCCCTAGGGCTCACCCAGGCGGGTCTGTGGACAGCGGCTTGCTCATACGTCAGTCAGGCCTTGCCGAACGACCTGAAACCTTCCTGCCATCTGGTGGTCAATGCTGTCCACGGTTCTTTCGGCTGTGGACTTGGAGCGATAATCAGTGGTTTACTGGTTGATCAGTACGGTTGGTGGTTGTTTTGTATTTGTTGATGGTGTTGTTCGATTGTTTAGGAATTGTTTTAATTTGATTTTATTTTGTTATTATAGATTTTAAATTGTTATTATTATGATAATATTTAATGATTTATTATTTGAAATTCGAAGTTAATTTGTGGACGTTTGACTTGGAATTTGACTTGGTTTGACTTGATTTTTTTTGTTGTAATATGTAATATTGAAATTGCTGCCCTACAAATCGGTGCCATCTTAAACGGATTCTCACAACGTCTGATGAGTGACTTGAGTCTCGAAAATGGAATGAATTTCGCCAGCCACGAACTTATTTTACTCGACTCGAGAGAGAAGTACAGGCTTCCATGTCGGTATCAGTGGAATTAAAAAATAAATAACAAAGTTTCATTCTTCTCTTCTTCTTCTTTTTCATCTATTTCTGTTCCTGTAGTGCTTCCATCTGGAAGTTTAAATCACTCAGCATCCGGCTTAATTTCCGCACTTGCTGCCTTGAAAGACGCTTTGATCCACCCCCTCCAGAGTGGGCGTTAATTCTCCTGATGGAAGGCTGGAGAAGACTTCGATGATGACGACGACGACAATGATGATGATGACGCCTCGAGTGGAAAATGAGAGAAAATTAACTTCTCTAGTTCAGAAGCACTCGAGATATTTTTTTTTAGCTCGCGTCATGCGCTTCACGTCAAATCTGACATCGTCGTCATCACCATCGTCATCAACACCGTGGTCGTCATTTTAGATTCAATTACTACTGAAAGTCGATTTCTCGAGAATTTGAGAACCGCAATTCATGTTGTAAGACAGTAAGGGAAGGTACTTTGGCGCCTTTCCAGTTAGCCGTCACCGAATCGTCTGCCTTCTTTTGTCACGTGTCATTCCAATTGGCGGGAAACCCTATTCAGGGAATTGATCTTAAAAACCAGTTTACTGGAGTTCATGATTTTATTTTTTTGGTCTTTTACCTCTCATCTACCCTTTCATCTTCGTCGTCGTTATCTTCTTCATCATTATCACCGTCGTCGTCGTCATCATCTTCATCATTAACATAATCGCCGTACATGGTATAACGGCATGAAGCCTCTCGAAAGGCAAAGAGGTTTTTCAATGGATTAATTCCATGCCTCCAACAGCACTTGAAGACCTACAACCTTTGACGGACAGAAACTCCTCATCCTGCCCTTTAAGCCACTCCCACCTATTCTCCACCCCCTCATGCCGAAATGAAACTGAAAATTTCCCCGGCGTTTGATCATGAAAATCGAAACCGCGGAATGGAAGCGAACAATGATTTCCGTCCGGTTGAGCGATATTTAGCGGCCCGAATCGATGGACTGACATCAATGCAGCGATGCATGGACGTACGGTTGGATGAATGATGCTGTAAGTGGAAAAACTAATGAATGAATGAATGAATGAATGGATGGATGAATGGCTGAACGGATGAATGACGCTGTGAATGGAAACCATTGATACGTGACTTCCACACATATACACAAACATTCTCTCTCTATCTCTCCCTAACTCTCCCAGGCACCGTGGCCGTATTCCGGATGTTCGGAACTTTCAGCTTCCTGGTCTTTCTGTTCATCTTCCTGCTGAACTTCTGCTACCTCCGCCCCCATCAGAAGCCGGTCGACAGCAGGTGGTTCTACGACGTCGGCAACAAGGAAGTCGCCAGCGGCACCGGCGGCTCCAAGACGCAGTCGTCGGCGGCCGTCAACAGCTCCGCAGCTGTCGCTGGCAAAGCAGGTGCGTAGAGCTGATGGCACTGCTATTGATGTTGCTAGCTGCTTGAAGACTAAGTCTTTTGATGATGCTTTGGCTTTTAGTTTTGTCTTGATACTGCAATGAATTATTAATGATGATAATGAATATAATTATGACTTCAGCCGTCCAATAATGAGACGTTATTGACATAAATAACAATGAATATTATTACAGTAAAGTAACAACAAGTAAATTATAATACTACAGAAAGTATAATACAATTTATATAATAATAATAATAATAATAGTAATAATAATAATATGAATAAAAATATATAAAATATATAATTTATAATTATAATATTTATAATATAATTATTTATATATAAATATATAAAAAATAGATTTTCCAGCCCTAATTCAGACAAATAAAAAAATATTTTTTTAACAGGGGCCTCTTCTCAAGCCCCGGGTTCAAATGGTGGAGGTCAAAGGAATCCATTCCATCGGCCCTCATCTGCTTATGCTCATAACCCTTACCAGGTCTACAACTGAAGGTAGGCAGATGCTAATTAGGTTAGCTGATGAATATTTAACTAATCGTGATTGATTTTCTTTTTATGCATTGATTATGTTAATGAATGGGTGTCGCCAATTGGATAGAAATATTTTGATTAAGTGAGTTTTTCAAATATAAGGGTAGAGACAGTTTTTTTCCTGGAATTTGTGATTAATAGTTTATATTTCTACGAATTGATTTTAATGAAATAAAAGCAAATTAGTGACTTTAGTTGCCAAAACCGTCAACTGAGATTCAAGATTCTATTCAATTTATCCAATCTCATCAAGAGCTTATCAATCAACGAATTTCAATCAATGCCTACCTCGTGACTATCAACCACACTATTATACGTAACGTACACAGTACATGTAATGCAATCGGTACAAAGTCGTCAGTCTAGTACTTTAAATTCTCCTCCAAACTTCGAAAGCAAAACCACACCTGGAGAACAAGAGCCGACGTGATGGATGACGGAACAACGGAAACCATTTCGACTTTTTTCCGCTGGAAACCATCCAACATAAAAACAAAAGCTACAGTTTCTCCTTACGAGATTCTGCTCACTGACGGACGACTTGAGGATCGAATTTCTGACTTCCTGAGGTTTAAAAATCCTCGGAACGTGAGAAATTCCTCACTTGGTACAGCCCAAAGACTGATGGCTGTTGACAGCTTTTTGATTGCAACAAGTGGAATAGCAAGGCCATCAGTGGAGAAGGAATGTGATTCAATAACAAAAAACACCATCAATCCTTCATTCCAGCAGTCCATTTATTCCTCAGGCCGTCCGTCCATCCATCCATCTACTTGTCCGTCCATCCGCTCGTCCATCCATCCATCAATCCAATTATCCAAGTCATCGAAGCATATTATTTCATTTCTTTAATCTCATGAGAAGATAAATTTTAAAGAAATAAAATAATAATAATAATAGTAATAATAATAATAATAATAATAATAATAATAATAATAATAATAATAATAATAATAATAATAATAATAATAATAATAATAATAATAATAATAATAATAATAATAATAATAATAATAATGAAATCAACAGCAACTGCTGAATATTCATTAATGCACTCCACGAACCATATTTAACGATCGTCCCCCAATGAATAATTAATGAGACCCTTAATGACCAATGATATGTTGCCTTAACGATATGGCATGACGATGACGATGATGACGACGACGATGATGACGACGATGATGATGATGTCATTGGTCAGAATTAGAGGCCTGCTTAATAATTCATGTGTCTCATTAGTCCACGATGTCTCCCGAGAGGCAACACTATCCCGGCCAATATCCTATCTATTGGGTCGTTTCCAAAGAATCATCATCATCATCATCGTTAAAGTCCTCATCGTCGTCGTCATCTTCATCCTCGCCGTCGTTGTCGTCGTCTTCGTCGCCAAATCTGATCGTATTATTAGTAGATAGTATTCCTCAAAACGGTGGTCCTTAAAATCTGAAACTCATCGTGAAATGTAGACCTCAAATAGTCATGGTAAGAAATTAATTAAATAAATTATCAACAATTATAATAATAATAATAATAACAATAATAATTATGATGATGGTGATGATGACAACGGTAATTGAGTCTTTAAGCGTCCGTTGTCCAAGTCCGACAGAATAGTTGTTATACAACAACATGACTTTTTTTTGTATTTTAATTTTTTCAGAGATCGACAGAAGGTGAAGAAGAAGGAGCATCGCTATCCATCAGTCCCCTGTAGAAATCCCTTTTCCACGAGTGGAATGTTCGTGTGACGTCACAGCGGATTGGTTGAAGAGATGGACTCCAGAGGATGAAGATGATGAAGATGATGATGGCTACCCTCTAAATCTAACTCCACCAGTCATATAGGCACACACACACACACACACACACACACACACACACACACACACACACACACACACACACACACACACACACACACACACACACACACACACACACACACACACACACACACACACACACACACACACACACACACACACACACACACACACACACACACACACACACACACACACACACACACACACACACACACACACACACACACACACACACACACACACACACACACACACACACACACACACACACACACTCACAAAACTACACATGCAAAGACAACACAACACACACACACACACACATAAACACACAAATACACAGACAGACAGGCAGACAGACAAACATTCATGGAAGCTGTACTTTACGTCATCGTAAACTGACGTTATCTTCCTTTTCTTTTCTTTGCTCAGACGCTAATTATTCTGTCAATCGTCGGCCATTTAAAGAGTAGTCGTTCATTCGTAGTCATGGCAACGACCTTGAAACATCCGGCTCAAAGTCAACGGAACCATCTCTCGAGGTCATGTCACGTCGTGTCGAGGTCATATTGAGGTCATGTCGAGGTCATATTGAGGTCATATTGAGGTCATGTCATTCGAATGATGACGTAAGAGCGGTTGTGACGTCGTCATCGTCATCAATTTGCCGTGTTGTTTTTCAGCGTCACATGGTCGATAATAGGACGTGCGAATGTGTTTCAATATTTTTCTTTGTTGAGGTGAACGAAAATTATTTTCGACACGTTTAATTTATCAGAATTGGAAATATTATCGTCTAAATTATTTTACTGCGAAAATTAAAAGTAATTGTTACCAGATTTATTAAAATTATTATCTATATAATTTGTATAATTTATTAAATAATTGCAAAATATAAAAATCATAAATATTATTTACAAATTAAGTAATATTTAAATATATATTATATCTATAATATTTAGTTTATTTAATCTATATTTTATGTAAATAATATTTAAATCTTGTTTAATTGAAGGAAATTTTGGAAGAAAAGTTGAATTAAAAAACCAGACATTTAATTATTTTTTTGTCACGAAAATTGAATTTCTTCCTCAAAATGTTCCCGATTAAAATTAATATTTTATTTGATTTTAAATTGAATTTATTAATTATAAATTAAAATAATAAATAAATAAATAATTTAAGTTTAATTACTGATAGTAATATTGCTATATTATTGTAATTGTAACAATTTAATTATATCTGACATATATATACATCATGATATTTTATGATTTATAATTTATTACGATATATTTATTTATTAATAAATTATTTGCATTAGATTTGGTCTTTCATCACCTCATTATAAATTGTTTAGTATTAAATCGACGTCATTTGACATTTCCAGTTTGACTTCACGTCATCGTCATCGTCACGAACTCTATTTTTGGCGGAAAAGAATGAAAAATATTTTAAATTGTATTTTAAATTATATCGATTTAATTGCTTAAAACGTTAACGCGCCGGAAATTGCGCTAAAATCGAGCTGAAGTTGCGTTATATTTTCTTGGAACCAATCTGGAATTCTGTCCGCTGTTATTCGGCCATTTTGTAAATTTTGGAGGACGAAATTAATTTATATTTAATGGAAATTGTTGAAAATTAAAATTATTTGAAATTGAAATTATTTGCCATGACATCTTGCGACACGGAGAGTTTTTTTTTGGATCGAAATTGGTCTTAATTTCGGATGATGTGATCTTCAAAATATAAAAAATAAAAATTTTACTTCTCATAAAAAAGAAGATATTAAAAGAGATTTTAATTTTATAAATATATAATTTAATTTTCCCGTTATTGTCTTTAAATCGACTTGATATAAATCTGTTTTATGATCGAATATCTTTTTGTCGGCCATTTCGTTGCATTTTGCTTGCTTGCTCATCAGAGACGTACTCGTAAAAACGTAAACCTTCTGAAATTAATTTAAAACTTTATTGAATAAAACGTTAATTTATTGTTCACAATTTATTTCTAAATCTGTAGAAATTAGTGTGCTCAGAGTTACACTTAATTTCGTAAGCCGTGGTGTTATTGTAACTAATGTTGTTGTTATTGATGATGATGATGATGATGATGATGATGATGATGATGATGATGATGATGATGATGATGATGATGATGATGATGATGATGATGATGATGATGATGATGATGATGATGATGATGATGATGATGATGATGATGATGATGATGGTGTTGTTATTGATGATGATGATGATGATGATGGTGTTGTTGTTGTTGTTGATGATGATGAAGATGTTGTTGCTTCTTTTGGATGACCAAGATTTGGATTGTCGCCATCAAATCCACATTTTCTTCAAAAAAAGGACCACCTTTGCATGCATGGTAAACATTCTCATTTCGAGGTTATTATAATAATAATAATAATAATTATTATTATTATTATCATTATTATTATTATTCTATTATTATTATTCTATTATTATTATTCTATTATTATTATTATTATTATTATTATTATTATTATTATTATTATTATTATTATTATTATTATCATTATTATTATTATTCTATTATTATTATTCTATTATTATTATTCTATTATTATTATTATTATTATTATTATTATTTTACCATTTTATCGATCAACTACTTACTTTAAAAGAGTTTAGATTGCAACATTTGGAATCACTTAAAATAATTTTCTAAAAGTCTCTTGATATTTTGACTTTTTTTTTCATTTCAACTCAACACTGAGTATTTATAACGATTTATGCCAAATAAAATCCTCTAAATTAAGTGTGTCAAATGACGTCAGTGATGACGTAGCAGGGTTTCCCATCCTGTTCAAATTAGGTCAACTTAGTATCATTGAAGCGTGGAGAGTACTAAGCACAAATTATACGCATCATTATCAGCTGTAGTAACATTAGAAACATCTGAACCGATGAATATCAGAATGAATTCTATTGTGAGATTATTGTGTTGAAATAGAAAACAATACTGCCTCTAAGAGGATTGGTGACATCTGACGACCTAAGTTTGCTTCTGGAAGGAGTTCTTGCGCTACGAAATGAGACTTCTCAACGTCTGGAAATTGTCCTACCTCATGTTGTATGCTGTTTTTCATGGTCTAGAACTGTTAATGAAATGCTTCAATCATAGGTTGGTCAGTTGATACGATTGGTTGATTGATATGTCTTTTGTCGTCTTTTTTTTATTGTAGTTGATTTCAAAGGTATTTGTTGGAGTTGGTATTGATATTACAGAAAGGTATTGGCCATAGTATCGACGACATCTTTTTATAGGACTTTATTTCTTAATTATTCTTATTATAATATTGTAATATAATAAAAAAAAAAGTGATATCGTCTTAGAAATTATTTCCATTTAGTAATGAAACGATTTTATTCGCTAAGTTTCAAAAACATAAAATATAGCATCCGGGAGAAAAAAAAATTTTTTTCGAAGACCTTGAAAACGAATGAAAACGAAAGACAATAAAATATTCATGAAAATTGTTTAAAATTCAAGAAAAAAAATTACATCGTATTTTTTTTCGGTGTTCATGCTGTCTACAGATGTAACTTCCGGATTGCAGTGGGCGGTGCTGGTCTTTTTCCAGAGATCCGTCAGGAAAGCTGGAACGCACGAGGGCGAGCCCTTTCTCCGGGTGATGGTCCTAGTGGTAGAGTTGCCTCTGGCTTGATTCGGAGTCATAGACCTCCTAATATCTGTTCTCTGGCGTTTTGCTATCTGGTAGATTCGCATGCTTTTGTTCTCGAACGTGCAGACTTCAAGGGACTATACGAGGTGAGTGTTCGAGAAGAAACAGATTTGTTATCAATGAAAAGATTGAAAGCACAAATGAAATGGAAGAAAAATCACTCGACATTTGGAATATTTGCATAGCGGGGAAAGGATATTTCGGCTCTCCGAGAATTTTTTAATTCATAAAAAATATGAAATCCAAGAAGCAACCGGAAGTTCTGAATCAAGAGTCAACGGTCAGAGGTGCGTGGGCATGGAATGGAATTTCTGCTTGGGGAATTGCAACTTTGAAGAGAATTTTAATTTATTTCGTGTGATTCGTTGTTTGTGGTTGTTGTTGTTGCTGTTGTCGTTGTTCGCTGTTGCTGTTGTTGCTACAAGTTCAACAATTTTTTAATTCAAGGCCCATTTCTCAGTCCTTTTCGTTTTCTTGGTCCATCATAGTCGTCGTCGTCGTCGTCACAATTTTTTTGAACCTGAATGCAAAATGACCATCGCTTATTCAGGTGCTAGGAAGAGTACACCTGTTGACAGGTTAGGAAGTGACTGCGTCTGTCACCTTCTTGATAGCTTTTATGCAGCAACACCACCATCACCACCAACAACAACAACAACAAACTGTTGGATGAATATCGTAGGAAGGATTTTAATTTCAAATCGGAATTTTATTGAACTCAGAAGTTGAAATTAATTAATTAACTTCGGTTTATGATGACGATGACGATGACGATTACGACTTTTTTTAAGGTGAAGTGACTGTCCATGATGACGAAATTCGATTTCGACACTGAAGACAAAGAAAAATAATAATAATTGTACAAATATATTACGAATATTATTATTAAATATTTTTTAATTTATAATTAAATTTTATATTCATTCAAATAAAAAATAATAAATAAATATTTTGACATAATGACGATAATTCTCATCTTATTAAGAAATAATTAACCATAATTATGTCTAATGTAAACAATAATAAAATATAAATTATTATGGTCAACATATATTAAATGAAATTCAGCAAAAGACCACCCACCTAGCTCCTGTCCCCATCTGAGACCTCTTGTGTGGTCCGACTTTTGAATAGAGAGTGCACTCTGGAGATGATGACGACGATGACGATGGTTGTGATTGTGGTGACGGATATTATGATGTCGATGATGATAGTACACTAATAGCGATCATAATAGTAACTGTACTGAGTGGGCTGCCCTATGGGAAATGGGAGCAACACGATTGATTTTGATTTCGATTAATGTTGATCTTATAAATGACAATTATATTTCACATAATATTAAAGATATTAAAGGATATGTTTTTTTCAAATATAAAAATTAATTTTCGCGTTATTGCGTTTAAATCGATTTAATATATTCTATTGTTCATTAAATTCCTTTTTGTCAGCCATTTTGTTGCATTTGCTTGCTTGCTCACCAGAGGCGTACTCGTAGAAACGTAAAGCTTTCGAAATTAATTTAATACTTTTTAATACAATTTAATTGAATAAAACGTTAATTTAATGTTGACAATTTATTTATAAATCTGTAGAAATCAGTGTGCTCAGAGTTACACTTAATTTTGTAAGCCTTGATGTTATTGTTGATGATGATGATGATATTGATGTTGTGGTTGTTGCCGATGTAATAGGATCATAACTTGGATTGACGACTTCACGTTCCGAGCGTTCCGAACGCTCCCACAATTACCGGTACGACTTTAGACTTCACGTTCCACATCCGGTTAATTTCAATCTCCAGGTCCTTGTATTTGCTAATTTTTTCAGCTTCTTTAAGCGCGATGTTTTTATCATCCGGGACTGAAACATCAATTAACATGCACGACTTGGATCTCTTATCGTGGATGACAATGTCGGTCTGTTGGCCAATATTTTCCTGTCCGTGATAATTGCGTAGTATTTATTATTATTATTATTATTGAAATGATTATTATGTGATATCATCCTAGAAATTATTTCCACGTAGTAATGAAATGAGTTTGTTTGCTAAGATTAAAAATATAAAAAGAAAATATATAAAATATAAAAGATAAAGAAAAAATTATTTTATTTCAAGATCTTGAAAACGAAAGCAAACGAAAGACAATAAAATATTCACAAAAATAATTCTAGAAAAACAATATCACGTGGTTTTTTTTTTCTCAAATTCAAAGTAAAAAAATTTATAATTCTAACGAAAAGAATCAAGTGGCAATCAAACTTTTCCCAACGACCACAACTGCAACAATAGCAACGGCCACAACAACTGGCTAGAAACTACGAGAAGAACCACAAAACATATCACGGGGAACACCGTTTCATTCTAATGAGCTTCCAGTACGTCTCTTTGAAATCCCTGTTCGTCAGGGCATAAACACACGGATTGAAGAGACTGTTGCAGTAGCCTAGCCAAGTCAGGGTGTCTTCGAACCACCTGGGGATGTTTTGGCAAGATTCGAGTTCGCAGAAGGGCAGCACGACGTACATGATGAAAAAAGGCATCCAGCAGGCACAAAAGAGACCCATCAGAAATCCCAAAGTCCTGATCGCTTTGTGATCGCTCTGCTGTTTCAGTTTGTATCGGCCAGGTTTTGGTATGATTCCGAGTTGGCCCGATAGGGTAAAATATGACGACCTGTCTCGAACTCTAGAGGAGAAATTCGCCGATGCGACCCTTTCTTTCAAGCCGTTCTGACAAAAGGGTTGAACCCTTAGAGCATGGAGATTCTGCTGTGATAGAGATTCGGCGAAGATACGCTGTTTCTTGACAGCCTCTTGTCTGAGAAACGTCTTGGAAAAGTCGCTCAAGCTTGACGACAAACGGCCAATTTTGCCGATATAGCTTGGCATCGATTCCCTGTCGGATTTCGAGCGAAGGATTTGAGTCGGCAACTTGAAAGCATTCTCTCCTGAGAGAACGGATATCTCTTTGTTGTATATTGAACTAACTTGTTTACCAAGCCCACTGCTTGTCTGAATGTAACTGCTCATAGTGTCTCTGTTATCGTCGAACTGTTCGGTGTTTATGCTATCTACAGAGGAAACTTCCGGATTGCAGTGGACGGTGCTGGTCTTTTTCCAGAGATCCGTCATGAAAGATGGAACGTACGAGAGCAAGCCTTTTCTCCGGGTTATGGCCCTAGTGGTAGAGTTTCCTCTCGTTTGACTCGGAGTCATGGACTGGCTCCTTATCTCTCTCCTCTGGCGTTCTGCTATTTGATAGATTCTCGTATAGAAGACTGTCATGACGATTAGCGGCAGGAAGAAGGATGTGAAAGACGTGACGATGGCATAGATCCTGTTTGGTCTGATGGCACAGAACGGAACTTCGGTTTTCATAAGATTGATTCCGATCGTTGAGGAGAGAAAAAACTGAGTCGAGGATTCGATGAAGTTCAATGAATGACCGGTGGAATTTATAATCCGATTGTAGTACTTCTCGATTGTAGAATTAAAAAGATCTTCAATGGGATGTTCAGCTTCTCCATCGACCCATAAACGAGAGGTTGTTTTCGCGTGAAGAAGGTATTGAAGAGGGACCTGTTGCGACTCTGTTGGTTCTTGGATGGTGATAGTCGCCCAAGATACGTTTTTCTTGTCCGAAAACCAGTCGAGAAAGATCGGAACGAACGAGATGGCCATGCTGATGCCCCAGGCACAGGCGATGCCGAGTGATGCGCTTCTCTTCGACATTCGGCTCTTGTAATGAAGAGGATCTGTGATGGCGAGGTAGCGATCCAAGCTGATGAGGAGGAGATGAATGATCGAGGCCGTGCAGCAAGTAACATCGCAGGACATCCAAAATCTGCACAGTGTCCAACTAAAGGGCCATCCCAATTCTGGTGGTAGGGCCATGTAGATGACTGACAGGGGTAATACCAGGAGGGCAATGGTCAGGTCGGTCAAGGCCAGAGAGACCGTAAAGAGATTTGTTACCGTGCGTAGTTTGCGGCAACAAGCCACCGAAGCTATGACCAGTCCATTGCCGAAGATGATCAAAATGATGATGACCGATAAAAAGAAACTCTGGATTCCTATCTCGAGTTGCATGTCTTTGTTCACGAACGAACAGACTTCAAGGGACCATACGAGGTAAGGGTTTTATGAGAAACGGAGAGGTGTTGATTGGAAAGCATGGAATGTAGAAATGGAATGGTTCGATAATCATCGGACACTTGGAACTTGTGACAATAGGTTTTCTCGTTTGCAAGGTGGACAAAGTTTATTGTTAAATTGAACAGAATTTCTTGCCTCCGAGACTCATGATGGATATCTTCACGGTCCACGTTTTTTTGTTTTTGTTTTCAGAAAAAGTGGACTCGAAATACTCTTCACATTACAGTAAGCAGTGAGATATGGCGTACCTTATGAAGTAATGAAAAATTAAATTACATCACTTAAAATTCAGCAAAATAAGCCATAAAAACATAATTTAAGAGAAGATTTTATCTAAAAATTTTGGTATAAATTATTATAAATGTCAAACCAAAAAGCGGACATGTTTTTGACCGTAATAGGGTGACTAATTAAGGTCATTGACTGGAAATAATGGAAATCGTTTAAGCGTGACCAGGTATTTCAGGTACCTCGAATACCTGTCCAATTCTGAGGTGGCAACTGAGCTTATAGGGACAACGGAGATAAAATCAATTATATATTAAGTATCTCATTATTTTTTATTTGTTTATGTATTATTATTGTTCAATTGTTTATTTATTTACTTATTTATTTGTTTATTTATTTATTTATTTGTTTATTTGTTTATGATCGTTAGAGAATACAGTAATTTATGCGATATATATTTGAGTCTCCTGAACATCCACAGCGAATGTCCATTTATGGTCCCTGGTACTGGAATTACGCAAAATACCACAAACATTGCAGTTTGTTAATTTTCACATTTAGTCCTCTTAATTAGACTAAAAGAATGATTTTTAACGAAAGACATAATTAAGTTTAAATGTAATTTTAAATAATATTATTCAAATATCCTCTCGTGGAGCGCTATATAAATGGAAAACGTCTCTGGCGCTCCGCAAATGGCGTTATTTAAGTAAATAATATTTAAAAATACAATTATAAAGATAATTATGAACGATGGTTGTTGCTTTCTCTCGCAACTCTAACGACAGCTCGATGGCTCAATTCAGAGATCTTTGCGGGACCGTTGCTGGGCCTCATTGGGTCCGTTTACTCCACAAAATGGCTTCCAACTTTTCCGTAATGGCAACTTCCGGTGTCGTTCGGAGATTACGAGATGCATAAAAATATTCCATTACTTGGGAATTCCAGGATCAAGTGATCTGAGTGGAACAAGTGAAAAAAAGTGGATGTCCTTGTCTTTGTACCTCTTGAGGTACATTGACTTTTATCTTGGATGTGCCATGGTGTACTCATGGATGCACAATGGAATGCCTTTTTAATCGCTTTTATAAAATATATATTTTAAAATATATTTTAATTATATCCTAAATATTTTGAAGACAGATGTGTCTAGGATGTGGTAATAAACCAATTAAGAGTTTAAACTGGTTAAATCGAAATAAAACATAATTTTATGGAAATAATCAAGATATTATATTCCATTTAAACTTCTAAATACTAGCGTACTTTGCGTTTATTTATGAAAAGCTACATAATCATGCCAATTTAAGCCACTGTCCATCATTTCCATGTAAAGGTACAATGATCCATGGTACCTCATGATGTAGATCATGAAATTTATTTTTTTATTTTTTTCTTCTTTTAAAGCACGAAATTTTCATAAAATTGCTTTAAAACCTTTTAAGAGAATTGCATTCATGAATGATGCTATTATACATACCTGGAGGCCATTTTCTATTTTAATACTCGCGCCACTATAAAGCAGGCGCATATGACCGGTGGCCATTTTGGAAGCGTAACTTTTTGGCGCCCGAATTGCTCCATTTCGTTCACGAATAGATTTCAACCCCAGAGGAAAAACCGAGTGGGGCTTTTTTTCCATCGTGCATGCGTGCGCGCGTGTGTGTGTGCGTGCGTTTGCAAGTGCATGGGAGGTCTCGGTTGTTTACGACACGAAAAGTTTCCGCACTCGTCCATTACTCGACCAATCCCCCCTGTCCGGATGTAGCGGGATGGCGAGGACGAAGACGACGCCGTTGTTGGTCGTGGTGATGATGTGATGGCGCCGATGCTGGTGATGTTCATGATGATGAAACTAACTGTTATGGGCCGAATTATATAAATAATATTACAAATTTATTATGAAAACAAAAACAAGAAGAAAAAAAAAAAGAAGAAAAGGCAGAATATGGAAAAAATGATGGTGACGACGACGACGACGATGATAAAATAATAAAGATAGGAGCTGGAGCAGAAGTGATGACCGGGGGAATGTCGTTGTCATGACAACAGGGCATTTGTTGCCTCGAAATATTTGCACAGGGATTAGAAGTAAATCCATTACTTCCGGAAAAAAATGAATGCAAAGTGACCATCTGACGATTAGCAGTGACGACGACGATGAGGGCAGTGACGATGCTTATTATTATTATTATTATTATTATTATTATTATTATTATTATTATTATTATTATTATTATTATTATTATTATTATTATTATTATTATTATTATTATTATTATTATTATTATTATTATTATTATTATTATTATTATTATTATTATTATTGTTTTATAATTATTAAACAAAAACATATAAAATGTCTTCATCTCTTTTTAATAATTCAAATAAGATTTAAAAATTAAATAATGAAAATAAAATGGCTAATCCATTTTCGCCGCTGGTGTAT
Organism: Hirudinaria manillensis; assembly: GCA_034509925.1. Taxonomy (NCBI): domain Eukaryota; kingdom Metazoa; phylum Annelida; class Clitellata; order Hirudinida; family Hirudinidae; genus Hirudinaria; species Hirudinaria manillensis. The sequence continues at coordinate 1,721,594 of CM067526.1, read as the reverse complement.
TGACACGTCGTTGTTTAGAATCAATTATTATTTAATGGGTATTTCCAGGGCATTAATCCCGATTTAATTCCAACACGTGACAGACTCATTTCGATAGTGAAACCTTCGTCTCTTTAAATAGAAAAAGAAAAAACCCAAAATCCTTCTCAGACCGGGGAACTGCGTGTCATTGAAAGATGGACTCGAGATACGTGTTGAGGCAAGTGAAGAGAAAGTGAAATGAATGACTGGATACAAGGTTTTCGTGGAGGTAAGGATTAATCGGTGGTTATAAAATGCAACAACAACACAACAACCACAACAACAACAACAACAACAACAGCAACAGCAACAGCAACAATCCATTTCTGTCAATAAACAGAATGAAACATTGATCAGTTACCACTTAGTATCTAAAGTTGTTGTCGTCATCATCATTCTCGTCGTCGTCATCATCATCATCGTCGTCGTCGTCATCATCATCGTCATCATCGTCGTCGCCGTCGATGACCGTCAACAATTTCCAAGCCCCAAGGACGCTTTTGTTTGTCCAGTGTCCAGACAAATCTACATTTGCTCTCGACTTATGACGATGATGACGACTACGACGATGATCTGATGTCATGACCTGACCACGATATGAAATCACTCTGGACTACCCTCCAGACAATTCATGGCAATTTGGCATGGAGTGAATGATCTTATTTCTACTGTATGAGCGAGGACAATGGATCGCAATGGCTGCCATTTTTTTGGTGAATTTCATGCATTTAGTATAAATTATTTTAGTTTGTGCCAGTGAATATTTGGTTGTAATGTTTATATTATATTATATTATATTATATTATATTATATTATATTATATTATATTATATTATATTATATTATATTATATTATATTATGTTATGTTATGTTATGTTATGTTATGTTATGTTATATTATATTATATTATATTATATTATATTATATTATATTATATTATATTATATTATATTATATTATATTATATTATATTATATTATATTATATTATATTATATTATATTATATTATAAATTACATACGTTTTATGGGTTTTAAAATTTATTCAGAATGTAGAATTATAAACGATACATATTTGAATATTTAATTTTAATTAATGGTCATACATTATTCATTAGTCTCTACGTCTGTCTGTCTGTCTGTCGCTGTCGTAAAATAAAATAAAAAAAGACTCCCACTCCCGAGGCAACGACCTCGACCCGAGTCGAATGAAATCATCAGTCACGTGATTAGCTGATCTTGGAATCATCAGAGATTAGAAAGAAAATGTACTAAAAAAAGTCTGAACCTTCCCCGTCATCTCATCGTCGTCGTCGTCATCGTCTCCGCCATCGTTATCACCACCGTCATCGTCGTCGTCATCGTCTCCGCCATCGTTATCACCACTGTCATCGTCATCGTCGTCGTCGTCGTCGTCAACGAAGGTCTCCTCTGTTATTGATAAATCTCGATTTGATAAATGCTGCTCCAGAGACGCTGACCATTTTCTCAGTGAACGGTGAAAAACGATTCCCTGGAAATTCCCATTCAGATGGTAACGTCACGAACATCACGTGTTCGGAAAGGTGGCGCCACCTACTCTTTCGGTTTTCTGATGGACGGACGGACGGACGGACGGACGGACGGATGGGTGGATGGATGGATGGATGGATGGATGGATGGATGGATTGAATCGTTATCCACTAGTAATGAATAATTGCCCAAGTCAGGATACGAACCCCTCAACATTCAGATGAGGAAAGTAATTTGTTGACCGAACTTTTTTTTTATGGTGAAGTGACTGTCGAAGGCTCTCAGACGTCTGCTTATTTACATGGAAAAGAGCGGGAAAGATTCCTTCCAGGAACTGGAACTCGAATGAAGACCACTCAGTGGTCAAACGATGATGATGATGATGATGACGATGACGATGATGATGACGACGATGATGACGATGACGGTGACGACGAAGATGATTATGATGGTATCCTCTTAAGATGATTTTTTTATAAATTTATTTTTTGTTTCAATCATTAGATTTAAATTTGGAATTAATTTTAGTTTTTAACTTTGCTTTGAAATCATGGATTGAAATCATCTGACTGAGAAAGACAGAGGAATTCACAGGGTTTTTGAGGAGCTTAGAAAAATATTGTTGAAAGAATTTTAATTTCAAGTCAGAACTTTATGGGACTCAAAAGGTGCAACTAATTAACTTTGGCATTCGATACTGCACGTCGATGATGATGACGACGACGACGACAATGGTAGAGGCAATAATGATGATGATGATGATGAAGATGAGGAGGAGGAGGATGACGTTGGTGACCAGAAAGCACGCCATTGGTCGATTAATTTCTAAATTCATATTCGAATTCTTCCGAAAGAATCCAAAAAAGAAAACTAAGAGCAAATGATAATGAATGGTGCTGATTATGATAACGACCACTGTGTTGCTGCTGATGCTGATTATGATGATGATGATGATGATGATGATGATGATGATGATGATGATGATGATGATGATGATGATGATGATGATGGGGACGACAATAAGTAATAAAAAGATAACGAAGAAGATGTCAAATGACACGACGTTGATGACGATGACGACGACGATGATGAGGCCAGTGAAGTGAACCTAATCGAGTGACCTTCCCCCCCCCCCCCCAGGGTATGGTCAGTGACGTGACATCGTGACTTTTGCTACCCATCGGCGACAACTAAAATACCTTCAAAAGAAGAGGAAGATGACGACGACGACGACGAAGAAGGACAAAATGAAAAAACAAGATGATGATGATGATGATGACGATACAGGTGCAAATCGATGGGGGACTGTAGGGTAATTGAAGTTCCTGCCAAAACATGGAACGTTGCCCTCCCGAGGATTAATAAGAATTAAGAAGAAGTAATTATAATATTATAATTATTAAATGATGATGATGATGATGATGATGAAGATGACGACGAAGATGACGATAAGATGATGGTGACGAATTTCGATTTCGAATCAGAAGGGCAAAAAAAGTTTAGTTTACAAGTGATGTTATTATTATTAATATTTTTATTATTATTTTTATTATTAATATATATATATATATATATATCTTTTACTTTATAATTAATTCATTTTAATAGAAAATAATAAATAAGTAATTCACATCTTATTAAGAAATAATTGACCATAATTATGTCTGATGTAAACAATAATAAAATATAAATTATTATGGTCAACATCCATTAAATGAAATTCAACAAAAGACCACCCACCTAGCTCCTGTCCCCATCTGAGACTTCTTGTGTGGTCCGACTTTTGAATGGAGAGTGCACTCTGGAGACGACGACGACGACGATGGTTGTGATTGTGGTGACAGATGTGGTAATGATATCATGTTGATGATGAAATACATAAATGTTATATTAATATTATTATTATTATTATTATTATTATTAAATAAAGATATTATTAAAATAAAAAATGCAAAACTTATTGTCAAATAAATGCAAAATGATAATTATAACTATAATTAATCATGGTGTAATTAATATTATTCATTTCTAAGGCTGAATCTTGGATGTGGATCTTGTAACAGAGATAATAGCTGACGGACAATCACGTCATCACAAGTGACGTCACGTGTTTCCTTGAAAGGAGGGGGCGGGCATAGTAGCCCTATCACTCACGCCCTATGAGCTCATGACGTCAGTCGTCCATCACCCCCAACGTCGGCTCCTCGGGGTACCTGGCCCCCCCAAGAGCACTTAGGTGAACCTAAATCGTTGTTTGCATGGACTGGACTGTTCCCTGCGTGAAATGGAAGTAACACGCCCAAAGCGTTTTACGGCTTTTTACAATGTTCCACGTTCAGATATTTATTTTTTCCTCTTTTTCCCCTCGTTTGTCATTCAAAAATTTAATTTTTAAAATATATGACACAAATTATGTCAGTAATAATAATAATATCATTATTATTACTTATATATTATTATTAATATTATTATTATAATTAATATATATTATTATAATTGTTATTATAATTAATATTATTACTATTATTGTTAGAAATATATATATATATATATAATACGAATTCATTCACAAATACTTATTTTAAAAATTTAATATAATTAATTTATTAAGAGTATATTTAATAAAACATTATTTACTTTTTCTGTCATTTTATGGCCAATTTCCGAGCATTAACTTTATGACTTCTGCAATGACCTTTAACCTTCTTTTAAAAGGTCAATTATGTTTACATGTTCCTGTGGCAGCTTCCTGTAAAGCTGTTTACGTGTGCCTCTGTAATCGTTGTTTAGATTTGTTTTTTTTTTGTGTGGACACTTTCCCTTCTAAAAGTGTCCCTGCTATGTTTAGACTTCCAAGTGGGTTTTCCCCCGGTTGATTATCCTAAATTGATTTTATTAAGGCCGTTTATTTATATTATACTGAGGACTTAAATGCATTTTTATTTTGTCTTAAAGTGTGTTCTTGGTCTTACGGTATGCTATAATTATATTTATATGCAAACATTTATTTGAATAAATATATTTTAGTTTAAATATTTTATTAATTAATGTAATTAAATTGGAAATTAAAAATTAAGGCATTAAATTTTGCAGCATTGATTTGATTTATTTAACCACATTTAAATATGCATTTATGATTTCTGTTAATAAATGAGTCCGAAAATTTAAAAACTTAAGGACGTCTTTTGAATCCAATGTTTTTCTTCTCTCAAATGAAACGAAAAGAAAAAAAAACTAAACCAAAAATAAATACAAAACAATGTTCTAAAATCAGGCAAGAAAACCACCCGCAGCGAAAGCCATTACGAAGCCGACTTGAATCTTGCCTCTGAAAAGGACTTGAACACTGAAAAATTATGGAGAATTTATGAAAACATAGCATGCATTTCTCTCGTCAGAGGTTTATTTGTAATTCATTGTTTATAATTTCTTGTTTGTTTGTTTCTTTGTTTGTTTCTTTCTTTGTTTGCATTTTTTTTTGCATAGCGAAATTTTAATCTCTAGGAATTCGTCTACAGATGCTTGCGTTTGTGTGCGTTTGTGTGTCTATGTCTGCATGTATGAATGTGTGTGTGTGCGTGCTTGTGTGTCTTTGTTTGCATGTATGAGCGAGAGGGAGTCTACATGTCTCTGTGTTCCCGGACAACTGGCGGTCCCTCCGGCTCAGAAATCCGTCTGCGGAATTCCCGCGTGTCCGACGGTGTGTCTGCCAGCTTCCTGGTTCCAGCTGTGGTACTGCTGCGACTGCTGAGGCTGCTGGTAGCCGTGATAGTCTTGGTGGCGAGCGGGGGCCTGTTCGCGGCTCGGGGAGGGCACGAACTGAGCAGTCGAGGTCATCAGGTGCTTTGTCGGAGAGTGCTGATAGGCGCTCTGTGGTTGTTGATGGGGTTGCTGTTGTTGTTGCTGTTGATGGTGGTATTGCTGTTGTTGATGTTGCTGCTGGTGGTATTGTTGCTGTGGGTGATGATGTATTTGATAGTGTTGCTGAGGCTGATGGTGTTGTTGATACTGTTGTTGTTGTTGGTGTTGTTGTTGCCGTTGATGTTCCTGCTGCTGATCATCGTGATAAGGGGCCAGTTGGGCCTGATCCTTTTCCAGGAGTTCTGCCAGACGCGACTGGCCTCCAGATCCGGGCAGCTGGTAGGTTCTACCGGTTGGTGTTTCGTCCTCCACCCTGGCTGCACCTCTCCCCCCTGTGACTGGACCCCCTCTGCCTCGCTGCTTTGAAGCCTCTTCCTCCTCTTGCAGGATCCGGTAGACTGCAGACTGATCGGCCTGGAACTCTTTCTTCTTGGGAGCGGAAGTAGGAGTCTTAAGGGCAACCTCTGACCTTGGAGGCAGCCTGGTCGGATAACAATCGACTTGATTGATCGATTCAGTTTTGTTGGAAAAATAAAGTTCTTCAGTTTGAGTTCAAGTTAAGGATGCACCAATTATTTAGAGACAGAGCTATTGCAAGCAGAGCTGCAAGTTAAAGACATTTAAGCTGATCCTTTTCTTTTTTTTTATGATTAATAACTTAGAATTTCGACTTAAAATCACAATAATTCACAGTAATAAATAATTTTCGTTTCATGATTTATGCCTGTAAGAAGACATGCGAACAAAGTTCTTTGAAATATTACATACATTTAACAAGATAAAAGCAAAGCCTGTTGAAAAATAATCTTGTAATAATATTAATAATTTAATTTTAATTATCATATATTATTTATTTATTTTCATATGTTAATTGCTTAATTAATATTAACATTCTTTACGTGCATCGATTAACTTAGCTTTCCGTTGAACCTCACATTTTTCCAGCATAAGAAACATTTGGAGATTTGGAGAAATCCGGTAGTTCGCTCTTGGCATTCAGTCCGTGGAGGTAGAAATCCGTCAGAGGATCCAGATTTCCTTGAGGGGTGATGGTGGGTTGATGATGCGGCTGTTGGTGAGTCTGGACGCTCTGAGGAGGATGCTGATGCTGATGGTCGTTTCTGAAGTGATTCGGCTGCTGGTAGTCCAAGGCAGTACCTCTCGGCTTGACGTCGACCGCTCCCCTCTGGATCAGCCCAGGGGGTCTGTTAGGTGGTATCGGAGATTTTGGGTTGACCCCTTGGAAATCTAGAGGATTGTAAGAGGAGCGTTGCTGATAGACCGGTGGATTTTTGGCCGATTGGACGTGACTCGTGGCAGCCGGTTTCAAGGCCGGGGATGGTGGTTGATACTTGATTGAGCTTTGGGGCTTCTTTGGTTGAGCCATGCGTACTGGGTGACCTTTCCTGATGATGTTGACATCTGGCGAGTGAAATGTAAATATGATTTTAAATTGAACACTGGCGAATGATTTAGAAATTAAAATGATTAATTCCAAAATATTAAATGAATGTCGTACAAGAATTAAATTAATATTTTAATATTCATACCGTGGTCATGGTAAGTTCCGTGGTTGAACATGCCCTTGATTTCCTTCACCGGTTTAAGATGCTCATCGTCAACATCTGAGAAACAAAAATTACAACACCGATAAAGATGATGACAACAACAACAACAGTGATATCACAAACATTGGAAATTAAGGTTAAACAAATATTTATAGTAATTTGGACGACTTGATAAAGATGTCGTCGAAAATGATAATAGTCGTGGTAATAAAACCAATTATTCCAATATCTTGATAACCTCCACTGTGTTCCTGTTGTTGTTGCTGTTGATGCTGAGCCTCTTGCTCCTGTTGCTGTTGTTGTTGATAAGATGGAGGCGGTTGTTGATATTGTTGCGGCGACAGAGAGGACGGCTGTTGGGCTGCTGGAGAATGCCAGTCGACGTTCGGAGCAGGTCCTTGGTGGCCTGGTTGATAGTGATGCTCTCTGGCCGGGGCTGGGCCGTAATCGGGCTTAGGCTGAAACTTCACGTTCGAAATGCCGGCTCCGGATGGAGGATGGTTAAACTGAGCAGGATGGGCATTTGAAAGGTTGTGCTGATGGGTATGGGTGCCCGGTTGGACCGGACCAGGAGGGGAGTGATAGTCCGATGGAACGAAAGGTGGAGCTTGCTGCGTCGGAAAAGATTAATGGTTTTGTGTAGTTAAGTGATAAAGTTGAAACGGTCCTAACTTATTAATCAATAATAACATTAACCAATAATAATAAATAATTAATTTAAAAAAAAAATAACTCTAACGTTTGACATGTGGAGATCTTGGAAAGGAAGTTCATCCCTGAAATATTGAAACAAGGAATATGTCAGCGGTTTAAATAATGTTAATAATAATAATAATAATAATAATAATAATAATAATAATAATAATAATAATAATAATAATAATAATAGTATTAATAATAACAATAATCATAAAAATATCATTATAATGACTTGGCGGACCTCTGAATGACGAGGGAAAGTCTATTTCCGGCTGACTTGATCAGTTCCTGAGCACGAACGAGGGTCATGTTGGTGACGTCATTTCCGTTGACCTTTGACACGACGTCGCCTCTCTGAAGGTTGCCATCTGACGGGGTGCCGCTAAAAACCTGAAGGTAATGTTCACTTTATTTTATTTCAATTAAAATTAAGAAAAATGTAAATAAATCGTGGTAAATTATTTTTTTATTAAATTGTTCAATTGTTACGTTAGACGTAAACAAAAACATCGTGTTGTTATTTAAAACAGAAAATAAATTCTGATTTTTATTAAATGTTACTTAATTTCTTATAAATGATGTTAAATTGATTTAATTCAACCCTTTGTATGGAGAGGGCTGCACCGAATTCACTTCCACCCTGAAGGCGAAAACCCCAGGCCACGTCTGGACCTGGTCTGGAGAGGTCGATGGCAAATCGTGACGTCATTTCCGCTTCTTAGCAGGGATGTCCTGAGTGAGTTAAAACAAAATATCGATTCATCTTCTTCCGACAATGCATGTTTTTCTTTTTTTTATAAAATTTAAATCCTCTCATCAAATTTCGAAATTGTAGAAATTAGGTCTCACTGAATTTGCAGGAGAATGTAGCGATTGCTATCTATCATCGTGGCTATCATCATTTTCACGCGCAGCAACAACAACAAGAATCACAACAACCACAACACGAAGAACGACTCCAACAACAACAACTAATGAAACCGTAATAATAACAACAATATTTTCATTGTCATTATTGCCACAGAATCATTATCAAGATAAACACCAACATCATCATCATCATCATCATCATCATCTTTGTCACCATCGTCATTATCATCATCATCATCATCATAATTATCATCATCATATCACCACAATCACAATCACTCACCTCAATAGTCAACAGAAATATCTTCTCCTGGGTGTCACCTTTGCCAGATATTCCCCCTACAAAAAGTCGAACGAAATTTGTAATCCTAAATGAATAAATTCTGCCATTCCAAGAAAAAACTTCTAAGCTACTGTTGCAAGAATCGATTCTTAATTACAGTACAAACGAAATAATTTAATTTAATATAATTTAATATAATTTAATATAATATAATATAATATATTTGATCATCGTAGTCGTAATTATGACCGATCGTGTGATTATTACAATCGTAATAATAAATAATAAGTAAATTTACAGCAAATTGTCGTTGTATAGACGCCGAGGAGATGAGAAGAAGAATGTTGATGTTGTTGCAAAGACTTGGTTAAAATGGATTTCTGTCGGCGGAGGAGGTTAGGACCGGGAGCAGCAGGTATTTCTCAGGCATTCAGCTGGATCATCATCGTCGTCGTCGTCGTCGTCGTAGTCGTCGCTGTAGTCGCTGTCGTCGTCATCTTCATCATCGTCATTGTCGTCGCCATTCTGATCTCGAGTGAACTTACAAACGTAGCCTTTTTTGGCTCCTGCTTGACAATGTTGTTGAGTGATGCTTAATGTTGGGTCCTGTGGTTATGTGGAATATTTGACTATGTTGTTATTATTATTGTTATTATATTATTGTTATTATTATTATTATTATTATTATTGTTACTGATGTCCTTTAATGGTAATAGCTAGGATTTAATATCATTTGGCTATCTTCGCCATTGCTTGTAGAGAATTGACAACATCTTTACTATCATCACTTTCTTCTTCCTCCTCCTCCTCCTCCTCCTCCTCATCATCATCATCATCGTCGTAGTCATCATCATCATCTTCATCATCATCATCATCACCTCCAGGTTATTTTGGAGTTTTCCTTGTGCCTGCACTCCTCAAAAACTCCTCAGTGCCTCGTTGCTTAGCAACGCCTTGCAGCAACTATCTGCTGCTTATCATAATAACCTCCTCACAATAACATCCATACGTACTTTATCTTTCCCTTCATTTTTGCTCCATCCACCAATCCGTCCGTCCGTTCGTCTGTCCGTCCTTCAAAGTCTTCGGCTGGGAACAGTGACGCCACTTTCCAACTTTTGAGTTAGAATGGGTGAGCGTTTGTTCGTTTGTGTGTTCGTGCGTGTGTGCGTGTATGTGAAAGTGTCTGTGTGTGTCTGTATGTGTGTGAGCATGTAAGTACGGATCTTCAGTAACTATGCATATGTAGTGAATTTCCATCTGTAAGTAGGTAAGTGGGTGTATGCTTGAGACACTACATGGTCCATGGCTACTTTCAAATGTGATCCTTCTTGTACAGCCACATTATAGGGTAGGAGACATTTTCAAATGCATCTATTTTTTTATTTTCAGATTCTAAAGTTTAAAAATAATTCAGTTGGAGAATTCTTCTCGTTGTTTGAGATTAGATTCCGCAGAATAGATCTATAGGTCATGCATGACCTTGGATCATAAATGAGGCACAAGACATCGAATTCAGATGGAAATTACCTTGTAAATATTCCTGCACGAATTTATATGTTTATATTAATTATTATTATTTAAACTATTATAATTTTCCTGAAAACAAGAATGAACATCTTTGGCTACCAATTATCGTTCAATTTAGGAAGCCATAATTGCCTCAAGAGTTTCCTTCCAAAACATTTTCTTCGTTGAAGATGATTTCTGATAATTTCCAAGTGGCCGAGAAAAACAAAATCATCTATTTGGGGAATTCTTTGACAACAAACTTGTTTGATCCACAATCATTTGACAGACGAGCGATTTAAAACCGAATTAAAATCAATCGAAAATTACTCGACAAAATTATTCGAAAATATAAATCAAAGCATTTCCAACAACAGCAACATCATCAGCAGCAACAACAACAATACAGGTGCCAAAATGAGAAACAAAATAATCAATTGAAGATCTATCCACATTCTCATGCACTCAGAATGACGTCGACTAGAATTAGAAACATTGAGAAGAGTCTATAAATATATCAATCGTTTGTTCAGTCATTCTTTTCACCAACCAACCAATCAATTACTCAATCAATCAATCAGCCAACCAACGAACCAATCCGTCAATCAATCAACTAGTCCATCATAACGATCATCTATCCAAACAACCGACCATTCAATCAATCAATAAATCAATCAATCAGTCAATCCAAAGTTCTAGCGAAGCATCAATACAGTGACATCGAATGCATGCTGGGAAAATGCTCTTGGAATGCAAACATCGAGCAGTCTCAGTCAATCTCTGAATGTATATTTTAAAGATAAAATAATTGACGTGGCAGCTGCTTTCATGTTATGACGAGCAAATGGTTTTTTGTTTGTTTGTTTGTTTCATAATAAATTAAAAGTTAAAATCGCCTTTTAATCTTCAAAATTGACGCGCAAAATGAACATCTAAATAGGAACACATCATCAGCAACTCCTGCGATCCAAACTTCTCATCGCTTCTTAAAGATGTCTCCCAATTTTTCACACGAACAACGTCAATAACTGAATTGTTACGAGAAAAGCATTCAAATTAAAAATTTATATTTCAAAAATTCAATTTAACTCCCGATAAAACAAAGGATCTTCATTTTTGCTTTAAGTCAGCAGCAGTACAGCGTACAGCATATTTGATTTCGTCTCGACAAAATTATCCATTTTCGCAAGTCTATTTGGCTTTCAATTCCATTTTAAAAATAAAAAAAAAAGACCTAATTTAACTTCAAACTGGGTTTAAAAGCAATTAACTGAATTAAATCTTAAAATAGAAAATCGTCGATTAAGCACAAAGCGATTCTTCGTGGTGGAGAAAGAAAATAATTTACTCGGATAAAACTCCGGTCCAGTCCACTCCATTCCAGATGTATGCGATTAAAGATCCAGGTATGAGTTGATAAAAGTCGTGCAAAATGGATTCTTGCAATATAAAAAAAAAAGATGGCAAATTACAAGACCGATGAAATGTAGCAACTCGGCGAAACAGCTTCTCTGGGCGACATCTATCGCCTTCAATTTGCTATAATTTCCACAGGTGAGAAGAATTCTTGATTGTGCTTCTCGGCATCCTCAAAGGTAAAAAATGCCAAGTCTATCTGAAATTATAAAGACATTATTCAGTGGATGAGAAATACTTTAAAATTTGATTTCATTTTAATTTGCTAAAAATTTATTTCATAAAAATTTATTTAAAATGCAATTCGACCTAGAAGTGGAATTATATCAATTTAAAAAGATGCTTGCAAAGGTGTAAATGTAAATTCATGGCTAAATGTTGCAAATCACATATTAAAAAAAAGCCATTGATCGTAAGAAAATACGACAGAGTATGAAAAAGAACTGAATAACTTGTAACAAATTAATTAAAATAATTTACGGACTAAAACAAAATATTCATAGTAATGGAACGGTTCCAGACGGTGCACAGAACCACACATGCAAACGAGAAATGAGAAGAGAGACATTAAAAAAAAACAAAATGGCAGAAAATTAGTAATTCATGTAATAAATTCATGAAAATATGTTACATTTAAAACTCTGAAATAAATAAACGATCAAAAATGCAAACACATGCACAGTCGACAAACAAACTTTTTAATGAACCGGAAAAAAAAGAAATTTTTCCATTCAAAGTAAAATCGAAACGAAAGAAAGCAAAACCAGGAAAGGAATGGCCATGCTTTGAGCAGTTGAAACGTTATACCAGCGGACGTAGAAGGACAATCCCGGTCGTACTGTTGATTGGACAAGGCAACTTGTCCGAGTGTTGGCTTGGAAAGTTAGGACAATTAAAAACTCAAAAATGAATATTATAATGAATTTGCTGAAAATGGTGAAGGAATGGTAAGTATTGTGATTTATCAGCGGCTTTTTGTGGCTCACTAAAAAAATCTAAGTTAACTTTCTCAAAAGTTATCCTCATCTTGATGTCCCTCCTCTTCAACCCGAGAGGTCATGACTTCTGACCTCTGAACCCGAACCTCCTCTCGCTTGGTGACGCTCTTCAAGACCGCCTCGCAAAGTCTCTCGGCAAATTTCTCCTGTTCGTTTTGAGACAAGGAAGAAGAGCTGTCGACTGATTCCTCTTTCGATTGCTTCTGTTCTGAGTCCTTGATCTGAGACGGATCATCGACGGCTGACGAGACCATAGAGTCTTCGAGCGAGATGAGGTTGCTCAGACTGGCTTGACTGTTCGTACACAGGGCAACGAAGGACGAGTCGCTCTGGGTCCATGCTCCAGATTCGGCCGAATTCTCCAGGAGTGGAATGACGCTCTGAGATTGACGAAATTCGTCCGAAAATGCCGACCTGTTAAGAATCATGTCTCCCGAGACTAGTTGGTCGGATTCTGCTGCGTCTCTGATTATCTGAACGATGTCCTGATAGCCAGGGTACTTTGAGGAGGAATGGACAGAGGAGTCCTCGCTCTTGGATTCTCTTCCATCCTGATCTAGCACCACCAGATCAGTCACGAAGCTTGCAGATTGGTCTGACATCTTGCTGGTCAAATCGTAGAAGTCCTCGAGCAGAGAAGACTCTACTTCTGTCGGCTGAATGAAACTGGAATCGGCTTCGAAGTTTGACGCGCCTGCTACAATAGAGAAGGATTGCAGAGAGGTGTTGCTACCCATGAGTCCACCTCCTCCTCCTCCTCCAGACTGCAAAGTGTCCTTTTTAGTCGACTGCACGGATGGTACCTGAGAAACGCTTGTGCCGGAGACCTTTTCGGAAGATGGTGAGTGTTTGAGTTCGTCTTCCAGCTGTTCGAATTCGGCTAGCGAAGATGAAATCGAGAGGTTATCTTCGGCTGCTACCTCCCCACTGTGGCTGCTGCTGGCCTTTTCGTCGGTCTCGTTGCTACTACCCTCAGGACCTCTTGGTCCGTGGGTTTTTAGGCTACCGTTGGAATCGGCATTGCTCGATTTGTCTTGCAATTCTTTTTCAAGTCTTTCGAACTCTAATAGCGATGATGAAACCGAGGCTGTGTCTTTGTCGGCGTTCTTTTGTTGCTGCTGTTGTTGCTGTTGTTTCTTTTGCTGGAGTTGTTGCTGCTGTAGCTGAAGTAGTTGCTGCTGTTTCGATTCGGCAAGACGGGCACTCGAAGAGCTACTTGTTTTGCCGGAAAGTGAAGATAGACGCTCTTCCTCTTCCCTGATTGTGGCCAGCATGGTGTCGCAGTACTCAACTACCAACATTCGATCGCCGTATGGCCTGTCGCTCGAATCATTAAGCATTTCGTCGTCAGATCGTGCCGACGATGACTGGCCTTCTTCATCTTCTAGGCAAACGGCATCGGAGTCCAGAGCGCTTTCCTCTGAACTGGTGGCTTCCAGGTTGTCCGGACACGGCTGTAAGAGCGTGGTCACTAACTTAACTGATTCTTCATGACTTTCCTTCATCGCGTGAAGCTGTTCAGTTGCGGGAAATTCTGTTCTGAGAATAGAACATGACAGCTCTAATTCGCTGTTATCAGGACTGTCAAAGTCTATTCTCAGATTGTCTGTGGTAGGCGCAAACTCTAGAGGGAGAATGTCGGAATGAACGGAAGATGCCAGGGAGGACAGGTCACCAGTGCGTTCTTCGAGATGCGCTGACGGTCCGATAACTGTGGCAAAGCTGTCGAGACTCGAGCTGTCACCTTGATCGTCTGGACTGATCGAGTCGTCAAGGCATCTTTGGCCCGGATCTCTGTACTGATGGTGCGCGTTCTTGGTTAAGGCTTTCGGTGAGAATTTACAAGTGAAGCCAGCCGGATGTCTCTTGACAGTCATAACTTTGTGCTCACAACTTCTGCTTAGGACGTGATAGCTCTCCGATTCGTCCCTGTCCTCTGCATCGCAGTCGTCGGCGCTTACCTGGAAATCTTCTTCCATTTGATCGGCGTCGTCTTCCGAACTGAGTGACTTTGTCACTGCTTCTGAGTAATCGAGGGCCTGTGAAGACAAGTAATCGTTTTCGATCGGTCCATCGTCATTTTCGTCTTCCTCATCGTCGTAATCATCGTCATTGCAGTGTTTACTTTGTTCATCATACTCGTCGTTATTTTCCAAACTTTCATCTTTCCACTCCTTGGTGACGTGGACGCTAATTCCAGTCGAGCCCAACGGAGAACTCGGAGCTCCTGGCGGACTGTAATCCATGTTATTGTGTTCCGAGTCATCTTTTTCCAGATATGCTTCTCTAATGACAGCCGAAACGAACTCTCCGGCTTTTCTTTCCATCAGCATTTCTTCTGTGACCTCTTCGAAGCTGTCGCTCCTTTCCAAGCCCTCGTCGTCAGCCTCTGCGGAAAAATTTAGATCCAATTGCTCTACAATTGCTCTTTCCCTCCCTTCCAGCTGTTGACTCACGAAATCAACCGACTTGTTGTCTTTATCCATGGAGCTGTCGGCATCGTAGCAAATCGTAAATGGATCAAACGCTTCGAGACTTGCCATTTCATCCATCATATCCATAACAACCTCGGACAATTTCTTCTCCGTACATTCGGAGGTATCAGACTGAGGTGTGGCCACTCTGTCCGCCTCGACGTCTTCGTCTTCATTCCCTTCTTCTTCTTCGTCGGCAGCGTACGAGTCGTAAATCTTTCCCGATCCGTGCATCTCTGTCTGTAAGGGCGAAGTGGGTTTGTCTGCCTCGTGGCCATTGTTTCTCTGGGAATTGAGGCAGTAACTGCCGTAACTAGCCTCAGTATTTGAGCTGATGATACTCGAATCGTCGCAGTCTTCTCCACGCTGACGAGGTTTCCAGCAGTAGTACTCGAGAGAGTCATTTTCGTTGTTGCCATCGTGTCGTTCTTCTTCGGCCTTTGTCAGAACAAAGTCGATACCCGCGGCATCGCCATCGCTATCCGAGCCGGATCTCAGAGAGCCGTCATCAGACGACACTTTAGGCGAATGATCTTCATCGATGTCTTCATCGTCCAGCTGCGTTTCGGTGAAAACGTCTGAACCGTCCGGATGCCAATCTTCAAAGACATTCTTACTGATAGGAGATATGGTAGAACTGAAGTCGTCCGAAAGACTGTACTTCTCCGAACAGATGTTAGTCGCTAATAGTCCTTGCCTATAGTCTTGTGCCTCTATATCATCCAGAACGTCCGTCTGACCGCCGTATTCTTCCTCGTCGTAAATGTTATCGCTACCGTCGTAAGCAAATTCATCGGAAACAATCATTTCTCTGGCTTGGAAAGATTCAAACGGGGAACTCTCGTCAAATGATTGCTCGTCGTCGGCTTGTTGGGCAAAATCGGCGTCTGCAGTCGAATCTATAGACGACTTATGGTCAAGCTCTGGGCAAAGATCCCAGGACGGAGATAGCATGAAGTCGCTGGTTTCTTCGTTATCTTCTGGCATCAGCGAGTATTCAGGAGGAGTGACAGATCTGACAGTTACATCCTCTTCATCTTCTCGACTATTTTCCTCGTCGTGGCAGTCGACGTCGCTTCTGATTTCTTGGCTACTATCGTCGTGATGATGCGTCTCCATGGTCTCGTCTTGTTGTTGCTCGAAGACATCGTCTTCCGGAGAAGACATGATCCTCTTGAGCGTGCTTTCCACCTGTATGTTCGCCATCTTCCTGTCTATGGTGTCCGGACTGATGTCGTAAGCAGCCACTACTCTAGAGACCGCTCCGAGTTCGAGGTCGTAGGTTGCCGCCAGAATCGTTGGCTCGGCCGAGGTGTCCGAGGAAGTGGAAGCTTCCGGCACGTCTTCGCTGGACATTGATCTCACTTCGGTCTGAACGGCGGTCAGGTGATTTGGATTATCAGGATCCAAGTTTAAAGAGTAGTCGTCGATTCTGGTGCTACTCGAGCTACTGCAGTGTGGTTTTGATTCTGGTTTTGGACTCAGAGAGTTATCTAAAGGCAAGCACCCTAATTCGTGGTCTATTAGGCTTCCTGATAGCATCAGAGAGTTCGGTTTTTCGGATTTTATTGGAGATTCAGCCGGTTTGAACAATTCTGAAGTTATCCCCTCAGAACAGAAATCGTCCAGTCCTTGATCCGACCCGTCGTCTCTGTATTCGAAGTGGCACGTCCTGAGGGATTCTTGTATTGCTTTCTGCATGCACAAGTCCGATTCGTCGCAGATGTCTGCACAAGAAGCCACGTTTTCAGTTTTAAAATCTGAAAGAAAAAGCACAGAACAACGTTCATTACCGGGCATCGTAAACGGATTATCGTGGAAAAAGTCAATACCAAATCTTCCGGACATCGTCCTGCTCTGAGGAGCGTGGCTGGAAGAGAATCCGTCAGGAGTCAAGACATCGTCAGTAAGTTCGTCGGACAATTGCTTGCACCTCAGTTTATTGACGGTGTATGCATCGGAGAAGAAGGCTGCCGGAGATGAAATTTGATTCACGTCGATGGAGTTGAGACAAAATCTTGATATGTGGTCCAGCACAGCTTCTCTGTACATTTCATTAACTTTGTCTGACGGCTCTGAAGCGTCTGCTATCATTTCCTTCCCACTTATATGTATCTCTTCGTCAGCCATTTCTCCATCTTTATCGTCATCATTGACGTCGTCGTCATAGCCGTCCTTCTTGTCATCCGTTTCATCGTCTTTCTGAGTCTTTCCGGAGCCATCGTCGCTAGTTGCTTCGACTTCATCCAATGCCTTGACTTCTTCGCGATTCTTTTGAACAATCAAATGGTTCTTGACGTTCTCGATGCAAACGTAACAATAGTCCGCGTCTTCCGACCAATCGTCTTCATCTTCTCTGACGTCACCCTTTCCTTCCGAAGAGGGCCTACTTTCCTTGCTGACCACGACGCTTTCCTTAACGGGAGCTTCTTCTTCGCATTCCTCTACCTCGGTTATAAAGTCACTGGGCGATTGACCCACTCTGACTCCTCCAAGCCTGCTCTTCTGATGAACGGTCGGATCGTCATGGATTTGCGAGGAAAGAATTTCAGAGAAGATGTTGTTGCCTGACGATGCCAGGTCTGAGAATGGTGACATAAGAGGGCTTCTGAATGTTTCCGGAAGTATGGAAGAGTCTGCAGTCGACTGATGGCTTGGATCGATTGGTGAAGAGGTTGACAGTCTCTCTCTGGATACTTTCTCCAAGTGTTCCTCTATGAGGTCTTTGGCCGAGGAAAGAACATTGAAGAATCGATGGTGTTAATTATTAATAACATTCATCATTGAAGTAATTTTCTATCATGATTATCCGCTATTATTATATTTCTTTGAAATATTATCAGGAAATTCAAAGCAACCATGCTTTCATTCGAATTGTATAAAAATGAGTGCAGTTTAGGTTTTAAACAACAGCACGGTGTGGGAAAGACAGTTCGATTCTTAAATGCATGGCACAGAAAACAAAAGAGACACACACGGATGAGAAATTTAAAAATAATATAGTTCAGTTCGAAAACAAGCTACCTTGGTTGACAGTTTTGAACATGTTATCTGGAGACGATAGTATTCCTTGAGACGAAGCGAAGCTTGTGTCTATCGCAGAGAATACCCTTTCTGCTAGAGACTGGCTCGGCACAGTGCTGCCCGTGACCCCTGCCGATGGTTGGGGCAAATTAACCTGAGAATCCGTTCTCGATTCGTCTTCTCTTTTCGTCTCAGCTTCTTGCGATTCGTGACCTGACGACGACGACGACAAAGACGACGACGTAGTCGAGCCGCCACTGCACCTACTCAGCTTCCTTTCCAAGTCTTCCGGCTTGAGCTCAAACGGCGGCAAAGTTTTCGAACTTTTCTGATCTTTTCTGTCCGACATTTCGGCGTCGAGCGAGAACTGCATCTGGCCGAAATCGTAGCAGGAATCCGAAGGCGATATCTTCACCGGAGTGTGAAAGGGCGCCCTCGGAAAGTCTTGCTGGAAGTTCAGTCCCAATTGGAAATGGGACACCGGTGGATGAGTTTCAGGAGCCGGATCGTTCAAAATGGAGTCAGACGACACTCTTTTCACGATTGTTATCGACCTTCCCTCGTCCTTGGAATGCTCTTTGACGGCGTTCATCTCAATGAGGGACTTGGACACCTCTTCGTCGTCGCTTATTTCCATATCTTGGGGTCCTACCCAGCACAGCTCATCTCCATCTCTGGTGTCCATTTTTTCGAATTCTTCGTCCTCAGCGAATTCTTTTTCATTTTCGCCTATCCCCTTCTCTGGCCTCGTGGAATCCGATTCGTCATCGGCGTAGTGCTCCTCCTCATCGACTATGATCACGTGTCTTCCGGCCGGATGCACCTGGTGCTCCTTCTCGTCGACGTCTTTCTCTTCGACGCTTTCAATTTCTTTCGACACGATTCTGGCGTCCGCTGCGTTTGTTAGTAGTTCTTAAGAGATTCAAGTAAGACATTTACAACTTTCGAAAGAGACTTTGGCATGCACAAATTCATGCGACACCCGTTAAGAATGAAAATAAAAGTCTCATTCATTTGAAAAGAACGTATTTGACAGCACACGACGATTACAACTCGAACAAAATAGCCGGATACGAACCGGATATTTAAGAGAGAACTCAAAATAAACGAAGCATTGAAACAAAACCAGCAGAACTGAATAACAGTCGGGAAAAAAATGGCGCGGGAGAAGAGACACTGCCATGCCGACACTGAGAGAAGAAAGCCATTTAAATGTGTACCTGCCAAATCGCTGCTAATGGAACTTGTACTCGTGGCCATAAGGGAGCTCGAGTCGACGGGAAGGGCAAACCTTTGCTGGCCAAAGCTGCCCGACTGATCGAATCCAGTGTCGGGGGCAGCAAAGTCGGACAAAGGGCTTTCAAGGACATGCGTGGGGCCAGAACTTGATCCCACACCTAGGCACTCCATTTTGAGATTCTCACTCGAAACGTCCCTGTCTGACGGCTTGAAGCCAATCACTTCCGGTTGATCGATTGAAAGGTTGTCTTCATTTTTGCATGTCATCACTTCTCTCATGTCTTCGAGAATTGTATTGGCGAGCAGTTTGGCTTTCATTTCCAGCTCTTCGTCGTCATCATCATCAGTGGCACCAACAACAACATCATCACCGGCTTCGGACTTCCTGTGGTCGTCGTCTGTGGTTTCATCTCGATGGATCTCCCGACTCTTCTCTACGACAGGAACAACGTATTCGAGATCGGTTGATTGGACTCCATCCTGTTTCTCATCAACCTCTGCTTGATCAGCTTCTACTGAGTCTTCTCGAATTCCCTCAATTCGTACCGTTGGAATGCTGGAATCGTAGGCTGCTGAAATATCTTCTGACTCGTAGATTCTGCACGATTCCATCATTATTTCCCTAACTTTCTCGGTGGCAATCTTATCGTAATACTCTTCGTCTTCTGTCGTTTCAGTCGGCTGGGTTTTCTCTGATTCGTTTGTGCATAAATCGAGTACCAGGTCTGGTTCGAGTACAATAGGACACGGATGAGTGGATTCATCTGCAAGTGCGTCTACGCCTGCAATCGATTTACCCTCAATTTGTACATCTTGATGATCGGCAGATGGAAGTAGGTCACCTTCATCTGGAACTTCATTTGTTCCGACACTATCTTGTGATTCTTCCTGAGTTTTCTCCAAATCGTCATCAGAGAAATTAATCATGTCCTCTACTTTATCTTCCTGATGGACGATCAAAATCTCCGAACCCAAAATGATTTCAGCACGGATGTTTCCACCGCACATTTCATCTCCTGCCGATCCTTCGCTCAATATAGTCTGTTTGACTTGATCGACGAAAATATTTTCCAAGTCCTCATAAAGTATCTCGTCATCTTTCTGAACTTCCTCGTTGATTTGACCGACTTCAGTCTCTTCGAATTCCTCGTTTTCATCTTCGGGACTTTGCGCCATAGGACTGGCTGCCTGGATGCAGATTTCGGGAAAGGACAACAGTCCGAAAGACTTCTCAGTAGGTCTATCGGCATTCATTGATTCACTTTCAATGTGCTCTGAGAGTTTTCGCATCAATGTTTCGTCAAAAGTTTCGATCAGGGTTCCAGAATCCACCTCAAACGGTTGGGCATCTGCTGGTTGTTGGGCGGATTCTTCGATAACAACTTCGTCGTCTGCAGAGCGAGTCTGGTCTTCGCCTGTCTCCGAGAATTTGACAGCATCGGCCTCTGCGTCCGACTTCACAGCGTCAACATCAATCGTCACCTTAGCATCATCGACTTCCAAACCCTCGGTGGCGTCGTGAACGAATTCGGAAGCTTGGCCTTCTGGCACATCCATTACATCATCTGGAATGTGCTCATCCGGGACATCTGCGCTATCGACATCTTCCTTACCGGATGAGGCCGGTGTGTCGTGACGTGATTGGCATTCAATGAGATCCTTTTTCCCGTCTTCTTCTTCTGTGAGTGACGTCATGATTGCGTCATTGATTTTATCTTCCGTTTCCTGTTCCTCTCTGAGTGCCTCCTTGTCTTTTACTTTCTCCAATTCGAGGTCAACGTCGATGTCACTGTCATCGCGCTCTTCTGTTCATTCGGGTGAGATTATTGGATTGATAACAAATCAATCGATCAATCATTTCAATCAATAACTCAATCAATCCATCAGTTCAATGGTTCAATAAACCATTCAATCAATCAGTGACCCGATTGAAACTTGATTGAAATTCGAATCAAAAAAGAAAAGTCAAACTATCAGATAAATTTAAGTCAGAAAATGACGTGTCAAAAAAATATTGAAAGTATATTTCGCTACGTCATTTGAAAATAATTAATGAAAAATATGACATATTTAAAATCCTCATAATTTCCAGATTTCCAAACAAAGGCAAGCAAACCAAATGAACTTTTATGTTTAAGCATTTTCAATTTCGTCGAAGCACCAACAGTAGAAACCTTTACAGCTTGAGGGCAAAGCAAATACTTAAACCCTCAAAAAGAAACTAAATAGATAAAGCTGAAGTAAAAAAAAAATTTAATAATAATGTTATATGGGTTCTCTAAAGATGGTCCTAGCATTTAAGAACCAACTAGTAAATAATAATAATAATTATCATTATGATACTGACTTTAATATAATCTGTTTATTATTAAGTGCTATTAATAATCTATTTATTATTATTATAATAAATTAATATTTTTATCATTAAATCATTGTTCAATTCTTTAAATTCAAAGAATAAACCTCTCATGTAACTCTGTAGACCGTAGTATCCGACAAAATCGTCATCGTCCACCGGACTGCTGTTGTCTTCCGTCACCGTAATCAATGGACCGAATCCTTGGAAAACATTGGAAAATGGAATAATATACCAATAATGTATCATTTCAAAGATATCCTTTGAGCTTGGGACTTACATTTACATACATTTACGCATTTAAAAGGTTAAAAAATAATTTATAGTTTTTCCTGTTGTAAAAATACGAGGATGATATTGTCTAAAACACTTGAAAAAACAATAAATTTCAATAAATTTTACTTCACAAGCGAGCCAAATCCTAAACTGACCAGAATAATCAAGAACTTCCTCATCGCACGTTTGTTCGGTTTCTTCCAAAGGAGACTTCCCGTGTTCCGGTGGTTCAGTTGGCTCTCCATCGTCCACAGCCATCTGTGCAAATGTTCCAACTCTTCTCTCGATGACCCCATCGGTGGTTCTCGTTTCTGTCGTCCTTTGGGTAGCTTCTTCGGTGCCTTCGCGGAGGATGTGCTGGGCGCCTACGTACCTGTTTTCCTTCGTCTCTGAGACCTTTTCTGTGACCACCACATACGACGGGTCTTCGAAGGGCAGTTCTTGATCTGTCGGGGGTTTCTCTTGGGGAAATTCCTCGGCTTCTGATTCTGGTGAGTGGATTTTGTGGACAAGCGTCGTTGTTTTTGTTGTTGTGATAATCCTGTGATCTACCTGTGAAGTAACAGAAGCAGTGCTTTTAAAAACATTTTTTTGTATTTTAAATTTGTAGAATTTTGATTGAATAGATTGAAAAAAATTGATTGATTGATTGACCATATTGATCATTTCCATTTGAAAATGGGATTAAGTTTTCAGATCTCGCCTCAATGCCGTTGGACAAAGAATGTTTTTTCTCAACAGTTTCTGTGAAAGGTGGACTTTCTGTAATCACGGATTGAACGCGAATCTCTTTGATTATGTCAGGCTCCGATACTTCAGGTTCTGATGAGATTGATTCGACGTGTCAAGAATAAAAAAATTATTAAAAAAACAAATTAAGATCACATATTAGTTTTAAAATTGATATTTTTCAGGTTATTGGGGTTTTCAAGTTATCGACGATTATATTTCAGAAGAGAAAGCCGAAAGATATGCATCTTTTGAAAAATTAATACTGTCCTTGTGAACCACTGAATCTTTTACCTTGTATTTGAGTAATGTCGACCAGATTTTCATGGAGCAACGTGACAGATTCCTCGTCTCCCTGGCACAACATTTCGAGACCTCGAAGGACTTTGTCCACTTTGTTAGGAAAAATTTCCTGCTCTTTAACTTCAGCGGATTCATATTTTCCATCCGTGACGTCATCAGTCGTGTCGTCATCGAGGATGTCGTCTGGTTTGCTTTCTACTTGATTCGTTTCGGTTTCTGGCTGCCTGTACTTTCGGTACTCGTAGCAGTCCGTGTCGGGTCTGTACTTGTACACGTCCTGGTTTTCCACCGGCGATACTTCCGTCGTTTGCGACTCCTCGAGCGATTCCGCGTCCGGGATTTTCGACGGACTTTCGAGGGATTCGGAGACGTGGATTTCGGTGCCGGGAATCAGGTCGACTTTATCGGGTCTCTGTTGGACGATAGTCTGCTCTTCGATGTTTTCCTCCCACTTTGTTTGAAGCGATTCTTTGTCTGAGCTTTCGTCTGATTAGCAGCGAAATAATGGAAAATAATTTACAAATTATTTACAATTCATCCACCAATAAATAAATGTTTCGTTCAAATAACCAGCCACCAAACTTTTCGAGTCGGTCCAGCTTAAATTGATGAGAGCTATAATTTAAAACGACGCAAATAAAATCAACATCAACATCATCGTTGCCATCTGACTTACCTTTGACGGAATGCTTCCTGTCCAGTTCACTTCTATCGATGACCGAACTGACAAGGCTCGATTCGTCGTCTTCGTCCGTCGATTCTGATTGCTTTAAAAGGTCAGCAAGAGGTCATCCATAGGTCATTAATGGGTCATCTTAGGTTCAAAAAACCATGGTCACGAATCGCCTTCCACAGTTCCGACAAAATTTGTTATTGAAATTTTAGGAATAAATGAATTAATGGATATTTAAATTTGATTGCAGAATTTCATAGAAAGATAATTAAATTACAATCTTGCGGACGTTCTAAGCGCTTGTTCGATGACACTTAAATCAATCTGCTGATGATTTTTATAGCGCTCCATGGTTACCTTGATGAGATCCTTCTCTTCAAAAGAAATGTCGATGATGTGATCACCCGTGGCGTAAGCAAAGTCAGACAGCATGACATTCGCCTCTTCTTGGTCGTCATCTTCGTCACCGCTGACCAACGTCACGTGCTTTTCCCAGCTCTCGTAGTCGTAGGAACTGGAGGCCATCGTTGCTCTTTCTTCCGGATGAATTGTCGACTCCACCACCTGTGGAACTGGCATTCCGGATGTTGAAGCAACTTCTTCAAATGGATGGGCAGCTCTCGAAGTTTCCTCTTCTGCCTCGAGTTTGTCGTGGATCTCGAGTATTTTTGTTTCGCGGATAGAGGCTTCTGTCGATTCGATCGTATCGTCGCCTCTCTCTTCGCAGCTGTCCGCACTAGTTTCTCTCATTTCCTGTAAAGGACTTTGTCTCACGGTGTCAGCCTGCTCGTCAATAACCGGCTGAGATTCGAGTTTGTTCCTTTCCAAATTTTCATCCTGCAGCGTCCCAGCCTGCTGTTCGAATTCCATGTCGACAGACGATTCGGTTCTCACGTCATCCGTCTCTGTGAGCACGTTCTCCCATCTCCTGACCTGGTCCTTCACGTATCCGGGAGGCTTCTTCTGCTCCACGAGTTCAAACTCTGGCTCCGGATTCAACTTGTTGACGATGCGACTCTGCGACTTGTCGTAGGAGCTTTCGATCTCCGACAGACGAGATTCAGTGATGACTTTCGTTGCTATTGGAATCTCAATGGGTATGGCGCCTATCTGGTGAACGATCTTTTTGACGGTTTTCACTTCTTCCTCGACCGTCTTGGGTTTCCTCTTGATGGTGTCCACTGGATGAATATTTATCGATTGGCATGAATAATTAATCAGTCATTCGGTTAATTAGATACGAACTCTCTTCTTCTGCCTCCTCCTCTTCTTCTTCTTCCTCTTCAAATCCATCCAGTGAAGGAGATTCTTTTGTAGGAGTGGAAAGATTTTCCTTGGTCGGTGTGGCCGTGTCGTCCCTCATTTCGTCAACTCCATCTGGAATCAGAATTGTTTATTTGTTTTTGTCTTATTTTTTGAGAATTTGTCGAAATTCCCTTTTCTTTTTGCATCCATCCCTTAATCCTCCATCTATCTATCTGTTAGTTATCAGTTAATTTTGAAAGAACTTTTATTAAAATTAAAAAAAATCAAACCTTGACTTCCGAATTTGTCTGCAGTCGAACCAATGTCACTGAACTCGTCCATCGTTGAGCCTGAATCCTGGACAAAGAAATGGTTTTTGTGCATCGTTCATTCATTCATTCATTTGCTCATTCACTCAGTCATTCATCATGGCATTGTAATGAATTATTCAGCAAAACAGCTCCAAACCTTGATGAAATCCTGTTCATCGTAAGAAACATCGAGTGACATCCCCCTGGTTATCGATGAACCTTTCGAAGAGGCACCCAATTCCACCCTGAGCGCCTCAAATCCAGCTGAGTAGTCAACGATTGTAACTTAATAATATTATAAAATATAATAATAATATTATAATAATAAATTTCCATTATTTAAATAACATTTTGCTTTAAAAGCTTCAGCTGGAATTCAGGAAACCAACTCGAATCCAGGAAGACCTTTGAGGCAGCTTGTCCGACAGCGTGAGTCACGTTTATGACGTCACAGGGGCAAAGGTCAGCGAGGTCAGACCGACCAATCTCCTTCAGGGCTTCCTCCAAGTGTGCCCCAGTGGCCGATTCGGGGCATCTACCTGTCCAGGCCTATTTTGAAAATAAATTTTAAATTATTATAAAATGATTCTAAATTATTTTTTAAGTTTTTTTATATTTATTTTAGACATTTTGTTTCAGAATTTAACGATTTGTTATATCCAAAGTTTGATGTGAATTTGCGATTTGGTTTAATAAATTGTACGATTTTTATTAAAATTTTAAAAAGAATTATTAATACCAGTAAAAACTTAAAAAAAAAAACTTAAAATAATAACAGTAATGATAATAAGCTCCAAAATTAAAAGTCGATCACAACAACAAAAATCAAACCAACACAAATCCACCAGCCACAAAAGAAATTCAATCCTTCAACCATACTCTCAACCATCAACAACACAATCAACCCATCAACAACTCAATCAATCCATCAACAAGTCAATCATCACAGTCAACCAACCTGCATGACAACCAAGGCTTTCTCGTTGACGTCGGCAAACTGTTTGCTGATCTTATCCACGTCTTCCACGTCGAGACCCAACTGGAGACCCAGTTTGGCGTAGTCGTCTTCCAACATGTTCTTCGACACCTCGAGTATCCACTGCTCCGTCTTTGACAGTCTCTCGTCTGCAAGAGATTAATAGATGGAGGTGTTCCACTTTTAAATTTGATGTAGATATAGCAACACCAGTTAATAAAAGAGTTAATTAATTAATTAGTTTTTATTAGAGTTACAAAATATGAGAATCTGAAATATTATTATTACAATCAATATTATAATATATTATATGTCTAGCAGAAAATGTGATCGCTGACTTAAACGATACGACCGAATTCACCTCTCCTCTTTTTCATGGGTTCATATTTCTCCCTGAAGACGATATCATCCTGTTTAATGGCATCCTCCATTGGTACGTACTGGGGTAGGTTGATGTTCAGGGTGACCACGGGTACTGGTGGCTTGTCGTTGCGCGACCTCACCTCCCTCGGCTCGCCCATGAAGGCCAGGAGACCTGGTTTGGGAAAAAGCATTTGGTTGTTGATTGATTGATTGATTGATTGATTTTGGGGAGTTGAATCGTCGAATAAATTTTAATTTTATTTTATTATCATAAAGTCAAGTGAGACCTGCTGGATCCTGATGATGATCTCTCAGTCTGACCACGAACGGAAGTCTGTTTTCCACGAACGGAGTGAACGCCTTCAAACAAACCTGTTCGTTGTTCTTGGAAACTGGAACCAAATTTCCTGCCATTTCTACGTACAGTGGTCGTCCTTCCAAGACCTGCCGTGGTGATGATGACGACGACGATGATTGGCGACGATTATGATGATGTTGACGACGATTTTTTAAACTTTATTCTAATTATTTCCACTATTACTTGAAATTTTTAGCTACTAGCTCTCAGCCTAGTTGTGATTGCATTAACTTAATATCTGATACTAAATTATGACATGGATATTTATTATTATTAGCAAGAATACTAATTATTATTCTAGAAGAACCCTCTCTAACCTCAATATCTCTACTCCTGGCAATGAGTTCGAAGCGATCATGGCTCTCCAGTATCTTATCGCATTTGTCATCAGTTATGCAGAATGCTCTCAAACGTGCTTTTGGAAGAAAAATTAAAAAAAAACTAATTTAAAATGATAAACGATTTTATTTCTGGAAATAATTGGTGAAATTGACTCGAAAATCTAAAGTCCACCTTCTATGGAGTCAGTTCTCCTGGCAAAGACTGCAAACTTGCACAAGAAGGGTACCAATGTGACCTCGGGGTAAATGTCAGACGCCATCTTGACAGTTTCCTGGGTATTCTGGCAGTCCATCAGCCAAAACCTGGCAATGAAGAATGAAATTTAGATTCTTTTATTCGATATTTCATTGGCCAACTATGAATTTTAATTTGACTTATAAATAAAATAGCAAATATGCAGCTAACCATCCAACTTAACCAATTATCAACTCATTAATGGTGAGGATTGTCATTTTTACAGATCAAATTTTTATTGTATGAACTCAATATTAATAAATTAATTAATTATATTAATATAGCATTTAAAAAATATTGATATTAAATTTCAAATTTCAGTCTCATCGCTATAGTCATCTTCATCATCATCATCATCATCACCTGGCAGATATGGAGGTGGTAAAAGATACGCAGTTGTTGGTGAACACAAGCGGAGTGGAGTCCGTTATGTCCTCCCAGAGGGCAGCATTCGTACCGCCTGGAAAAATCCACCATCGGTTGATAATAATAATAATAATAATAATAATAATAATAATAATAATAATAATAATAATAATAATAATAATAATAATAATAATAGTGACGTTTATGCAAATTTATGACTATGATGACGTATAGTAATGTTCTTTATAATTCATCCATGCCAGTCTAAACTCACCAACGATGCTGCAGAGCAGTCGTACACTCGGGGCTTCGCTACCAGGTCCGTAATTGTTGACCATGCCCTTTTGGGCAGCCTTTGGCGAGGGTAGGGTGAGAGTGATTGGTCGGTGAAACTTCCTCCTTCTCGGTTCAATGGTCACCACTGAACTGACTGCCACCCTGTTTCCACCGTACTTCGATACCAGTTCGGCCGAAACTGGTTGAACCTTGATTGGTGATTGATTTGATTGAAATTCAATTCTAAGATTGAAATTTTTAATTTAGAACTATAACTGAAAATATGGAAATAAAGTTACAAAAAAAAACGCCAAGAAATAGCATGGATTTTGAGAGACCCATACATCATTACACCTTAAAGACATCCACACACAATTTTAATCCGAACCTGAAGTCCGACTTTCGTGTTCTTGGTCAGTGAGCCTTCAGGGAAAACCGCCTGTACTTGGGGTACGACCGTCGAGCTGATGATACCTCCCTCTGGTCCAATGGTGCTCGTCTCCTGCTTGATTCTCGTCACGAGGGCAAAGTATTGCGGCAGATCTGACGACAAGATGCGACAGATTTTCCTCTGTTGGTGTTGTTGCTGCTGCTGTTGCTGGTAATTGATGTTGTTGTTGATGTGGTGGTGTTGTTGTTGGTGGTGGGATTGTTGGTTGATGCCCAAGTCTTCTGTAGCTTCAAGCTCTGTAAGTTTATATAAATACTATATCTAATGATTATATCTTTAATTACAAAGAATAATTCACTGATGATTATAAAATAATAAAGATATTATGTCTATAATTAAGAAATTGTTATAAACGTAAATTGTTTGCAATTTCATTTTAAACTTCTGTTATTAATGTATACATTTAATACGACATTAATCGTCTCCAGAATAAGTAGTAAAAAAACTCAACAACAAAAATAAACAAACATTTAATAAAATTATGATTTTTAAAATTATTTCCAAAAAACGAATCTCAATTTAGACTCGAATTAAAATCATTTTAAAATTATTTATTTTAAAATAAAAAACAAAACAGAAACAACACCAACAACAAAGTACCGTTCAAACATGCTGTGACGGCCTCTTTGGAAATTTTGCAGCTGGAAAAGAAATTATGTTCCTTCCACGTTTGTCCATTTTCACTCCTCAAAATGAGGATCTCTCTCTCTTTTCCAGACAGGGAGGCAAAATGGGGTACCTCGATGATGATCAGACTGGGTTCGTGGGTTTTGTTTTGTCTTATTTATTAGCAAGTCATTTTTCATAATTTATTTATTTAATCTGTTGATTAACAAATTTTAATTGATGCCATAATTAGTAGAAATTGATGTTAATAAATAAATAAATAAATAAATAAATAATTAATAAATGAATAATAAATGTTAATATTAAAAAATATTAATTAATTAAATCAATTATAATCTAATCGATTAAAGTCCAAACGCACCCAGCGAACTTAACTCCAACCGGTCCCATCTCGATGATCCTACTGGCCAATGACTCCCCTTCCATGAGCGGCGGAGGGCACAGGAGTTTGTCCCTCTTGACCAGACGGCACGTAATCCTGGTCGGCATACAGATGTTGTTCGGGGGGATGATGAACCTCACCCCGGAGTGACGGCACCCCCTCATGGCTCCACCCCTCGCGTCCACCATGAAGCTAACGAGGAAGCTGAACGGGAGACGGTAGTTTGTTAGTAATAATTATTTTGTTATTATTTTTTTTAATCTGTTTTGTTAATTATATAGTAATAAAATGTTATTAAATGATCGGGAAATGTGATTATAATAATGATGCACCTTATAATTATAATAATAACGATTATAATAATGATTATAATAATGATTTTATATTCTATTTTTTCATAATTTGTTTTTATTTTGTCTTCCATACTTTCAATCACTCAAAGATTTTCTGCAGGAGCCTTTCCAAAAATAAATAAATAATTAATTAATTAAAAATCTAACCTTTTCCAGTTAAGGAGGCTGGAATATTAAAACTAATAATCAGATAATTCCAATGAAAACTGTTGAAATATTTTTGAAAACACGATCATATTAATGTAATACATAATATACTTCAAAAGTTATTGCTGAACATTAATAAATAAGGTTATAAATAAAATCAAATCATTTAATTCAATTAAAAATAAAAGAATTATTTTTAAAACGTTCATACAACAACCACAACGACTTATCCCTAGTACTACCCAGTAGGCATGGAGCTTCTCTCGAGTGCCTCGTGACAACTTTGAACGTGTCTGTTGATTGGGGTGACGTAGGGTGGTTGGGGCAGAAGGGCTGCTGACCTCACCATCGATATCAACTGGTCAGGGTTGAACTCGCCTGGCTTTATGGGGTCAAGAGGTCAGGTCGAGATATTAATTATGGAGTGGAGTTATCCTAGCTTTATTTTTGACCTAACCTTTTTTTTTTAATTTCTGTCTTTATTTTTTCGATTTCAGATTAAATATGCATTGAAAGTGTTAATCAATTTTAAAAATTTAAATTAATAAAAAAAAAAACAGAAAAAAAAATCTAACAACCTGAACACTGGACTGGCTGGCATCCGAGAAGGAAGCAATCATGTTCTCCTCTGCCACTCCGTTCATCAGCTTCCTCCTCTTCAAAGTCATCATCCTCTTGACCTCATCGTCGTCGTTGTCGTCGGCATCGAAGTCTTCCCTGCTGGACAGCATGACCTTTTGTTGACCGCTGATGTACTTCATGTCGTCGATGTATGCCCCGGGCGAAGAGGTGCAACTGTACTTCTCGCTCGACCTTTCGAATCCGAACGCGTCGCATTCGCCCTGCGAAGTTCAAGGGTCAAAGTTCGGGGGGTGAAAGTGTTCTTGGGCTAGTTTGAAGTTTACGAAAACGATGATGATTGTCGTGAAGAGGTCAGGTGGTGATAGTTGATGATGATGACGCCTACGACAACGACGGCGACGACGATGCTGAGGATGGTGATGATGACGATGACGATAGGGCACCTTGTACTTGGAGTCTTCCAATGTCAGTTCGTTGTTTGCCAGGTAAAGGAATGTTGGATCAGTTCCAATGATTTCATCTCCTCCCTCGTTGTCAGAATCGGACATTGGCACTTCTTGCATCGTCTCGGGGAATATGGATTTGTACCTCTCCTGTGATTGGCTCGGCTCTACGTTGACCTCTGTGACCTTTTTCAGGATCTCGACCACCGATATGTACCCTAGTCTCTGGGCGATTGATAAAGCCGACTGTCCTGTCTGCGTTTACAAACAACGATTAACATAATTTATGAATATACGGTTTCAGTAATAAATGAACATTTTTTAAATCTCGGATAAAATTCTTCTTCTTGTTATTACTGTTACTAATTCGATTGATAAACAAGTTTTAAAATAATTTATCAATTGAATAAATAAATTATCAGTTAAATACATAAATTATAGTTTTAAATCGACCTCGGTCAACATATCAGGATGGGCTCCGGACCTGAGAAGCTCATTAATGACCATGACGTGACCCTGCTGTGCAGCTTGATGCAGCGGCGTGTAGCCGACCTGGTGGGTGGTGTCAAGAAAATTTGCATAATTATATTACCATATTAAGCAGCCAGGTAAACAATCAACCTTCAATCAACTTACCTGCGTTCTGTGATTGACAGTTGCTCCATTTTCAATGAGAAATTTTACCATGTTCACCTGGCCGAAGTGGCAGGCAGTATGGAGAGGTGTGTATCCGGCCTATTATAATATTATAATTTATTATGATAATGTCATAATGCACCATCCCTACGTATGCATGCATGTTCAACTAGCTAGATGCAAAGCCAAGTTTATTAATAGATTCAATCAATAATAGACAATAAGGCAGTATTGAGGACGTGGTTGGTAAATAAAAGCTGTCTGGAAAACGAAATATGTTTAATTAATAAAAAAATAATAATTATTATAATTATAATAATAAAGCTTATAATAAATCTAGCCATTGTTATCAAATGTTTTGTTCTCAAAATAAATTTAAACACGAAACAAGCACTGTTTAAAATCGAATAGAAGACAAAAACAAAGTCCCTTACGTTGGTCTGTTGGTTCATGTTGACTCCAAAGTGCTTCAGGACCTCTGCCGATGGTACCCCGTCTTCCTGGGCTGCCAGATGGAGTGGCACCAACCCGTTCTTGGCCTGCATGTTCGGTCCGGCGGAGTGTTCCAAAAGCAGGGCTACCAAGTCGACGTTGCCCTCTTGGGTGGCGAGGTGGAGTGGTGTAAAACCGTTCTGTCAATTGACGGAAGAGATGGAAAGACTTGTGTTTTCATTTTGGCGTTGGCGATCGATCGTTTTATAACTAAATAACTTTTATATTATTAATATATGTATAATATATAATATTTTATATTTTAAATTTTAAAAATATATTTTATATTTAAGAAGAAAGAATCATTCATAATGTGGAAATATTACATTATTAATATTAATTTTAATGGTTACTAAGTGAGTGATCTTTTAATATCGTGTCACGATATTAAGTTGACCTATATTCTATAAATACGATGAATTTGTTGAACCATGCCGACCGGTTCTTAAGATACAAAAAATAATTGGAACACGAATGACGACACACTTACAAGAGAAATTAGCAGAAATTATGCGAATCAATAAAGTCGCAAATGTCGAAAGACACCTAGCGACGGAAAAGAAAATCTGTTCAGTTGGAAACGGAGCAAACCTTCGACTTTGCATTGGCATCGGCTCCATGCTGGAGAAGTGTTAATGCAATCTCCATTTCATTCTTCTTGGCTGCAATGTGCAGGGATGTGTATCCATTCTGTCACGAAAAGGCATCACGTTTTAGTCATCGTCATCATCATCGCCATCGTCATCATCATCGTCATCATCGTTATCATTATCGTCGTCGTCGTCATCATCATTGGACATATCGAGACTGATGTTATAACAGAGCATTTATTTATTATGTAATTATTTTTCAGACTTTCATTTATGTAGTCAGTTATGCGAATCTCAGCACCTGTTTCACCACTTCTTTAAGTGGTGAATTTCGCATATAAAAGATAGTGAATACGTTGAGACCTTTAGGGTTCTCAATTTGCTTTAACCGCATTTTTGTGGCCCGTTTTGTGGCGACGTGTCTTGGAAGATTTGGCGTGACTGAAAATTACATTGGGATATGGAGTTTTGCGAGTGCTTGTTTGTGGAATGTTATATCATCTCGTAGTTCTCCAGGCTGATACATTTAGGAGACTATCACGCACACAGTTATTATTATAATTGTAATTATAATGATTATGAATGCATCATAATAATTATTATCGTCGTTATTATTATCATTAGAGTTCCGGTAAATCCGGTATCCGGCAATTTTCTTAAATAAAGGTTGTTGTGATCGTCCGGTTATGAATTTCAAGGACACGACGTATCCATTGAGTTCATCATCATCGTTATCATCACCGGACTTATGTACTGACATTATAATATTTTTGTAATAAACTTATTCGTATATTATTCGAATCTCCTGTGTGTTTCACCTCTGCTCGAAGAAAGTCTGGACTTATAATTGCAGACGCGACAGGGGTTTAGGATTTCATCAATCGAAACACAGCGAACAAAACTTTTGCAGGCCCGGCGTTGGCCCTGACTTGGTAAAATTAGTTTGGACGAAGTCATTAAGACAAATGGAGTTTGGATGCTGATTGTTTTACTCCCTAAATCGCCGGAAACGACAGTTACCGGTTGCTCTGGTCATCTGATGTCGTGTTATAATTATTGTTATTATTTATTTATTTATATTATATTATATTATAATATGTTTATGTTGCATTTTGCTTTGGCTTACTGATGCACACTCGGATATTGATTTTGCTCCGAACCTTGAGCACTCATTTAGAAGTGAAATTTTGAGTAAATACAGATGAATCAATTCGATCAATTCGGTCGGGTCAGGTTAATCGACTGTAAATTAAGTGAAACCTTCGAAGTACAGTGGGGGTTTGCATTCTTCTCGAGGAGATAGAGAGCCACCTCGACCACGTCGTAGTGGGTAGCCACGTGCAACGGGGTCAGTCCGTTCTTGCCCTCCACGTCAACGTTTGCCCCGTGGTCCACCAGTTTCTTCACCACCCTCAGTTGGCCGTTCTTGGCAGCGATGTGCAGAGGTGTGAAACCGCGCTACAAAAATGGAGTGCAGAACTGTACTACATTGTAAAAGCTTCACGTACGATGAATGAGTTTATGGTTTTGCTCAAAACATTTTTTTTAAACATATAATTTGTTGTGGAAATGAATTTTAAATAAAAATTTAAATTTAAGATTATCAATGCCTTCGATTTCAGAGTCTGCTTAGCTCCGTGGTCGAGCAGTATTTGACAGATCTCATCGTGCCCTTCCTTGGCTGCTAT
This sequence comes from Hirudinaria manillensis, assembly GCA_034509925.1. Taxonomy (NCBI): domain Eukaryota; kingdom Metazoa; phylum Annelida; class Clitellata; order Hirudinida; family Hirudinidae; genus Hirudinaria; species Hirudinaria manillensis. The sequence goes on along the minus strand of CM067526.1, from coordinate 1,686,921 downwards.
GTGTAGGGGGGTGTACATGTCCTTGGTCAGGGCATCGGGGGAAGCCCCGTGTTGGAGCAGTAACAGGAGATTGTCCACGTTTCCCAAGCGGGCCACGATGTGCAGTGGCGTTTGTTGCTCCTGTTGTATGTGTGTTTGTATGGTATTTTTTCTCTTTTTGCATTGGTATAATTTATGACATTTTAATGAATAAATACAGAATGTTCTGTGATGAATTTCGAAATTACTCACTTGCCACTAAAAAAAAAAACACTTTCACTGTAATTCAGTCATGAAATTACCCTGGCTTTAGCGTGGTCTATTTGGGCTCCATTGCGCAGCAAAGCCCTGAGGATGTCAGTTTGGTTGGCCCTGGCAGCGAGGTGTAACGATGTTTCGCCCCTGACCGTAGTCTGGTTAGGATTGGCACCCTTCTGCAGCAGGTAGATGACTATGTTCAGGTGACCCATGAAAGAGGCCACGTGGAGTGGTGTGAGCCCGGACTGAATGGGAAGTTGTCGTCGTCGTTGTTAAATATATTTAAATATTATTTTTGTTTGTAAATCGAATTTATTGACGAATATTAATAATGTTGAGTAATACATTTGTAAGTTAATTTAAAGTTTGACTAGGAGTGTCTGTGTATGTTAAAATCTAGAATTTTTAAATTTACAGTGCCTTAAATTTTTAAATACTTGTTATTATAAATAAATATGCATGGAAAACTTATCCTATTATGAATTTCTTTCATTTTATTATTCAGTTTATTAACAATAAATAACATTAGTTATTAATTTTGGTTTTAATTAAAATTAAAATACTTAAATTACAAAATTACCTCTGTGGTGGCCTCTATGGTTGCACCATATTTGAGGAGCAATTCGACGATTTTTATTCTGTTCTTTTTGCAGGCGATGTGCAAAGGTGTGAAGCCATTCTGAAATTTACGAGTAAAATATTTGTAAACAATTATCCACATAATTTAATTATTTATTTATTTATAACGTTTTTTTTTAGTTTTCAAATCTTAGAAATTTTAGGAATATGTAAACTAATGGCAATGAGCTATTTATTAAATTATTTAGAAGCACAAATTTTAAGAATCATTTTTCTTATGAAGTGGTCCACATATTATGCCAGGCAGCATCTGTTTAATAGATTAATTTATTAACTCATTAATTTATTATTGGATTAATTTGTTATTTTAATAATTTATTAGCTCACCAATGCCCTGGCGTTGACCTCGCATTTCCTATCTAAGAGCAACTGAGCTGTTCTGAAGTTGCCGCAGTGTGCAACCACGTGTAATGGTGTCAAATAATCCTGGAAATAACAATAATAATAAAAATAATAATAATAATAATAATAATAAAGAAAAGGAATTAAATATTTTTTATTTTACAAATTAAAAAAATTGTCTCACAATGGTTATATCGTCTATGACTGCCTTCCTGTAGAGCAATAGTCGAACGCAGTCCACGTGATCACCCTGGGCAGCCATGTGCAGCGGGGTCAATGAGTTCTTGGTCTTGGCAGTCACGGATGCCCCTCTCTCCAAGAGGATGTCCACGGTCTGGTCGTGACCGCTTCTCGCTGCGCAATGCAGTGGGGTCAGGCAGTCCTTTGTGGGGTTGTAAGGTTTGGTTGTTCGTATAGATTACGATGGATGGATAGATGGATGGGCAGAGGATGGATAGATTGGCAGATGGGAAGATGAAAAGACGGACGGGTGAAGGGACAAAGGGTTAGGTGAATTAAAGATGAATAATATTGAATTTTTTTTTTAGATTTTCAATTTTTGTTGGCTTACTCTGGTTTTGGCTTCGATGTCTGCGTTGTTGTCCAGCAATAGTTGTATCATGGCCACTCGTCCCCACTTGCTTGCTACGTGGAGAGGTGTTATGGAATTCTGTGGAAAATATTTCAAGATTATTTTCCAGTTTATGCTGTATTTATTGACTCAAATATAATAAATGATGAAATCAAGTGTAACAAATTGCAATAATAAATCTTGAAAATAAAATAAAATAAAACTCACCCGCGCTTTGTAGTTGACGTCAGCTCCTCGCTCGACCAATAGTCTTCCGACGTTCATGTTGCCATAGTGAGCGGCGATGTGCAGTGGCGTGAACCCACTCTAAATTATTCATACAAATAATTATATAATCCTGGAAATAACATATAAATAATATTATTAATTACAATTATTAATAATAAGAATAAGATATATTCATCATTATTCTATTTGACATTATCCATATTACATTATTTATTAGCGTTTTATAAATTCAAGATTCTTTATTTGTAAAATCCGATCAATCGATTATTATTATTATTTATTTTGAAGCTCACGACGAACCTTAGACGTTTCATTAACCAATCTTCCAACTCTCTGCACAACCATTGGAATATGCAAAAGAAAAGATGGCTGGTAACTCAACAAAAACAAAGAGCGCTTGGCCTAACCAACGAAAAAATAAAAAAAGCAAATGAAAATAATCGAACATTATTTACTCACGAAATTGGAAGACCATGCCATGCCCGATAAATAACACCGTCCAGAAATGTTACTTTGCAATCTCCCGAGATACTCTTGCAATCGGCATGGTCGTGCAATTTCAGGTGGAATAATACGAAGCGATCCCGATTCGGGAAAGCTTTCGAATAGCAGACGATGTCCGGCAATGAATTAGACAGACAAAAAAATCGTCCACGATTTGTGCCACTGCAATTAATCGCCTCTTTGATCCTAAATGGTCTCAACTGGGAGCAGGAAATGCTCAACTTTTAGTCATCAAGAGCACAACACGCAGGTACAAATACACGTACAAATACACGTACAAGTACAGCTGCATGGACAGGTACAAACACAGGTACGTGAACGGGTAAATTCTCCTAAATTCTACTGAAACCATTGACATGCTGTGAGAGTAAAAACGCTTCGGCAATCAACAAACTGAACTTTCCCTACTCGAGCATAGTTCTATGCATTTACATGGAGACCTTTCCATGTGATAAAAGTTATCTCATGGAACTTGCGTTCACATCTTTCCAGTAGCGTTAGCGTAACCTTTGAACCCGCTTGAACTGGTTAAACGTGAACAGGAAACAGAAGACGATCACCTTAGAAGTTGTGTCCAATTGGTGCTCGCTCTGCAACAGCAGGGTGGTGGCTTTGACGTCATCTTTCTTGGCAGCTATGTGCAGAGCCGGCAGCTTGACCTTTCCCTTGGCGTCGTTTTCCAAGAGCAGAGCAACGACCTTGTCGTGACCTTGCTGGAGGGCTACCGCTAGCGGGGTAAAGCCGTCCTTGAAATGAATTCAAGAGCAATCTTTTAGCTTGAATTTAAATCGGATCTTCAATTGTCAGGAGATCGTCAGTTCAGTCAATTCACCTCCGTTGCCAAAGCTTGGTTTGCGTTGTTGGCCAACAAGTACTCGACTACTTCTGCGTGATTCTCCTGCGATGCCATATAAAGTGGCGTGAATCCGTTCTGCATTGAAGAATATGAAACGACAGATGTCTATTTTAAAGTCTATTTTGTGCTGATTAAATTTTATTTTGATATTAAATAAATTAACGTTAATTACTAGTTTAATTATCCTATTTTCTTATTTAAATGGCATTAAGTTTAGCTAATTAAAAATATAAAATAAAAAAAAAGAATTACGATGGATTATTATGAATTTATTAAAAAATCGTTTTATTACCTGAGACTGGACGTTAACCCTTGACCCTCGGTCTATTAATAATTTGACCACTTCTTCCTGACCAGCCAATGAGGCGATGTGGAGAGCCGTGTTGCCCTTCTGTAATAATAATAATAATAATAATAATAATAATAATAATAATAATAATAATAATAATAATAATAATAATAATAATAATAATAATAATTAATAATAATTAATAATAATAATAATAATAATAATAATAACAGTCACAATAGATTTTCTTATTATTTAAAATATTCTTATGTGTTATCGCGCAAAGCCTATTATCACATCCGAATAATTCTTTTAATTAAATTTTTAAATTATATTTTAATTCGCACAAATTATTGCAATTAGTGGATGTTCTTAATTGTTCATAATTATTTACAAAATGTTCTTAAACAACAATGGAAAATAATTGAAGAACTTCAAACGCCTGAAGCCACGTCGAGAAATCAGAATCGAAATAAAAAAAAAGAAAAAGATATCTTTAATCGAATATTTCAATTTATGATTTTTATTTTATTCTGCTTGATTAACTCTTGATTGATTCGATCGACTGGATTAAATTGATTGCATTAAAATGGATTGATTTGATTAACTGTTTCGAACACGATTGACAAGAACAGGATTGATTGAATCAATCTTTCAAAGTAAAACCAAAATGATATCTAACATTACAATTCAACTTATTATTACAAACTATATCTACATAAATTAATTACTAATAACCAACGTAGTCGTAAATGTAATTAATTAAAAAACGTAGAAAATAAATTTTAAAATTTAAATTAAAAATAAAAATAATCGTTAATAATTTGAAGAATAATTTATAAAAAAAAAATTGGACCTTGGTCACAGCATCCACGTGTGCCCCCCTTGCCAGAAGTTCAGTGATGATCTTCATGTGTCCTTCTTTCGAGGCCAGGTGTAAGGCGTTCAGTCCGTTCTTGGATCATAATTATTATTATAATGCATAATTATTATAATTATCACGATAATAAATTATGTGGTTATGGCAATTTGGATAATTGAAATGATGTACCTATCGATGTACCTTGCTTTTATTGGCATGCATTTATGATCAATTTAATATTAAATTGACTGCTTAATTAATTAATTAATTAATCGATTTATTATTATTATTACTAATTATTATTTTTATACAATATATAATTAGTGGCACAATTGTGAGTTGTCAAAACTAACTGAAAAGGTGGAACAATTTAAATATAAGAAACGCTTTCTGGCATCGTTATTAATATTATTATTATTGTTATTACTATTATTATTATTATTATTATTATTATCATAATTAGCATAATTTTTAATATTATAATTAGCAATTATTCGTACGTTGTTGGACGAGTTGATGTCGAGCCCGTTGTTGAGAAAGTCGAGAATTTTGTCCAAATTCCCGGCCCTGGCAGCCCTCAGGAAGCTGGACACGCCGTCACTCTGGAAGGTCAAGGTCGAGCTCATTAATATTAATTACATAATTAATTAGCCAATCAAGGAACGAAGGATCATGAATATTCAAAAGAATGATGAATCACCTTCTTGAAAAATCTAATCCATTTGCCGTCGAACATTGGAGATCGGACTTTTTTTTATTTTTAGATTTTTATTTTAATCGGAATCGGAATTTCCAGATTTATGGTTAAAAATAGACCACTTCAATAAACAAGTGTTTATTAATTATGGAACACACATAATTTAATTCAATTTATTATTATTATTATTACATAATTAAAATTATTCTGAAACTGTTTCGTCCAATCAGTGGATTGCTTATCCAGTCACAACAACAACAATGATGACGTCATAGTAAACGGAAGTGATGAGTCATCAGCAGTCACTTCTTTACAACGAATTCGAGTCTCAAAAACTGTTTTTACGACACTCGCAACAAGACGAAGACGAAAACGAATACAACAGCCAACAGTTTTATCCTCACCATCAACATCATCATCGTCGTCATCGTCTTCGTCATCATCCTCATCATCAGCTGCTACCACAACAACCACAGCAACGACTCACCACATCTACATCGTACAACAGCAATCACAAAAACAACAACAACAGCAACAGTTTGCCACAACTACGACGTACGTACAAGCACCGCAACAACGACAGTCCATAGCAAGTACAACTTGAGGCTGATGTCAAAAAAAAATAAAATCATACCTGTACAGACCACGTTCATCGATCGAACCACGTACAACAATACCATCGTATCGTCTGTTCATTCGCCACCAAAAATTTACGCGTATGTATTTCAATTTTCGCTTTTGTATCCAGTTTTTATATCCGTGGTATCCATGGAGATGTGGTGGTTATGTCAAGGCGTGACTTATGACGTCATGGATTGGAGATTAAAGTCGTCACTTACTGGTCATGGCGTGACGTGTTTTTCCACCGCCGTCATAACTATCACCGATGTCATCATCATCATCATCATTATCGCCAGCATCATCACCGCCATCATTATCAGCATCATCGTCATCATCATCGTCGTCGTCATCATCATAATCATCACCATTATCATCATCATCATCGTCGTCGTCGTCATCATCATCATCATCGCACTACCAACCGATCATTAACTCCGCAATTTCAGACTAACGAGACGCCTGCGTTTTCGTATCATTTCCATCTCATGAATATTCATGAGCAGCTGAGGTCCGAGCCAGAGTGCGATCGATGATAAAGACTTTATTGGGGCAAATAAAATAAAATAATTGAATAAAATGAATATAAATCAATCACCACGTCCAATCATAGTCAATAAGGTCATCGTCATCGTCATCATCATCACCATCACTAACAATGTCATCGTCGTATATGTCTTATCGCCAACGTAATCGTCATCATCATCGTCATCCTCCTCATCACCATCGTCGTCGTCGTCCTCGTCGTCAACACGTGACTATTTATATCTTTCCATATATAGATGCAATGGTTGTTGTGATCTCCATGGCAACAGCAAGTACCATGTGATCCCGGAATGATGGATGCTTTGGAAACGAATGACTGGAGGAAATTAAAATTTTGGCGGGAAATTAAAGCAGACGAATTTTGAACTTGATTTGATCGCTGTTTTGAGAATGATTTCGAATGAGTTCGAATATTTCAATTATTATTATTATTACTACTATTATTATTACTATTATTATTTCACATCATTTTCATAATTTATTATTATTATTAAATAAATATTATTATTTTTATTACGTCACAAAGAATATGACGTAATCAGCGACATGGTCACCTCTTTATGTCTCACATGGTAATATTTCATGGTCTGATTAAATTGGCTTTTTCCTCGTAAATTAATTTTTATAATCAACTGAAAATATTTACGCTATAAAAATGTCGAGCGACTGATTGATTAAATATTAATTAATTATTTATAAATCAATTATCATCAGTGATTAAAATATTTATTTATTTCTTTATTTATTACTAATAAACAATTTATAAATTAATTTATAATATTACGAGTCTTATTATTTTTATTATAATTATTGATTAAAAAAAATTAATTAAATAAAATATCAATTGAATCAAAATCGGAAGTAAATTTTCACAATTTTGTAAAAACATTTTCAATTTAGCTGTTTAATTGTTTATTTTTTTTTTAAATTTAATGTGGAAAATATTTAAAAATTAATTATGAATATTTGTAGCCACCAAATGTCATCCCACGTGATTTACTTCATCATCTCCATCAATGATTCATCATCATCGTCGTCGTCATCATCATCATCATCGTCGTCATCATCATCTCCACTGATTGACCGGCATTATCATTAATTAATTAATTCATTTATTTATTAAATTAAAAAAAAACAATTTTAAAATGAAACTGAAAATATTTCTTCTCCGATCAGACGGATTTCTTGGAATTATAATTTTAAATTTTTTAAATTTTAAAATTTTAAAATATTTTAATAACTTAATTCCTCTTTTTTGTTCTCACGAAATTCAAAACATTCGAGGCTAAAATTAGACTTTGTATTCATTAACGAGAAATTATCGGGAATTTCCACTTTTAATTTTAAATTTAATTTCCACTTTTAATTTTAAATTTAATTTTTAAATTTAATTTTAAATTTAACCTCATTATTAACAATTAATTATATTAATTCTTTCGAATATTTATTTTATTTTAGCAAAAAATATTTGCAATTAAACAAAGGTAATAATACCTAATTGCCTGGAAATGCAGGCGATAATTAGTTTAATTATGATGCTCGTGTTGATGACGACGATGGCGATGACGATGACGATGATGACGATGATGTCGATGTTGACGATGATGATGACGATGATGATGATGATGGTGGTGACGGTGATGATGATGTTGATGGTGGTATTGCTGGTAATTATTATAATGATGATTAGGATTACTAATAATAATTTTTTAAGTAACGATTATCGAAGTTTAAAATGATTAATTAACCTCTAAGTGTCAATTTGAAACATGACCTTTCAAAGATTGCCATACTTTGCTTTGTAAAGTCTTGCTTTGCTTTGAAAAGTCATATTTTGCTTTGTAAAGTCTTGCTTTGCTTTGTAAAGTCTTGCTTTGCTTTGTAAAGTCTTGCTTTGCTTTATAAAGTCATACTTTGCTTTGTAAAGTCTTGCTTTGCTCTATGTGTTTGTTTGCTTTAAATTTCCGTTCGAAATGTTTTTCCGGCGCACCTTTACCCACAGCAATAATAATTAACATGTTTGATTTGTTATTATTATTATTATGATTATTATTATCATTATCATTATTATTACTATTATTATTATTATTATTATTATTATTATTATTATTATTATTATTATTATCAGCAAGTGGTGCATAATTAATAACCCTCAGCAATTGCTCAACAGAGATGACCGACCAATCAGGAGACAGCAACAGATTAATTATTTTTAATCCCCAAGGTATAATTGGCCACGTGACCAGTGGAGGGCGGGGCAGCGATGAGTCACGATGAGGTCAAAGTGCAAATGTGTCTCCATTGTTTGCTTTGTTCTTGTCTTGCTGTTCTGAGGATGTGGAAGAATATCAGGGGTGCTCTTTTTGTTTAATTTTTATTTTAATATTATTATCATTATTATTATTAATGTTATTATTTTTATGTTATTATTATTATTACTATTATTATTATTATTGTTATGATTATTATTATTATTATCGTTATTATTATTATTAATGTTATTATTATTATCATTATTATTATTAATATTATTATTTTTATGTTATTATTATTATTACTATTATTATTATTATTGTTGTGATTATTATTATTATTATCGTTATTATTATTATTAATGTTATTATTTTTATTTAACAAACATTCTTGCTGATGATAGCGACAATGTTGACGCCCAAGACAGATGGTAGTGATAACGATGATAATAACAGTAAATCGGTGATGGAGAGGATGACGATGTTGACTTGATAATGATGATAAATCAGTAATGGAAATGACGACGACGACGATGATGATGATGACTACAATGACTCGTCATGTCGAGGCGACAGCGTCAAACAAAGTCGTTCCATGTAGCTATGACGACCGCCATTTTGATGGAGTGAATGTAACGTGGAAGATCAAATTGGATGGAATGTCAAGTCACAGTTTAGCAGTAGAGTGGGACAGGAAGTCTCCATATTGCTCCGAGGAAATTATTCACTGATTTAATAATAATAATAATAATAATAATCCTGCAGTAATTTTGCGATAATTTTGGAATAAATAATAATACTGTTATCATTACCGGGATGTTTATTGATAATGATTTAAGAGGAAGTGATAATTGTCGATAATTATCAATTATCACGTCATTTTATCACCTTCTCCGGGATGAATAAAGGAGATTTAAAGTGCAAATAAATTAAAATTCCATGAATTTCCGCTTATTTTTGGATGCTAATATTTTATAATAAATGAACAATATGTCAATCGTAATCATTTCAACTTATTTTTATAATTACTGGCCCAATTATTGTGTTAAAGGGGTATGATTAGGGTCAGGGTAAAGGTTAGGGTTAGAATCAGGGTAAGGGTAAGGGTCAGAGTTAGGGTTAGGGTTAGGTTATGCGTATGTGTGGTTTTTCAATCTCACCTTATTTGAGTTCCTATGTTCGAAGCCTTTGATATGTACCTCCAAAGGACCGATGTTGTTGGAGATGTTGCGCATGTTGTTGTCTTGTAGTTGCTGGTGTGGTGGCTGCTGTTGAAATTGTCGTTGCTGCTGTTGTTGCAAAGTCTGGTGATGCTGCTGCTGCTGTTGTTGCTGGTGATGATGAAATTGATGTTGTTGCTGGAATCCGTGTTGATGGTCATGGTTTCGTAGTTTGTCGTTCCCGCCCCAGACCACAGGATTGTCAGATGCCATGTTGTTCATCGTTGGCTCGAAAATTACTTCTTTTCCTATTCTTTTTTCAGTCGGTCGTGACGCAAACTCTTGCCTAAAGTCGTCCTATCCGAGATGGTCGCATCCTAGACTCTTCGAACGATAAACTGCATGTCATTCTAGTCGTTCCGAGACAGTCGGACGGACGGACAGAAAGAAACACGTCCAAGATCGAAAGGAGAGAATCGATTATTCGACGATTATGTTTTGCTTCCTGGCCTTTCTTGCTCTGCAAACTCTGAAATGTGGAGAGAAGCTGGAAATGAAAACCTACTCGAACCAGAACCAGTTCGCTGGTCAAGAATCTCTGACTATTTCCGACGAAATCCGACGAGAGCCGAGATGCGGAGACGTGGAAATCTCCGGTAGCGCTGCCTGCCCGTGGTTGCGCAGCTTACAGGCACCGTGGAGTCCTGCTTGCGCTGCTCCCGAGGCTGCTGCAGCTGCGCGCTACAACGACGACGACGACGATGATGAGGAGGAAGGGGAGGACGACGACAGGAGCGCTAGGTGACGTTCTTTCCACTCCTTTATCTCTTTCGAGTGTTCGCGGAGAGCCGGATGGATGGATGGATGGATGGATGGATGGATGGATGGATGGACGGATGGACGGATGGATTTGCAGTTCAATGGATGGATGGATGGATGGCTGAATGGATAGGTGAATGAAGGAACGAGCGCAGGAAAGAGTTGTTGAATGAAGTTGGGAAAGTATACAATCTTGAATTGAATGAGTAAACTCTATGGGTGGCCCCTCGAGAGTCGTGATGAAGACGATGACGACGACGACGATGATGATGATGATATTGTAACATGATCACGACCTCCATGCAAAGACTAATCTTATTAGTAGTAAAACAAACGCTGCCCCGTGACTTTATCATTGTTATCGTCATCGTCGTCGTCGTCGTCATAATCATCATCGACATCGTTGTCATCATCACCACCTATTTCTTGTCAGCCCCTCTAGAAGAAAAATTCTTGAATTTCTAAAGCATTGCCTGAGGTTCATCATATAACACGAGATTGTGATGATGATATTAGTTGCCGGTGATGATGAGGATTATGATGACGACGATGATGACGATGATGACGATGATGACGACGACGATGACGACGACGATGATGAGGGTTTTGATTCAATTGTTCTGGAAATGGTCAACGTTAATTAAGTTGGCCATAAATAGCGATGTTGTTGCTATTGTACCTTTAAACTTTGAGTACAGAATGTCGTTGTTGATGTTACTTTGAACTTTCAGTACACTTTGAGTGTTGTTGTTGCTGCTGTTGTTGCTACGAGTGCAAATGCTATCCAATGTCAATCGTAGTTGTTGTGGTTGATTGATATCTCTTCTTGGATTTCAGAAGATAGAAATGCCAGTTGAACCATTTCATACTCTGGTCATTTGATTTCATTAAGTTACACCAGATGGCTTTGGATGGGGGCTGGTGAATTTTATAATTATAGTCTATAATATATACTAAATCCACCTAGTGAATATTTAGTTTCAGAGTTCAAAGGTCGTTCAAGTGCTGCTATTGGTGCACTCTTGTGTCCATCTGGCGAGCTTTTTCGAAATATTGTAAGGTAATAAAATAATTTCTTTTTATAATTAATCGATTCCCATATTCATATTTATTATTATGTAGCTTAAGATCATAATTAACCATTTAGCTCTTTCTATTATTTCAATTTTCTTTTTGTTTTTGTTTTATTTTATTCCAATTTATTAATTAAGTTCACAAAAAAAGGAAATTTAAAACCATTTGTTTATTAAAAGAAAAAAATGTTTTTTAATGACAGAAAAATCAAATGTTTAAAATCGTGATAAACCTGATGAACTCGAAAATATGTCATTCAATTGTCCAAAAATTTAATTATGTTTTTTATTTTTGTAAATAAACAAATTTAATATTGTAAATTTAGATTCAATTCAGAATCTACATTGTAACGTACACTGTAACGTACTGTAACTCAACTGATGTACTGAAAACACCAAGAACAGCATCACCACTATCACTAACACTGAAAACAGCAACAACAATAACAACAACAACAACAGCAACAACTCATAAGACCAGATCTACGAGAAGCTGTTTGTATAACAGTATTATTATTAATATTATTAAATTATATTAAAAAATAATCGTTATCATGATTACTCAGATGCAGATAAGGATAACGTGAGAAACTCTGATGACTATTGTCACCGTTTTATAGGACAAAATCTTCGTGAAAATTGTTCGTGAAATACAGAATAATGGATAATATCATCTGAAATGCTTTTGGATTCTTGAAAATTCACGATTAATCGGTTTTTCTATGCGTAAATTCTAGAAATTCTTCGACAATGAGGTAATAAAATCAGCTTTTAGTAACTCGAAAGAATAAAAATAAACTACGGCACTCACAACGCCACACGACAACAATCAACAACAACAACAACATGAAACATTTAATCGAGGACAGCAGATCTGTGGCAGGTACTCTTATTGTACGATATCATACTGTGATTGTGATAGTGATTTCCAGGAAAGCTGACAGAAGAGACTATTGGCTGTTGCAGTAGTATTCGAGTTGTTGTTGTTGTTGTTGTTGCTAGTCTTGTTGTTGAGGACAGGACTCGTACTGGCAACTTTCCTGCTGATATTTTCCGCTATTTTTTTCTATTTTTACCGATTTTCAAATCTTCTTAATGAGTCCTTAGTAACCGCGTAACCAGGAAGTCTCGAGACATTTCGAGAACTGAATCGAAAGAGTTCTTAGATTTAGGAAGTTTGTGGAAGTATATCGTGTTGTTTTTGTTTAGAGTCATTGTTTATTTGTATTTTTTATTTGAAAAATTTAATAATTTCTTCTTTTTGTCTTGAGTTGGATGGGATGTCGGTCTCGGATCTACTTCCTCGGACTTTTCTCGCCGCTACTGCAGGCCGATTCTGGTCTACTGCAGGCCGAACCCGGCCTACTGCTGGCCGAACCCGGTCGCCTGGCTGCGGCCTTGAAGGCACTTATGACTTGGAGGGGCTTGAGGATCTTGTTCTTGATTTTCTGCGTCTTGTCGATGACCATCTTGTTCTGCGGATCGATGTTCAGACCACTGGCGTCTTCGATCTGTCTGGCCTTGAGGAAGCCGCGCATGATGGCATCACCGACGTACATCTTTTCGCCGGTCACCGTGTCCTTGAAGGCGCCAGACTCCTTGTCGATGACGCCTCTCTTGACGGCGTCATGGAAGGTGATCGTCTTCTTCAGTCTCCTGTCGACCACGGCCCTCACGGCGTAGGTCTTGACAACGACTTCCGGTGCCGCCACCGGATCGCTCGAGTACTCGATCTTGGCCAGGCCCTTTTCCGCTGCGTCGACCAGCATCGTCGACTCGCCCGTCTTCCTGTCGATGAAGTAGCCTTGCTTCTCGTCAAGTATGCCTCTCTGGCTGGCCTCTCGCGGCTCCAGCTGCTCCAACGTCTTCGTATCCTTGACCCAGAGTACAGAGTAGGGTCGGATCATCTCTCTGACAGTCTTGATTGTGATGATTCCGATCGACGAGAACTTTTCCTGCGATCTCTTGGTCCTACAGTGGACCACGCGGATCAGACCCTCAGACATGGCCGTGGCTATGGGGATGCGGGCGTGATTCTTCAGGTCGACGTAGACGCCCTCCGATGGGATGATGATGCCTTGTAGGATAGACTGCTGGAGAGAGATTTCTGAATTGTCGGCCGTATTCAAAACCGATCCTATAACGAAAGTCTTGTTCTCTTCCATTTCGGCAGACGAAAGTTGCTCCGTCTCGGCTGTTTTCGTCTCCGTGGCGATGCCGAAAGCTGTGCCTGTGATACAAGGGTCGAACGATGCGATGGATCAAATAATTTAATTGTCTATATCGAAGCAAATCAATCAATCAACCAATCAATCACTGGACTCATGATTAATTCATTTAATCAAGTCCACGGATTCAATCGAGTCAAAATCAAGCAATCGAAAACGATCCAAGACAAATGCTCTCTTTTTGTCCAATCTCTTTATTACCTTCGTAATCGCTTCCAGAAGCTCTGCTGACAGAGAAAGTCTCGTCGCCGGAGGACCATCTCTCGTTGAGTCCAGGGCTGACTCCACCCATTCCTCCACCGGTTCCGGCGTGTGCCAGCGGTCTGGAAGAGGTGAACGTCGAGTCGTTGGAGTCCTCGGAAAACGTGAATTTCTTCTCGACTACTTTTGTTTCGTCGAAGCCAAATTCCTCGACCACTTGGGAGGGATTATCAACCGCTTGGATGTTGCCAGAGTAGTTATACCCTCTGCCTGTTTTTGGGGTATTGCTGGTGGCCAAGTGACTGCCGGTGCCAGTCACCTCGTGCATCTCACTCCTATGGACCATGTAGCCTGAGCGAGGAAACGATGGTTTTAAAAAGGGCTGCTATCAATTAACTCACAAGAACTTGCATCACCAACGAGTCGAATTACCTCAAACCACCCTCCTCCCCAAACTTCCCAAGGGTCAAAACCTTTACTCACCTGAATCACTGAGGCCGGACGTGGTGGACATGTGGTGGAAGAGGTGATCAACAGCATCGTTCGTAGTCGCATTCTGCATGTTTCTTGTCCTAGTTTCAAAGATTCTAGTCTCAGAGAAGCCCTGCTCACTGCTTCCTTCGAAGCCGTTATTGGGGGAACCGTAGACCACCCTCTTCTCCTCAAAGCCCTCCTCGCGGATCGTCCGTTCGGGCGATCCCTGGGCATGGAGGTCGACCGTGAAGCGTATGGTAGGGTAGCTGGGCTTAGACACTAGGGTAGCACTGGTGACGTGGTTCTCGCTGACGTGACTGCATTCCGAGTGCATTGGAACGCCAATCTTGAATTGGATCTTGTCGTCGAGAGAGGTCAGTTTGATCTGAGGCGTTGTGAACGTGAACTGGGGTATGGTGCTGATGCTGGCCGACTGAGGCCTCGGTGAACTCTGCAGGTGCATGTCAATGGTGTCCTCGAATTGGACCCCGTCCAGGGTGAACGAACGGGCGTTCAGCAGCTTCTTTTCCTGTTCGTCCAGAGGAAGTTTCATCTTCCAGAACCTGTTGGGAGAATACAATAGAAATAGATAAAGGGATGTAGGCTGGCGGCCCTTCATGACACGATGAGGTCGACGTCGATGGACGTGAATTATGTTATCATGTCAAACTGTTGGATAGCTTAGGGTAACGAATTTACTAGTGTTTAGTTATGACTATGAATTGCCGAATAAATTATGATGATGAGGTACGCTGGCCAGTGTCACGTTGTGTAGTGGAGACTGACTTTGAGAAGTAATCCTTGCTGACGAACTGCAGCTGTTCCCATTTGTCCACGATCATCATCAACTCCGGTGACTTGGAGACCTCCACTGAGACCTTGAACTTCTCCCAGTTTTTGTTCAGGTCCTGAATAATTAATTAATCGGTTGAATAAATTATGATTATCGTGTAAAATTCAGCCGTTGTTTGTTTACAAACTTTTGTTTTATCTATTTATAAATTATTTAAAATAAAAACAATAATAACCTGATAAATTTGAATGATTTGACCGAGAGCTGTTATTCTTCCGAGCAGAGACTGGCAGATCTTGGCATAACCTTGACATGAAAGATATTATTGGGTTTTTTTAAATAAATTTAAATATTATATAACATTAATTGCTAAATTAATTATATTATATAATAATAACAAAATGCACAAATTATCAGATATATTCATTAAAACATGATCACAACCACACCACTACCAACAAGAACAACAACAACAACAACAGCAACAACAAGAACAACAAATCAGCTCTGCCAACCTTCTGGCTTTTCATCCCCGAACTCCTCCAAGATGAGTCTGAGGGCAGAGATTCTCTCCTGAATGTTGACGAAACCTTCGTGATCTGCCCAATACTTCTTCAGCGCACCCTCCACTTCTGACAGGATCTTCAGCAGTTTGTCTTTGTCCATGTCGTTCATGGATTTCAGGGCGTTTATCTGGATTATAAATTTAAATGTTTTAATTTTATATTTTATTTTTTTGAATTAAATTTTTTTTAAAATCTTTAACGAATTAATTGGAAGAAGGATTAAATTATGGAGGCTTCCAGTTTCTGGGAAGTTAGAGCGAATAAAATGAACTCAAAAAAGATTTTTTTTTAAATTAAAATATTAATAATATTAATTAATAATATAATTACTCGTAATTGCATAATCATAATCATAATCATATTATAAACGAAATTAAATAAACTTAATTCAAACATTTCGTTGCCATAGAAACGTCCTAGACCACGAAACCATAAAAAAAAGATTTAAAAATAGATTTTAAAAATGATTTCAGAAACAAAAGATTAAATTTTTTTTTAATCAAAACAAAATGAGCGCCACATAAATGAGCTAAAAAAATAGGAACCTCTTTCTGGGTGTAGTCGGGCTGGAAGACCGCCAAAGTGTAGCAGATGAGTCTGACTCCAACTCTCTTCAATAGGTTTGTCCAAGTGGCCAGTAAGTGCAAACGTAGTCTGAAATATTTTTAAATATTTTATTTTAAATTCTCTTAAAATAAATTAATACTAAATTGATAATTAATCAGTCTATTAACGTTCATAAATCGATTAAAAAAAATAGTTTTATTTTATCATCGACGTAGAAAATTATTTTATAGAACGTTCGCCAGAGCGAAATATATTTGAGATTTTTGGTCTGCTTGTGTTTCCTGTCACGTGATATATTAAATTGACAGTTATTGTATTTTGATTAAATTTATTATTATTATTATTATTCCCTTGCAATCACATTTTATTTTGTATTTTTTTTTGTCAACTTTTAAACACTTTTTATAAATATTTTTTAAACTTTTTTTCTGAATCATCATTACTAATATTTTGACAGTATACAATCTTACGGGCAGTCGATGATGATAACGATGATTAAGATGACGACGACGACGATGGTAATGGTGGTGGCGGTTTGAATGACTCACTTATCAGCAGCGTCGATGCATTTCTGATCGGGTCCTGGAATGATAACGATAATTGGGGGAACGTAGCCCTCTTGACCTTTGCCATTCCTGACCTTCCATCTGTCAGGGTGGCTGTTATCCAGGAGTAGTATTTCCTCCATGTTTCTGACGCTGATCTGAGGAGATCGATTGAACGAGTTGAATGAGTTCATCAACCGTCGATGCAGATAACATCCGGACAACCAATTAATCAATCAATCAACCAACCAACCAACCTGTCAATCAACCAAACAAGCAACCAATTAACCGACCGACCGACCACTGAAAAGCACCCGTAAGGCATCCAGAATGGAACGATTCGACCCTCAAGCCTATCCTAATAACCTTGTCATCTCTGGATGTTATGGGGATTAGGCCCACCTAATCTCCCCTATTCTACATTGCAAACCACCCTTGGTTGAGTAGACCTCCCCCGCCCACGCACTACCCAACAATTCGGCCTTGTTGTTACTTTAGAGTCCTCAGTGCCAGTACACTTGAGATAACATGGCGGTCTGAGATAGCGAAATTAGGTTATCAAGTTTGCAACTGAGAGGTTGCGTGTTCGAATCCGGTCGAGAACATGGCAGCTAATATCCGGGAAATTGGAGTACATTTACGATTCCCTAGTCATCATCGTCGTCGTCGTCGTCAGAGATTCATCTTTGGAATTCCGCGTCTCAATTGAGAGACAAGAAAGATGGAATATTTTCTGAAGAGAACGACATAAAAGGCGATATTCGGATTATTTACGACGATCTACAAACGAACGAATGAACGAATGAATGAATGGATGAATTAATAGATGGATGAATGAATGGATGAATAAAAAAGATAAAACACGAAAAAAACTGTTTTTTTTTAAATAATGATTGAGAGGCGAACACAAAAACAAGACGAGGAAGGATTTGGAAAGGAATGCATTTCGAAGATGGATGGCCACGGATTCCAGCCAACACTTGCTCTGCATTTTTGTCCTCTGATGTGAGAATATCAGAAACAAGTGGAAAACGGAAACCGGAGCGAATCCAGCGGACGTCAGTACCAACGGAGTTTGCCTGTACTTGCTGTTAGTGCCTAAAACATCGAATCACTTATCGAATACTCTGGACTTCCTTCTGCAATGGAATCGCTTCTGATTTACGAGTAACAGACGTTTTATAACCCGTGGTCCTCAAACTAATTATAGAAGGTCAGGTTTATTGAAAGGGTTCCAACAATATGTTAATTGTTTCTTGTTACGGATATGTTTCATTGTTTCCTGCTATGAATATGATAATTGGTCGTTGTTATGATTACGTTGATTGGTTGTTGTTAGGGTTACGTTGATTGGTTGTTGTTATGATTGCGTTGATTGGTTGTTGTTAGGATTATGTTAATAGTGTACTGTTATGGCTATGTTAAATCTAGTTATGGATATGTTAATTGATAGGCTTGGGCCAGGGTTAGGGTTATGGTTAGGGCTTCCGGTCGATGAAAACTATATAAACGGAATTATTATCTTTAAAAACTAGGCAATATATATCGATTATTAATTCGAAGTTTGCTATGAAACCAATCAACCTATGATAAGCTGTTAACAGAACCATTTCATCTCAAGTGATGACCTGAGGACACCGTTAAATTTAAAATAAAAATGTTCTTTTTTTTTCAATTTTTTATATTACCAAACAAAACTTAATAAATTATTATTTATAATCATTATAATTTTATATTATAATTATTTATGATAATTTTATAATAAATTATTTATTTATAATAATTTATGCAGGAATAATTTATTCTGTCGACTTCCATTGCAACACCGGAGGATGACTTGGAAAAACTCCGGCCATGGATAAATTATCAGATTCACCCTGCATACGTAATGATCTCTGCATGCATAATGAGCTCATTATGCAAATCTACGAGGCGATAATTAGCATGTTCTTCTCGAGATCATTTCCTGCGATTGGTGGACTCATTAAATTTGTTTATTTCGAAATTCTTTAAAGAAAAGGCGGAATTTTATTTTTAATTTCATCGTAATTAAGTTTAAAAATGATTGTTTTAAGTTTATAATCATGTTTCTGTCGCGAAACATCTTTGATTGTTCGTTTGTTTGTTGGTTTGTTTGTTCACTTCTTTCGTTGTCGTTTTAGATTGTTGTCAATAAAGAATTCTTACTGAGTTGTTGTATGAACACAAATAAAGTTTGTTGTCGTCATCATACCAGACGTCATCACCATCAACAGAGTCGTAGTCATCATCACCACCGCCGTCATCATCATCGTCAACGTCATCGACACCATCATCATCATCGTCATCGAATTCGGCACATACCTCGTTGGTCTCGTAATCTGCCAGCACGTGACCTGGTGAGGGCGTGGCGATGGGAGTGACCCTGACCGGAATGGGAAGGAGCTTCGTGGATTCATTCCAAAGCCTCGTGATCCTCACCTCCCACTGCCTAAGGGACGTGTTGACGGCCTGATCGGAATCAATTTATTAGTGCAATATTAATACATGCCGTTGATTATTCATGAGATGAGGCAGTGACGTCAGAGAGATGTACACGTGAATTCACTTTAAGAGTCATTTTAGAGAATTTAATGCAGTATAAAATGGCAGTTTCAATAAATTCTGGGGTCGTTTAATTCCAATTTAATAGAAATTCCTCGTCGTCGTCGTCGTCGTCTTCATCACCATCACCATCATCCTCATCATCTGCTTTCGTCAGTGACCGGGTCATCATTGTTAGAGTAAACAAGAGGTTGTTTGCCTTTTATGACCTTGAACTTTGAACTTTCAGGTCGTAGTGATGACAAACGAGTGACGACTTTCGTGTTTGACAACGTCAAAGCGATGATGACGCTAGCGATGATGACGACGACGACGATGAAAATAATGGTGACGATTGTCATGACTCACGTCAATTTCCTTAACGAGTTCTTCTGCATCCCCGTATTTTCCGTCGTCGACACGTCTCTCGAATGTGTCCTTGAACTTGTCAAGGTCACAGGTCAACCAGTGCTCGCTCTCCTCGACCTCGTGGAAGAACTGTTGGCGACGATGATGATGATGATTATTATTATTACTATTAAATATTTAAATTATTGTGGATTAATGTAAATAACTAAGACTTATTTAGTGATAAATCGACGTTAATCACTGAAAATCAAAGCTTCTTTAATTTCATCAGAAGATCGTAAACAAGTTGGTGTAACAATCGTAAACGAGATTAAAATTCACCGCAAACTGCAACTAATTAGCATATGTGGCGTCTGATTAGCAAACTGATTAGCTACTTAATATGCTAATTAGCGTATCGGCTCCTAGCTGAGTAGAAGAAACACGGCGGATGTTGGCTCCGTTGTCGCCATTTTGTAAGATGTTAGGAGGTTAATTATTTTTTTTACTCGAAACGAGTAATCGAACTTATTAAACGATGTCACATAATCATCATCATCATCGTCATCGTCATCGTCATCGTCATCGTCGTCGTCGTCGTCATCGTCGTCATCGTCGTCATCATCGTCATCATCGTCATCATCGTCATCATCATCATCATCACCATCATCATCACCATCGTCATCATCATCATCATTGTCATCATCATCGTCGTCGTCATCGTCAACGTCATCACCTTGTGATAATCAGAAGCATTCTTGAGATGAATGAGTGAACATTTGACGGACTCGGTAACCCAGTCCCAGTTGTCTCTCAATCCGAAGATACAGTCCTGATGATGATGATGATGATTGTTATTATTATTATTATTATTATTATTATTATTATTTCTGGAGATAATTTCTACGAAATAATAAACATTTCTGATGCCTTTGGGGGGGATAAAACAATAAATGTTTTTTAAAACGAAAAAATAAAATAAAATGGGACTGGATAAGCAAACGCTGCAAGGAAGCGCGCTACATAAATGTTATTTTAAAAAAGAATTACATTAAAAATTCATTTAATGGTGACTGTGATGTCTGACGCTGCTGCTGCTGCTGATGATGATGATAGTACTAATAACTAATAATATAATAATGTAATGTAATATAATATAATATAATATATATAATATATATAATAATATTAATAAATATTAATTATTATTATTTGTATTATTATTATTATTATTATTATTATTATTATTATTATTATTATTATTATTATTATTATTATTATTGGTATTATTATTATGATTATTATTATTATTATTATCATTAGCATCATCATCATAATCATAATCATAATCATAATAATATGGAAAAGGCGGGAACCCGAGCAGACGATGCCACGAATCCAGTGATGTTTGTGATGTGTTTGCAGTGGTTCGTCTTGTGGTCTTGGGACATTTCAGACAACTGTGTCGATCTCTTGTCGAAATTATTTGAAAGTTTCTGCAAAATTAATTAATAATTGATTTTATTAAAACAAAAATTAATTAAAATTATTTAAAATTAAATTAAAATCTATTTATGTTAAAATCAATTTATATTAAAGTTAATTGAATATTAAATAATTTTCATGAATATATTTTTTTTTTTACAATTTACTTTTTTAGTTATATTTGTGAAAATATTTAGAAATTTAAATGCAGGTGGACAACTATAATCATCATTACAATCACCATGTTATCGTCAAAAAAATTATTTTATAATAATTTAATATTTAAAATTTATAATAAATAATTATATATTTTTTTAAAATTTTAATAAATAAATTTATATTATATTATTATTATATTATTATTATTATATTTATATTATTTAAAAATTATAATAAATAATTTAAATTTAAACTCACGACAACGTGTTCTTCTAATTGTGAAACATTTCTCATCGTTTCCAAACAATGCTTTGTTTTAAATATTAATTCCTGGCGAAATAAAATAAAATAAATATAAAATAATTATAAAATAAATATAAATAATTTCATTAAATATTATTAAATAATTCTGTCGATTGAATGTTTGACAAAAATAATTATATTCACGATTTTATTAAAAATAATAATAATAATTACATTAACAGTTATATTAAAAAAAATCACATTCATAATTATATTAAAAATAATAACTAAATTTATAATTATATTAAAAATATATTATTATATATATTATATTCATAATTTTTGAAACAACATTTTTAGTGACGATCCAAAAGCAAACAAGGCAGAAACTCGAAGGAAATCTTAAAAAATTCAATCTCACGAAATTCTGTTTGCTTTGGGTTTTAACAGAATTATGTTTTATTTTTAAAAATAATTTTTTTACTGTTTAAAAAAAAAACATTTTGCGAATTTCCGACAACAATTCTTTTTAAAAATAAAAATAAATAATAAATAAAAAAATTAAAATTAAAAATAAGTAAAAAATGTTCCAAGAAAATTATCTTTTGTGTGTGTGCGTGTGCGTGTGTGCGTGCGTGTGTCCTTACTTTGAGACAATCGAATGATGATGTCAGACTTTTCTTTTTGTCAGGGTCAAAGGTCTGCGTAAAAAAAAAAACTAAATTATTAAGAACATCATTTATTGATGACGATGATGATGATGATGACGATGACGATGACGACGATGATGACGATGATGACGATGATGATGATGATGACGATGATGATGATGATGATGATGATGATGAAAGAGGATGAGGAGGTAAAAACATTTTCGAAAATATTTTTCTTCGTGCTAAAAATTTGTTTTCCTCTAATCGAATGCACTTTCAAGGTCAATGCTTTCGAACAATTGTTGCGCATTTTCGGCAATAATAGTAATAATAATAATAATAATAATAATAATAATAATAATAATAATAATAATAATAAAACATAACAATAATAATAATAAGAAGAAGCAGAATTTTAAATAATTAAAATAAAATTTAAATATTGAGGATAAAATGTGTTAAAATGTTCTTAATCATGATAAAATATATATAAATACTCCACAAACAAACAACCAACCAAACAAATAAACAAACAAACAAACAAACGCCCACACACACATGCACCCGTGCACACACACGCACACACACACACACGCACACACACACACACAAGCACACACACAAACTGACCCTCAGTGCTACTCCATCCACTCTGGACTGCCAGTCTTCCACTTCCTTTTTCAATTCTTCCAACTTTTCCAAGCTCTCGGTCACGTGGACGAAGTTTTTAGGGAATTTCTTGCTTTGTATTTCTTCCTTTAATTATTTATTTATTTAATTTTAAACAGAATTTAATTAAAAATAATTAATTTGTAAATAATAATAATTAAATAATAATACATAATTAAATTAATAAATACAATGCCATGCTGTTGCAATGTTACAGTCCTAAATTATTTTAAAATAATTATTACACAATAATAATAATAATAATAATGTTAATATATATAATTCATATATAATACTCAACATATAATTTAATTATTTTAATCAATTTAAAGTTCACTCACGGTTTTCTTATTGATCCACGTGATCACCTGTTCGTAAGACGCCATCTTGGTTTGTGTATGTTCTGGAAACGAAGACGAGGGACGGGTTTTAAAGATGTTGCAATTGGAAATGTTTAAATTTAAAATATTTATTTATTAATTTAAACATTTAAATTATTTAAAATATTTATTTATTAATTTAAATATTTAAAATATTAATTCATTAATTTAAATATTTAAGTTTAATTCTGGAATTTTTCGGGACGAATTCGAAAAATTTCGGAGAAAATCGAAAAATATCTTGATTCAATTTGAAGGCGAAGGATTTGTTTGTTCATTACTTCTGAAATGCGACGACGACGACGACGACGACGACGACGATGATGATGATGATGATGATGTTGCTCTGGTAATGAAAAATATTTTAAGAATCCATCTTTGCACAGGAAACAAACAAAACAAACAAAACTTCAATGTCGACGTTTAAAACTGTTTTTGCCTCTTGGAACGTTTCGTAATGTAGGTTCATTAGGGGAAAGTAACTTCATTACCCAGCAATGTCATCCTCCTACTCCTCATCATCATCATCATCATCGTCGTTGTCGTCGTCGTAGTCACCTTCACGGTCAACGTCATTGTCAACCTCATCGTCATCGTCATCATCATCATCATCGTCGTCATCATCATCATCATCATCATCATGAGAGTATCCCACGCTTGTCAAGACCACGCAAACTTCCTTTAAAAAACCTTCAAGCATTTCCTCCGCGGAACCAAAAATCAATCGAAAATCAAAGGAAGGCTCCTGATTGGTGGATGTTAATGGACGATAATTCAGTATTTCTTTTTAGCCGATCGTTTCTCCATCCGTTCATCCGTCCATCCATCCATCCATCCATCCATCCATCCATCCATCCATCCATCCATCCATCCATTCGTCCATCCGTCCATCCATCCATCCATCCATCCATCCATCCGTCCGTCCGTCCGTCCATCTGTCAGTGAGTCATCTCTTCCAGGCATTTCAACTCCATCTTGAACCTTTCAAGCATAGTTTATTTCCAAGATGGCTCCTAAGGAATGCACCTGGATCCGTTTAAAGAGCTCCGGAATTTCCAGAAGAGCTAATTATAGAAGTGCGTGGGAGAGGCTATAAATAAGCCAGAGTAAGAAGTGCACGAATAGATTGATGAATGGATGGATGGTTGGATGGATGGAAGGATGGACGGTTGGATGGATGGATGGAAGGATGGACGGTTGGATGGATGGATGGAAGGATGGACGGTTGGATGGATGGAAGGATGGACGGTTGGATGGATGGAAGGATGGATGGAAGGATGGATGGATGGATGGAAGGATGGATGGATGGATGGATGGACGGACGGACTGACGGATGGTTTAATTAAATTAAATAATTTATTATTATTTAAGTAGATAAAATGTCGAAATATAATCCCAAACAGGCTCTGAAATTCGATGCCAGGCATTTCAACGCTATCGTTGATAACATCCTGAACACGATGAGCATTACTCACCCTATTAATGGCTCAATTTAGGTTTTAATAATTCATATTTAAATGTTATTATTTTCTTAAATGGTTTATATTAGTTTTTATTTATTTATAAATATTTAAATAATAAAATTTGTAATAAAATTGAATAATAAAATTTGGAAAACAATGCTTTAAAAATGTTTCTTTGAAATTATTATAAATCTTTATCCACTGAAAATATTTTATATTAAATCAATTATTTCGGAAATTTTTTATTAATTATTAATTAATTAATTATTAATCATTAATATCGTTAGTCGGATATTGTTTTTAAATTTTTTAACATTTGTTCGTAAATATTTAATAAATTCAATAAAATCGTATTCTTAAAAAAAACATTTCGCTTCCAATTCGAACTTCGAATAAAGACAGAAAACGTCAATTGTAATGTATTTATTATAAAATAATAATAACATTCTATAATAATATTCCAATAATTTCTGAGATAATAGAAGCCCATTCAGCAACAATAATCTTCTATTTATTATAAATAAATTATAAATAATAATAATAATAATAATAATAAATTATAAAACATGCCTTCCGATTAACACTTATTATTATTAATACTGTTATTATTGTGTTTATTAATAAATTATTACTTGAAATTTAACAACAAAATCAAAGAAAATGCTCACCGAAAATTAAAAACTGTTGATGTTGATGGTCGTCACGTGATCAGTCATAAATAAATTTAATAAATTAATAATTTAAATATTTTTATTCTTTTTTTTTCTTAAATTTATTTAAACTCCTTTATCTTTCGATTATTATCCTCTGAGTTTTGACGCCAAGTTACCTCGAAGCAGAAGTTTTATGAACGGCTTAAGTAAGCAACGTGTGGTCGTCTTTGTCCGTGTGTGGTTGCTTTGTTTAGGTCCGTGTCTCTGCGTTATGCTCTGTGTGTTTGTGTTTGTTTGTCTGTTTGATTGTTTGTTTGTGTATGTATACTTTGTTTCATCCTACCGATTGTGTGTGTGTGTGCGCGCGCACGTGAGTGTATGTGTGCGTGTGTGTGCGTGTGTGTTTCCTTCAATCACCTTGATGGATCGTTGGCCGAAATATTTCTGAAATTTCACTCGAATTCCTGCCATAAATTTGTTGATGTCACCTTTCGATGTCAATTTGGGTCGTCATATCGGGTTAATTGGCCTTCATTGTCTTGCTAATTTGGCTTATCATCAACATCGTCGTCATCGTCGTCATCATCATCATCATCATCATGGCAATAATTATTATATTAATATATTTATTATATTTTCAGTTAGTATGATGTCAGTTAGTAGGACTTTTATTATTATTATTATTATTATTATTATTATTATTATTATTATTATTATTATTATTATTATTATTATTATTATTATTATAAAAAGGATGCTAAATATTTGTTATGTACCAGGAGATCACGTGATCTACCGTTGAATGTTACCTGGCCCATATAATTGATGATTGAAGATAATAATCAACCAAGAATTTCAATCGGACATCAACCGACCGATCTTTCAATTAAGGGTCAATTGGTTTACGACGAATTAAAAATTTAATTGAGCAAAAATCGTTAATAAATAATTAAAAATAGACTTTAAATTAAACATTATTATAAATTATAAATATTAAAAGTTATTAACTTTTTTTTGCATCGAGATTAAAGAGATTAAAAAAGATTTTGAGATGAATTGATTGGTAAATATATCTTTAAATCAATTTATTAATAATAGCTAGTGGCTTCGTTTATCAGTTTCCTCATCGTCTTCGTCATCATCACCATCATTACCAACGTCGTCGTCTTCATCATCACCATCAGGTGAAAAGTGAATTATTCCCGGAATTCCAATCACCCTCGATATGGGGTCAAAGTTCATGATCTAATTCGATGCATAAGTTCAACATTTTCATCATAACATATTTATCACTGATGATGATGATGATGGTAATGATGATGATGATAATGGTGATGATGATGATGATAATGATGATGGTAATGATGATGATGGTAATGATGATGATGGTGATAGTGGTGGTGGTTGTTCTTTTAACTAAATCAACCATCAAAGGTCATCATCGTCGTCATCGTCGTCGTCATCGACCAACCAGGCCAACCAGGGGTTCGGGATGAAATAAACATCCAGGGGGTGCTTAACCGCTCAACACAATCACCACATGTGTTCCTGACATTCGTTTGTGTGGTTGTCGTTGTTGTTGTTGTTGCGGTCGTTGTGACCATAACTGATGTTGCTGATGTTGCTGTTGCAAATGTTGTTTTTGTTGTTGTTGTTGTTGTGATGGCTGCGGTGACGGTTTCCTCGATAAGGTAGTCGTGTGTTGAGACAGTAGGATAATTGCATTCCCGTCGTGCTAGTGCAGATCAATTTCGCACGATAGAATGTTCTCACTGGATGCCTTACATTCGATGGTGAACGAGAGAGAGAGAGAGAGACATGACGGCTAGCACGGATTAGGACAACAATTGGTCAATTGATCAATTATAATAATTCATTTAATAATAATAATAATAATGTCATAAAATTGTTAAACATTCCCAGCGTCAACGACTTTGATCCTATGGCGGCATCGTTCCGGGGTCGTCCGCGAGTTATTCGGTTATTATGCAAAAATAATAATTGCCCATTGAATTTGACGAGTCTTTATTATGACGGCATAATTATGAATCAATGCAGAGATCGGATGCGAGCGAAGCGGTGTCGTAGGAATTGAGTCGAGACGTGTCTGTTGGACCGAAAAAATTCTTCGGATATTATTTCCTGGGAACTCGCTTTGAATTCTCAGAAGTAATTGAAACCTCTGTTCATCAGAGCAGAGAAGATTTTTCTTGTTTGACGTCACCCAAGATTTTCAGTTATTTCGAGAAGCTATGACTGTCGTTATAAATAAAAACACATTAACTTATTAAGTAGACTGATTAACTGAATATTATTAATTTGATGGTAGTTATTATTATTATTATTATTATTATTATTCTTATTATAATTATAATAATAATTGTTATTATTATTACTATTCTTATTATTAATAACGCATTTTATTCGGTGCAAAATGGTCCTATCATAAAACTCGAATTCGCATGACGAAAGGATCAAAAATGCAAAAATCTGAGTGAAATCCCAACAGCGGGACATTAAAAGGATGAAAGAGTTCTGAGTCACAACTGAACTGAGGTGAGTCACGTGAGTCAGGAGTGACAGAAGAATTTCTGAATGAAACTTTTACACTTAGTAGTAAGGTATCGATGGATAAGAAGAAGAAGATGACTATGATGATGATGACGACGATGACATAGGTCAGCTAAGTACGTTTGACAGGAAACAACAGATTAAAGATGCGAGGAAAAATATCCAGTTTCGATTCAAGACAACCTAAGGTTTTACCACCCTGAACTCCAAAAGAAATTGCTCGAGTTTAGCAGTTCTTTGGCTGCAGTACTTGGTTGAGAAAATGTAAAACTATTTCAAGGAAATACTGGGAGCCCACGCTTGTAGCTTTATCGGTTTATCACTCAATTTATCAAGTCACGTGTCTCGTCAAAGTCACGTGAACATTCGATCGATGCGAGTCAACAGGGTTTCTTTCAAGTTCCAACTTAGTTTTCTGAAAATCGAGTCGAAAAATTTTCTTCTTCAGACCTGTCAGAGATTTGTTTACGTTTTTTTTTTTAGGAGAAGAAAAGGCACCTCTGTTCCTGCCGTTATTGTTGTTGTTGTTGCTGTTATGTTGCTGCTGTTGCTGTTGTTGTTGTAAAATGCCTTCTGACGTCTGAGGTAGAGAAGTGCGTGCAATTTATTGGCAACGGTGTAGCGCAATTACTTAACTATTTATTTCAGTACTTAAATAACCACTCATTATTACTTAAGCGTGAACTAAACATCTCAAGGGTTCTTGCGTCAACTTGACGCCAAATAACTTTCTCGAGTGGTGGCGTCGCGCGTGCGGCCGCGCGACTGCAGCTACGGCAGCAGCAGCCGATCGTGAAACATTTCTGGGGTAGAGAAGACATTTATAGATTTCTGGAGCTTTACAACCGAACAGAGAAAATCAAGATCCATTTACAAAGACTTGTCTGAGTCTTGTCTCAATTCAATTAGTAGAAGTCATTCGTGGGAGCCCCTACGACCCATGACCTCGTGTTTATTGACACATCCGTGACGTCGGTCACGCATCGCTGATTTCAAGGATCTGTTGGCGACACCTCGCGAAGCACCGGTCTCGGTAGTTGGTTCAATGAGTGGCTGAGTGAGTGTGGGTGATTGAGTGAGTGAGTGAGTGGTTGCCAACCTGAAACGATTTCTTTGAACAACGCTTAATGCGTCCTTTTCGTGATGATTAAAAAAAAATTATTCGTGGGACTTTAGGCTATAAAGGCAGAATTAAAGAAATGACTGACAGATTGACGGACGGACGGATGGATGGATGGATGGATGAATTATTAAATGAATGAATGGATGGATGGATGGATGGATGGATGGACGAATGTGTAGATGAATGATTAATGGATGTCCGAGTGGGTGGGTGGAAGGGAGGCAGACGAGCGGAAAACGTGTCAATGGCGGGAAACACGAGACGCACCTGAATGATTGATGGATGGTAAATGGATGATGTATTTATTAGCAGCTTGCATTATTTAATATTTCCATCACGATGTAAATGAACCGAACCACACACACACTCAACAAAAATAGAAGCATAGCCAACTGATGATCTTTCATTTGCTATCATCACTATCATCATCGTCATAATATTAATTATTTTTATTATTATTATTAATATTATAATCACCGTCACCATTATCAACATCACCGTCGTTGTCGTCGTCGTCATCATCACCAACGTCACAAAAAAGCAGCCAATCCCAGTTCGATAAATCACTTGCGTTCCAAAGACAGAGTTAATTGTTCTTCGTTTTTATGTCTTTGTTTACGGACGCAAACGAACGCTGGGCGATAATAGATGTCGGTGCCTTGGTCTCCCGCAAATGTGTTGAAACGTTTAAAACCATTTTTATATGTTGCAGTTACTTGTCAACTCGATTAAAAATAATAATAATAAAAATTAATAATAATAATAATAATAATAATAACAATAATAATAATAATAATAATAATAATAATAATAATAATAATAATAATAATAATAATAATAATAATAATAATGAAAATAATATTAATAAAAATTAATAATAATAATAATAATAAATTCTTATATACATTTAACTGTACTCTATGTTTAACTCAATAACTAGTATTGATGAGATTAGTTCAAATATTTTGCAAAGCAATTTTATTATTATTATTATTATTATTATTATTTACTAATACGTATAATTATTAATATTTGCGTCCATATTTTCAATCACGTGCACGATAAAAAAAAAACCATCTGTTCTAAAAATAGGCCTGGAAAAACCTGGAAAGTAAAAATGTCGGATTCGGCAGACGACAACTGACTATCAGAGATGCTTCGCTGAATAATTGATTTATTTAGAATTAAAGTGATTTTTCACTTATTTTCGAGAAATGCCGAAAATAAATGCATAAATAAAATATGTAATTGTATAACCACATGATAACATAATATATAATAATAATATAATTTCGTTATATCGTTTCTTTTTTAATTTTACTTATCGAATTTGAAATTTAAATCTTAAATTGACAGAATAATGATGAATTTAACAAAATATTAACTGAAACTGAAGTGAAATTTATTAAATTAATTTTTAAATACATAAATATTTAAATTAAGCAAAAATCCCACCTTAACTTCTTCTGTTTCTGAATCAACAGCCAATCGTTCTCTTCTTCTTCGATGTTCCACTTTTTTCTTTTTTCGTCCAAAAATTTTGGAAAATTTTCAACGAAATTGAATTTAATTCTTTTATTTCTTCTTTTAAATTACTTTCAGAAATTTCAAATTTTCCAACTCAATTTCTTTCGACGACGAGAAATGATTTCTTTTCGATTAGTTTTAAAATTTAATCAATTGCTTCTCAACAGGCCTTGGCATGTTGTTGGTTACTGGACGCCTCCGATGATGATATGTTCGTCTGCCCTCTGGAAGATTAAACTCAGTCGAAGCTGCTTATATTTCCAGGCGAGTGAGTGAGTGAGTGAGTGAGTGAGTGAGTGAGTGAGTGAGTGAGTGAGTGAGTGAGTGAGTGAGTGAGTGAGTGAGTGAGTGAGTGAGTGAGTGAGTGAGTGAGTGAGTGAGTGAGTGAGTGAGTGAGTGAGTGAGTGAGTGAGTGAGTGAGTGAGTGAGTGAGTGAGTGAGTGAGTGAGTGAGTGAGTGAGTGAGTGAGTGAGTGAGTGAGTGAGTGAGTGAGTGAGTGAGTGAGTGAGTGAGTGAGTGAGTGAGTGAGTGAGTGAGTGAGTGAGAGTGAGTGAGTGAGTGAGTGAGTGAGTGAGTGAGTGAGTGAGTGGCCAAGTGAGTGAGTGAGTGAGTGAGTGGCCAAGTGAGTGAGTGAGTGAGTGAGTGAGTGAGTGAGTGAGTGAGTGAGTGAGTGAGTGAGTGAGTGAGTGAGTGAGTGAGTGAGTGAGTGAGTGAGTGAGTGAGTGAGTGAGTGAGTGAGTGAGTGAGTGAGTGAGTGAGTGAGTGAGTGAGTGAGTGAGTGAGTGAGTGAGTGAGTGAGTGAGTGAGTGAGTGAGTGAGTGAGTGAGTGAGTGAGTGAGTGAGTGAGTGAGTGAGTGAGTGAGTGAGTGAGTGAGTGAGTGAGTGAGTGAGTGAGTGAGTGAGTGAGTGAATGAATAGGTTTAATATCATTTATTTCCTAAATAAAGGCCTACCTGATCTTTATCATTGTGTAGAACTTTTTATAAACAAACAAATTCCTGAAGACATATTGTTAAACACTGAGAACATAATGACTTAAATAGGAAATTGAAGAATGCACGATTATGATAACGATGGTGACGACGATGGTGACGACGATGGTGATGATTATGATGATGTCAACAGCTTTGATAATGATAACGACCTTGGCGCTGGGCGGAAGTTGGTGCAAAGTGCTTTGAAAGTCACAAGATCACAGGAGCACATCATCACTTTCAAAGCACTTGCTTTCTATTTTTAGTACTGCGTTCCAAGAAATTTCTAAACATCTTTCTTAAGCAATAATAATATTCATAATCTTAATAAATTAATAAGTGAACGTTATAATATCACAAATAATTTGTGAAATTATGTGAACATAAGAGAACGCCTGCGTGACATTTTAGCATCCTAACATTGCGGTCAAAGTTGTACATTTTGAAAATGTTGCCTATTGTTTTGACTGTCTCCCCAATGGATTGATTGATTGGTTGATAGGCTGGTTGGTTGATTGACTGGCTGGCTGATCGTTGGATGGATTGAAGTGCCGACGAAGTCCTCACATTTTCTAGTCCGAAAATAAGCTGCAATCTCCTGCATTCCAGGCAAGACATGTCAGAAGCGAGAACGAGTTTCTGAGCAGTTTTTGTTGTCTGACCTGATAAGCGAACGAACGGACGGACGGATGGATGTATGGATTGACTGAGTGAGGGAAGTGCGAATGGATGGAAGGATGAGTGAATGGATGACGACTGTAAAGCAACAACAGCAATAGTAACAACAAAACGACGACGACCACGAGTCGTTGCCAATGAGAGAGCTCTTCGGCTAATGTGAATTTACGAGGATTGGCAAATTCTCTGGAGGCGATCCATCACCCAATGGAAACGCCTTTGTTCAACTGCACCGAACCAAAGCCAGGATTTGAACAGCAGACCTTTCCATCAGCTACTTCCTCTAAAGTCGGAATAGAATTTCCAATTTCGTGCGTCCCCTTTAATGCTTTGGTTCGAATGCAGGATAAAGTTATACTAACTGTCTCTAATTGCTACTGGCAGGAGCTAAACGATGACGTCATCGCTTCTTCCGTATATGGATGGACGGATAGATGGATGGATGGATGGATGGATTAATGGATGGACGGATAGATGGATCAAGTCCGGATTGAAAACAAAGCTTATCAGTTTACTTTGCTTATCAGCTTCAAACGTTTGATGATCGAGATTATTACCTTTTTAATTTCATTATAAAACTAATAAGCTATTATTGCAATCAATTACACGTGTTGCTTTAATCTGTTCGATAATTTTCAAAACATTATTCCATTAATGATGATAATAATAATAATAATGATAATAATAATAATAATAATAATTTTTAATAATAATAATAATTATTATTATTATTATTATTAATATTATTCCTAAAAAATATCTTTTCTTTCCAAATTCCATCGTTTGTTCCTTGGAATTCTCTCAGTCTATAATTAGCTGAGAGGAAAGTTTTAAAAATAGAAAAGGCTTCGAAAGGGCTTCCGTGCGAAAATAAACGTTATTATTATTATCATTATTATTATTATTATTGTTATTATTATTATTATTATTATTATTATTATTATTATTATTATTATTATTATCGTTATTGTTATTATTATTATTATTATTATTATTATTATTATTATCATTATTATTATCATTATTATTATTATTATTATTATTATTATTATCATTATTGTCATTATTATTATTATTATTATTATTCCTCGTCGTCATTGCATAATGATCGTGTCGATAGTAAATTATGCCAGGAATGAACAGATTTTGTAGGTACAATTCCTATCAGTCGCTCATCATGCATTCCTCGCCTTCAATTTGCTGCAAATGGCACCATTCAATCAATCAATCAATCAATCAATCAATCAATCAATCAATCAATCAATCAATCAATCAATCAATCAATCAATCAATCAATCAATCAATCAATCAATCAATCAATCAATCAATCAATCAATCAATCAATCAATCAATCAATCAATCAATCAATCAATCAATCAATCAATCAATCAATCAATCAATCAATCGATCGATCAATCAATCAATCAATCAATCAATCAGTTGATACAAGTGCATGGATTCATTCGGGGCTTTATCGACCTTTGCTTAGTGTTTGGTACAATCAGGAATTAAAGAATGAATGAATGAAAAAATTAAATAATTAATTAATTACATTTTTAGTTACACATCTTTATCTTATTGTTAACATCATCATCAAGCCAATAAAACCATCGTTACAGTCTGAAAGCAACTCGAAGGGGAATCGATTCTCTCCAGATGTTGAAGAGGAGGAAGAGGAAGAAGATGAAGAGGAGAACGTGTTCTCAGACTCCTACAAAAAAATGGCGCCTTTTAAATTGAGCGCTATAAAAATCACAAACGGTTCGTTACGGCTGCGCTACGAGCGTCACGAGCGGTCGTTGGCGTCTTGTAAGTGTGCGCTATAAAATCAGCGATGTGATTTGATTACGTTGTGCTAGATTTATGTAGCGCAGAATCGGGAAGCAAACGAAATGGCACGATGAAATGAAAAAAGCATTTGTAAATTGTTCTTAGGATAATTATATTATTCTATTAAAAAGATTCAAATATTAATAATTACTATTATTATATCTGTTACCGTCATAATAATAATAATAATAATAATAATAATAATATTAGTAATAATCGTTAATATCTTTGTTATTCGTGGTTGATTCCAATTCTTTGCTGAGAAAGAGGCGTGGGAAAGTGATTTCAACTGAAAGCCTTTTCAGTGATTGCCACGACGACGACAATGATGACGATGACGACGACGACGATGATGATCATGACGATGACGACGACGACGTAATAATATTATTACGACATTTTATTTTTCGAAATAGTGCATATAAATCCTTCTCCGGAGAACTAAATGACCCCTTTATAAAATATCTTTGGTCCCCTGTATTAAGTATCTTTGGTCCCCTGTATTTTAATATCTTTGGTCCCCTGTATTAAGTATCTTTGGTCCCCTGTATTTTAATATCTTTGGTCCCCTGTATTAAGTATCTTTGTATGGTCGGAAGAAAAAACCGATCGAAATTCATGAGAATGATTTTTATGGACATATTTCACGCCATTTTTGTTTGCTTAAAGGCGTTGCTAGGGTAACGCATGATTGGAATTCATTCTCTTAGGCGATGGTAATGATGATGATGATGATGATGACGACGATGACGACTACGATGATGGTGATGTGTGGTCGGCTGAGTTCATTTAGAATTCTTGCACAATGTTTTATCCTGAACTTTGGAATGAAATTCCTTCAAGATAGCCACTTTTTTATACTTGATTCAAAGCATCCGTCCGTCCCTCCATCGGTCCGTCCGTTCACGCATCCACCAATCCACTCAAACCCACCCACTTATTCCTAATCTCTACTCACACTCACCTCATCATCCTCATCTTCCTCCTCCTCCTCATTTTCGGTCCATCGAAATGTTCGAAAAGAGTTTCCAATAAGCATCACATCACGTTCAAATCCCATTGGTCAAGAGGCGTGGAAATTGCCAAAGATCACGAATCGCACCAAGATAACGTGGACAATGAATTATTTTCGTCAGGTCATCGTTCAGAAATAAATGGCATTATTAATCAGTATAAACTATTAAAATGTATGATATTCTATTTTAATAATAAACATAAACACGTTTTAAAATAACAAATATAGTAAAAATTATGTTAATTATTGCTATTATTATTATTATTATTTATTATGTTTATATTAAATTGGTTAATTAAACACTTTTATTATATTTATACAATTATTGTAATTGCTTTTACCATTATTATATCATTTGTATTATTAATGATATTATTAATTATAATTTTACCATGTATTTTATTAATTTATTTTTATTTTCTGATTCTAAAATTCACAGCAGAATAAATTGCATCACCTCATTATGAGGTCCTCATTTTTAAAAATCCCTCATTAGCATAATTTATGGAGATCCCACTTCCGTCTCATTAGCATAAACCAGCCGTCTGGTCACGTGATCGATGCCGGGAAGACAAAGTAAATACGGCGTTGATGCCGCTGGTATCTCCTGATGCAATAGAATTATTCACTCATCATCGTCATCATCGTCATCATCATCATCATCATCATCATTACCATCGTCGTCATCGTCGTCATCATCAGTTGTTTCCGTTAGAAAACCTTCAGACTAATGACATCCGGTCTAATAAGCACGATGATGACAATGACGATGACGACGGTGATGATGACGATGACGATGATGACGATGATGATGATGACGATAATGATGATGACGATGACGACAACGACGAATAGGATTGGCCCATACGGTTGACTTCATTTCCTCGGATCTCACGCAACCCACCAGGTGGCTGTTTGACCTGGATGTCAAACCGCTCGGGTTCCGCTCCTGATCACGTGACCTGGAGGTCATCATCCGCGTCTTCCTTTTTCTTGGCGAGAGAAAAACACTTTTTTTGAGACAAAAAAAAAAGAAAAGAAGGGAAAAAAAACTTCTGTTTTCCAATTTTTATTTCAAAGAATTTAAATTAAAAAAAAAATTTTTTTTAAATTTAAAAGAATTTAATTATAAATTTGGTTGGTAATTGTTAGAAATTCATCGTCGATCGTAATTGGTCGATTACATTGGCAGAGATTACAATTACATCCTTCGATGTAATGGTCATGATAATAATGATGATGATGGTGATGGTGATGGTGATGATGATGATGATGATAATGATGTGCCGTTCCGCTTCACTGACGATGATGATAGATGATAAGTGATGGATGATATAATCCCATTTCGAATGGTCGCTCGATGTTTCAAACTCACGACGATTTATTCTGAATAAATATTGAAAAAGAAAAAAATTGCAGACGTCTGCCGATAATGATGTTGCAAATGGCGACAACAACAACAGCAGCAACAAGAAAGCAACAATAACAACAACAACAGCA
>CM067526.1:1625000-1645000 GCA_034509925.1 Hirudinaria manillensis | reverse complement strand
TCCACCAGGTGAAGAAAAATATATATTATCGTTTCAATGGACCTTACGTCATCATTATCATCATCATCATCATCATCGTCATCATCACCCTTCTCTTCATGTCTGTGGTGGTGGTCCGATACCATCATCAGCATCGCTATCATCGCCATCATCGTCGTCGTCATCATCATCATCCTCAATGTCATCGTCATCATCTTCATCGTCGTCGTCGTCGTCATCATCGAAATCATCGTCAACGTCATCGTCATCATCTTCACCATCGTCGTCGTCATCATCGTCACGGTCGACTGACCTGGCAGTGGCTTGTGCTTAAGATGGTCGTTGAACTTTCTGACGGTGTCGCCGAAGTTTTCGAACGCTCCGATGTCGTTCTTGGTCGGCACGACGTTCACGTAGCCCACCTGCTGAGGTTCCAAGGGGTCACTCGGTTCTTTCTGGACCACCCACAGCCTGGTGGGTTGGAGAGGACGTTGTTGTTGTTGTTGTTGTTGTTGTTGTTCGTCGTAAACGATTCGTTAACGTAATTTATTTATTTATTTAATAAAATATTAAATTATTAAATTATTTTTATATTTATTATTTATTTACTTTTTTATTTATTTGTTTGTTTATTTATTTATTTACTTGTTTATATATTTATTTATTAAAATATTAAATTATTTATTTGTTTATTTATTTATTTTACACTTGGGTGAATAATTTATTGAACCAATAAAGTAGAATAATTAATTAATTTATTTATTTATTTATTTATTATATTGATCGTGGCAGACTGCCTCTGCCTCTGATTCTCCAAGTGTCGACGACGACGATGGAGGTTAAGATGGCGACACCGAAGAAATTGTTTCCAATGCTAATTTATGACTTCCTGGCTAATCCCTCTGGTCTCAAAAATTGCTCTCAAGACGGCATTGTTGCTCTCATCCCCATCATCATCATCATCGCCATCGTCGTCGTCGTCGTCATCATCATCATCGTCGTCTTCGTCATCATCATGGTCGCCATGTGCATAGCGCACAATGGTGATCGTTTATTGGAGTCAGCATTGTGTGACTTGAATATTTGTTCCTTTACGATATTGGATTGGATTGGATAGTTTTTAGGTCAATAAACGAAAGTAGCCGTGACCAGAGATATTTGATTTCGAAATATTTTACAATTATTCATAATTAAATATTATTTTATTTAAATGGATTTAAATGTAATTAATTAATTGATAAATAATTGACTTAAACCATGAATTTAAAAATCAAAGCGTGTAAAATTATAATAATACTTTAAAACAAATAATGAATATAATTATAATATCATAATAATTATAATAATATAATTATAATTAATGAATATCATTATCATAATTAATACCTGAGGACTCTAACGAAGAGATTCCTCATTCTCCTCTTGCTGTGGTCAGCTTCAAAGAAGCAGCTTTTGTTGGTATCCACGACTCCATCGTACCTGCACGTGATTGACACTCCACTGATGCATATATTATTAAATTATGATAATGAGCGGTCAAAGGTCGTCGCTGAGGTCAAGGTCGTTAGTCAGGTCATGTGATCGTTAATTAATGATAGTAATCATTAAAATTGTCTTTGCTTTGACGTATCCAGTGACAATGGTGAATAGGATTGAAATGATGATGACGACGATGTTGTTGTTGATGATGATGATGTTGATGATGACGATGATGTTCATGATGATGATGATGTTCATGTTCATGATGATGATGACGACGACGATGATGATGATGTTGATGATGACGATGACGAAGCAGGCGTCCCACATCCTGTCCGACATGCATGTTTATAATGAACATGAAATTAATCTTTTCCACAAAATCTCATTAAAAGCATCGTTCATCAAGCATCAACGGGGCTCCAACGTAAACCTCGCCAGAATTATTTGCCTTAAATCATTTTATAATTTATTTAAACCGTAAATTTAATAAAATATAAAAATAAAAATATTTAAAAAAATATTATGACAATATTTTGATAATATATAATTACATAATGATATTATTATTATAATTATTGTTATTATTATTACGATACAAGTACATTAAGATACAATTCAGATTTAGAATGTCAACAGCCAGATCAGGTATACTTAAAACTCATGAATATTAATTAAGTTCAAGGGCAGAGGTCACCTTCCTTTGACCTCCACGCTTTCGCAGGTCTTGACCTTTAGACCGCTGTGACTCCTCAGCCACTCGTTTGCCTTCCTCAGGAGGCAACTGGAAAAAGGGAAGGTTATTAAGGTCAGAGTTAGTTCGGGGTTAATGAGGTCAAGAGTCATTGAGACCATACCTGTACTATCGTTTTTTTTTGGCGATGTTGTTTGGAATGATAATGATTTGAATATAGTCATAAATAATGTATAATTGTTGTCAAACCATAACATGAATATAATATTTTGTAACAATATAAAAATATCAACAGCTTTTTATGTAATAATAATTATTATTATTAAATATTATTACGTTATTATTATTATTATTATTATTATTATTATTATTATTATTATTGAGCAATATTATTATTATTATTATAGCATTGTTATTATTTGATTGATGGACGGATGGGTAATTAAAGAACTCATTCGACGTCACGAAATTTGTTTACAAAGAAACAAGAAAAGTGTCAAAGGTGTCTTCATAAAAAGTTAATTTAAACTTGTTGGGGGAGGAGTTTGAATAATGAATAATTAATTAACATAATCGATTGCCTAATTAGCATAACCTGTTGCATAATTAACACGATTAGTCTGGTTAATTAACATAATTTATTTAAATTGATTTAACAATTACCAAGAATTGATTTAATTATTTCTATTCCATGATTGAACAATTATTTTAATTTATATTTTAATTTAATTTAATTTATATTTTATAACAATAACATAAAATAATGCGATCATTAAGTGCTTATATATTTGAAGTTGTTTAATTATTTTCATATTTTAATGCCATTATTTTGAGATTTGATAACATTTTATAAATTAAAAATTAAAAATAGCTAACAAGTAATGAAAACAGAAAACAGAAAGTAAACGTGGAATTACCAACGACAGGAATAGAAAGTGGAACTAAACGAGATGGAAAACCCTGGCAAAAAAAAAACCCACTCGAATCTCTCGTAGTCTGGACTACAGATGACGCTTCCAGCGCCGGCACACCTGGGTGGAAAATCCACATAGGATAACTTGAATTGAGATTGTTGTTGTTGTTGTTGCTGTTGTTGTTGTTGCAGTAGTTGGTGGTGTTGAGGTTTTTGTTGCAGTTGGTGGGATTCCTGCTGGTGATGTAGTAGGCGGTGTTGAAAGTGTTGTTGTTGCAGTGGAGACAAGAGTTGCATGAATTGTTGTTCGTTCATCGTGCGTCTTTCGATTTCAATCCAACATTGACTCGGTTGATGTCTGTTCTTGGCTTCTTTTTTTTTATTACTTTCACAGGTATTTTTGTGATTTTCTGTTTTAATTAGTTTTATTGTCCTCTTGTTACGCTTGAATTACAGCTTGAATTACAGCTTTAAATTTATTTATAAATATGAATATTTTATCTTAAATCAGGTTTTTCCAAGTGATCGAATTAATTCCAAAATTAAGTCTCGCAACGGTTGTTGACAACGTAAACAACTAATTAATATTCATTATTCTGTCGTTAATTAATTAGAAGGCCGTCCAATGAGGAGGAGAATAAACAGGGCGAAGAGTGACCGCTCCCGAAGAATGTTTACATTCGAATGTTCAAGAAACGATCAGGAATCCACTGTGACCACCCAGGACTGCTGTGTACGGAGCTGCTGTTTTCCACGAACGTGTGTGCGTGCGTGTCTTTGTGTGCGTGTGTGAGTGTGCGTGTGAATGAGTGAATGAATGAATGAATGAGTGGACGGACACAGACATCCGTCTGTGCGAGGTGCGTGAGAGGTCTTTAAGGAAGAAGACGATGCTTGCTGGTCATTCATCCGTGTACGGACATTACGGAATTTCCGATCATCCGTCTCGCGTATTCTAACCCCTCCCTCTTCTATTCCCCCCGAACCGCGGGTCGTCCATCCCCCTACCCATTCCACTACCCATAAGAAAATATTTTAAAATATTGTTCGTTCATTTTTCTCCTGTCACTGATGGAATCGAGATCTCATTAAAATTGGAACCTTTCGTTCAAGAATGAAATGCACCGAGAAAATTGAAATTTATTTATTGAATTTTTTTTTTCGAATTCTCGTCGAATTCCAAATTATTTTAATTTTAAAAGCTTTCAACAGAAATTGGAATATATTTTTTTAAGAGTCTCATTAATGTCCAATTGCGTTTGTTTTGTTTTTTTTTTGACGAACATTTTACAATTATTTGCTTAAAATCAAGCAATTAATTCTATTTACCTTAACTGATTGAAGTAATCAATCACTTGACGTAAGAACGATTCAGAGTAAATCTGAAATGGATGGCTTTTATTCATGAAATAAATTAGCAATAGACATTCAAACAAATTTTAAAAAAGTTAATCGATATTAAATTATTCAGCAATTATTTTGGAAAAATTATTTAAATCTCAAAATGAAATTTTGTATTTTCTAATTCGATCGCCTTTGCAAAAGAAAGTTTGTGCCACCTTTGGAAAGAAAAATAAATCTTAGATCTTGCAAAAAAAAAACAGTAACTAAGATTGTTATTTTGTTTGATTAATCACATCTTCAATCATTTAAAAATTTTAATAATTTTAACAATAACGAAAAAACTCAGACTCCTAGTGACCTCTTTAAATGTAGAAATTCGACCAAACGCTCAAATCTCTTAATTTCAATATCGTTTTCTTAAAGAAGCTCAAATAAGAAATTAAAATCTTTAATTTACGAAAAAAATCCGGTTTTAATTCTGAACAAAGAATGAAATTGGTCCGCGAATAGCGGCATTAGCATTTTATAATGTTTTTATTTACTCGGCACTGGCCGATCGCGCGATTGCAACTTGTCTCGGAGTTGTGTTTGTTGTTCAAGTTGAGAGCACAACAAGTTTTTGTTGTCATCGTCGTCGTTGTCTTCATTTCTTAGTTTTTGTTTCAGTAGGAAGATCCATTTGAATTAATTTTCCATCGCCTTTCATTGATTTCTGTCTTCCGTTTTAAGGAGATTTTCTCCCATAGACCAGGGACGTGTTAGATATAGTTCTGTCTGTAAATGTTAATTAGGATATTCGTCTGAGAAGCTTCGCAATGAGGCTGTGTTGGAGGGATGAACATGGCGATAAACTGGAGCACAAAGAAGGTTGGTTTTGTGATTTTAGATTCATTTGGCTTCTAGAAATTCTGTGCTTTCTTTTCCTTTAATGTTTTACCAGTGCTCAGTTAACGTGCCTTTGCAAAATTTCAAACTTTTCAGCAACTTTTGCCAATACTTGATGACTGCATTTTCATAAGTTTATTAATAAGACCTTTACCATGGTTTTTATTGCTGTGCTGCATTTATCACTGCATTGCATTGATAAGATGGTTTGTAGCCACTGATTATGACCTTAATCTGTCAAGAACAAAAATTTCATGATTACTTATCACAAAGTTGACAACGTAAAATGCCAAAGTTGAAGCAAAAATAAATATCTGACAGTTTTTGGGTACAAAATTTGGTTTTCAATAAGTGATTTTCCTTGAAATATTGAGATAAATCATGCATTAATGTTGAATTTTCACCAAAAGAAAAAGTTAAAATTAACAAACCAACAACAATAATGATAAATAAAGTGATAATAACAACAATAATAATAAAAACAACTCATAAAACAAAATCATTGAAATGTGATCTGCAGTAAAGGATGTTGGTATGAAAATCAATACAGAAATCATTCACAGACCTGATCCAAATTGGTGTTTATACTGACCTGACCTCATTTCCTTTCCTCTCATTGGTTCTCATTTCCCTGTTTAGACTCTCAGAATTTTTAAAGGCACGAATGAAAATATAATCTTTTGGCTCTTTTGAAGCTGAAATGAAATTATAATCTTGACTCTGTTTCGTCTACAAACAATTATGATATGTAATATCTGTTATTATTATAATTAATATTATTGTTATTATTATTATTATTATTATTATTATTATCATCATTAATACTATTATTATGGAGTAATTATGCTTTTTTTTACAGGGTTCAATGTAATATAGTTGTGGAAATGGTATTAATAGTTATAA
This sequence comes from Hirudinaria manillensis, assembly GCA_034509925.1. Classification (NCBI taxonomy): domain Eukaryota; kingdom Metazoa; phylum Annelida; class Clitellata; order Hirudinida; family Hirudinidae; genus Hirudinaria; species Hirudinaria manillensis. The sequence continues at coordinate 1,638,803 of CM067526.1, read as the reverse complement.
TAATAATAAGAAGAATAGTAATAATAATAGCAATAATAATAATAATGGCATTACCACTACTAGTAATGATAACTATTAATAATAATAAATCAGCATATTCTAACATATGTCTTGTGCCAATAATAAGGTAATTATTCATGCAAAATAGTGTCCGACTGCTGGTCCCGACAATCAATACGTGGGGTCTATTAGTTACGTCGGCTCATTTGCATATTGAATGCAAATTTCTGTCGTTCATTCATTCATTGTTACCTTCTGTTCTTTCGTGTGCGCGTGTATGTGTGTGCGTGTGTGTGTGTGTGTGTGTTCATGGACGGTTTTGAATTAGTTTTCAATGTACGCAGATACACGTGAATGTATCTGCAGAGCTGTTCTTTGTTGCGATTATGCTTACGTTGTTTCAGATAAAAATACAAGCGTGGCTCACCTTCATTACCATCATCAACACTATCATCACCATCACTATCATCATAATCATCATCATCATCATCGATCAACATCTCCATTGATCAAAATCGATCATCATGATCGTCTTATTGACATCAAGTCTTGACAGGCTCCTGTTTGTTTGACTTTATCATGGAGGACACTTTCTACCTCTGCCGCTGTTGTCGTCGTAACCTTTTCCAGTCAAAATCAATCCATTGGTTCCCAAGGAGCATAGCTGTGTTCCCAAGGCAACGACGGCTTCCACCCATTCATCCGTCCGTCCATCCATCCATCCATCCATCCATCCAATCCATTGGTTCCCAAAGAGCATAGCTGTGTTCCCAAGTCAACGATAGCTTCCACCCATCCATCCATCCATCCATGCATCCATCAATCAATCCATCCATTCATCCATCCATCCATTCATCCATCCATCCATCAATCAATCCATCCATCCATTCATCCATCCATCTGTATTCGAAAAGATTCTTCCATTATGGGTCAGATTGATTGTTGCGTCCTCGAATCAATTCGACCTCGTTCGGGTTCATCGGGTCAACGATTTATCCCAAGTCCCAATTCCTATCTGGGTATCTGGGACGGTGAATGATTTGTGGCCATCTGGCGTTTTTTATCGAAATCCTTTGTTGTTGTTGTTGCTACTGCTGTCCTTGTTATTGTTACTGTTGTTGCTGTATAGTGTGAATTGTATTATACTCTATTATTGTTATTATTATTATCATTATTGATATTATTATACAATAGAAATAGTATTGTCGGTTGCCTTGGAGACCGATTGGCTTGTTATTGGGTGTAGGCGATGGCGAAGAAGACGACGACGATGGACGATGATGCATATACATCTTGCGTGGGGTTTTTCCATTTACCTCATCTTCGTACTCGTCATCACTCCATGCTTAAACTGACTCCAGCAACTGTTTTTTTTTTTATGATCATCTGCAAGTCGTTAACGTAATTTTTCTTCAGCGTCATCATCAACGTCGTCGTCGTCATCATCATCCTCGTCGTCATCATCATCGTCGTCGTCTTCATCATCATCATCGTCGTCTTCACTTAATAACCATCGCCACAATTCTCAAGTGGTTTTTTTCGTTTTGTTACTCCCCTTGCCTATGCTACTCATCCATCCATCCATCCGTCCATCCATCCATCCGTCCATCCATCCATCCACCCATCCATCCATCCAACCATCCATCCATCCATCCATCCAACCATACATACGTCCGATCGTCTGTCATTGGAGGTTGTAATGCTGATGGAGTAACCATGGCAAATGTCCTGCCAACGAATACCGGGTTGTCACGACGACGTGGACGTAAACAAACAGATAAACACGTCTGAGGGTTCCATCTGCCGAGGAGAGCATTTTTATGTCCCGATGGCTGTAAATTTGGTCGCTGTTGTTGTTGTTGGAAAATTATTGTTATTGTTGTTGTTATTATTATTATTGCTGTTATTATTATTATTGTTATTATTATTATTATTATTATTATTATTATTATTATTATTATTATTATTATTATTATTATGTGGTGATGGTGATGATTTCTTTAAAGCCTTTTTGATTTTGGAATTTCTACGAATCATTTGTTGAAATTAATCGCAATGGAAATGATGGAATGACAAATTAATTCTAATTTTTCGGATTTTAACTTCATTTTTCATTTTATTTTGTAATTATATTATATATTTATTATTATTCTTATTATTATTATTATTATTATTATTATATTTATTCTGTAATTATATTATATATTTTATTTCTCTGAACGTCTGAGAGGAAATTGAAAACTAAAGAAGCTCCTGGGATTTGTAAAAAAATATGCATTAAAAACAATATTTTTCTCACCGAGAGTTTTTAATTGAGAGTTTATTGTTCTTTAAAACTTGATTTTACCAGAAAATTTAAAAAAATATGAAAAAAATAGGAAAAAATATCTTTTCTTATTCCAGAAGTTCACAGGAAGATACGAGCCAACGACTCCAGATACAATGCCAGCTTCCGCTATGCAGTGAGTTCACGTGGTGTGTTTGTGTGTGTGTGTTTGTATTTGTTTGTATCTCTTTATTGTCTCTTGTCTGTTTACTGAGAGACTGTTTTTTGTCGCTCGTGTTGCTTGCGCGTGTATGTTTCTGAAGTTTTCGTCATCATCGTCGTCTTCATCATCATCATAATCATCATCATCTTCATCATCATGTTATGTGTTGTTGTTGTTTTTTTTTATTCACTTCTGCGTTGTTTTTAATTTGCCCGCTTAAAAATCATGACATCTGAACTCGTTTGTTTCAATATTCCTGCTTGTTATTATGTTATTATATTACTGTCTCTATCATCGTCGTCGTCGTCATCATCATAGTCGGCGTTATTGCCATCACTATCATGACCTCCACCATCGTTATCATCATTATCATCATCACCATCGTTGTTGTTGTTATTTTTGCTGAGTTAACAGCAGTTTGGCTGCTGTTGTTGTGCACAAAATCTCCTTGGTTGTTGTGATGTGGAGGTCCGTTTATTTTATCCAATTTGCTTTACTTTATTCCATTCGAGTTCATCGTCGAGGAAGACGACGACGATGGAGATCACGTGATCGATCCGGTCGAACCACGTGAGTTTGTATTTGATGGGAATTAGAGGCAGAGTGGGTTTTAAACTGCACGACATGTTGAGGGATGGTTGGTGGTTGTTGGTGGCACCAAGTTTATCCTCTGCGGGATGGACGGATGGATGGTGGATGGATGATGGATGGATGGTGGATGGACGGATGGATGGATGGATGGTGAATGGATGGATCAGTGGAAGGAAGGATGTGGAAGGAGTTTCATCCGTGCAGCGGCATTGGAAAGATTCGCTGTTGTTGTTTTGTTGATGTTGTTGTTGTTGTTGTTTGCAGTTCGTGTCTCGAATGAGAAGCGATCTCTTTTGTAGATCGGGTGACCTCGTTACCTGGATGAACTTTGAACTTTCAAGTGCTCCGGACAGGTCTTGATGTTGTTGTTCTCGTTGAAAGTCGTTGTCGCTGTTGTTGTTTGTGGCTGTTCTGGGAGATTAAAAAAATGAGAAGTATCAGTTGATAGGTATGAACCTCTTGCATCTCGGCAGGTCACTAAGTGCAAGGGGTGGGTGGGCGGTTGGGGAGTTGGAGTTGGGTAGTTGACTGATGATGATGATGATGACGCAACATATGTCGGACCCCAACGTACGTTGGCAGCAGGTAGTACTTCATAAACGCAAAAAGAAGGAAAGAGAAACAATACTGGAGTCCCATTTATTTCTGTCGTTTCCCAATTCCTTCAATCGTTCATTCGAGGAGCCGTGCATTGATGCATTTATCTTCAGCGACTCATCGTCCAACGTCGGTGCATTGATGGGTGGATAGTTAATGAATGAATGAATGAATGAATGAATGGATGAATGAATGAATGAATGAATGAATGAATGAATGAATGAATGAATGAATGAATGAATGAATGAATGAATGAATGAATGAATGGATGAATGAATGAATGAATGGATGGATGGATGGATGGATGGATAAATGAATGAATGAATGAATGGATGGATGAATGAATCCATTAGTCATTCACTGCTGTCTCCAGCATTCCTGTCTCTCGCTGATGTCTCAAGGAGATACTGATGTCCTTCTAATGCGGCTTCTCATCTGCTCGCCAGTCAGTTACAAATGGACCAAACGTACACTTATACAAACAAAGACATACATACATACATGCATGCATACACCAGCATGCAAACAAAGACATACAAAGAAATACAAACACACTCACAAACGCACACAAGCACGCACAAGTAGTGGCCACACGTCAGTTGAGATCTCCTCTCGACTCTCCAATTGTTTGCCAGTCCGAAGGAAGTCTTTTTTGTCCTCCTGGGTTCCTTCGTTTCTTCCTGTCTGTCTGTCTCTCTGTCTGCTTGCCTGCCTGTCTGTCTTTCTATAGGTTTGTTTGTATTCGATTCATTTGCGCGATGGGCCACGAAGCCGCTTTGAAGTTCAAAGTAAGAACCAAAAAAAAATCTTTGACGATAAAAAAGGCGATGGTGATGATGATGATGATGATGATGATGATGACGATTTATTGAGATTGTCGTGGCCAAGTTTCACTGAAGTGCTGAGAAAAAAAATGGCTCTTCACCTCATATTTTGCACTGTTTCGTGGACTTCTTCGTTGTCATCGTCATCATCATCAACATGGTCATCATCATCATGGTCATCATCATCATCGTCGTCATCATCATCATCATCTTTAGCAGGTATCACGGTCCAAGTCTTTGCCTTCAAAGTAACTCATACAGTTTTTAAATTACTCTAAGGGAGCGTAATGGAAATGCTGTGAAATGCGCTTTGGAGCATCATCATTGCTCATCATCATCATCACCAGTAGCATCATCATCACCGGCAGCATTATCATCATCATCACCAGCGGCAGCATTATCATCATCATCACCAGCAGCAGCATTATCATCATCATCACCAGCAGCAGCATTATCATCATCATCATCATCACCAGCAGCAGCATTATCATCATCATCATCATCATCACCAGCAGCAGCATTATCATCATCATCACCGTCATCATCATTATCATCATCATCATCACCAGCATCCACTAGATCGAAGACTTAACACTCTCGTCTTCTCGTGTTTTCCTGAACTGGAGTTGTCTTCCTTCCGTCATTTATTCGGTCATTCACTCCATCCATCCATCAAGCTAGGTTACCTTGATTCTGGACACGATGACGACGACGACGATGACGATGTTGATGTCATTGATATAATTATATAATTATAATATTAATAATTATATTATTATATAATTATCATCGACTTCATGATATTACCATTACTTTTACTCTTATCATCATCATCCCCATCATCGTCATCATCATTATCCCCATCATCATTATCCCCATCATCATCATCGTCATCATCATCATCGTCAACATCATCATCATCACCGTATGGTGGGTCGTTCGTAATTGCACAACGAACCACAATTTCCTCCTCCAGCTCTTCCAGTCTGTTGACGGAAACAATCTGCTTTCCGTTTCCATGACGACCGCGACGACGCCCCTGACTCGAGTCACCTTGACGACCGCGTCAGTGGCGGTTGCTATTTAGGTCGTCCTACGAATCATCGCCATCGTCGTCGTCGTCATCATCACCACGTCCGTCCATCATCGTCGTCGTCTTCGTCATCCTCCTCCTCGTCGTTATCTTCAGCTTTGTGGTTGTTGGTCAACAACAATTACTACTCGTTGTTGTTCTTGTTGTTGCGGTCGTATTAACACGTTTCATGTGTTACTGAGTTTTACTTGTTTAGTAGGAAGATTTAAGATTCAAATTTAACATAAATTATAAATGTTTATTTTAAATATAATTATCAAATGATATTTAATCCCAATTATAAATATAATTATCGAATAATATTTAATATCAATTATAAATGTTTACTTTAAATATAATTATCCAAATGATATTTAATCCCGATTATAAATGTTTATTTTAAAATAATTATCCCAATTATTCATTAATATCATTCAACGATGGATGTGTGGCTGATCAAATTCATCTTTAAACCTGCAGAACAACTACATATCAACGTCTAAATACTCAATACTCACCTTCATACCAAAGAACCTGTTCGAGCAGTTCCAGAGACTCGCCAATACCTACTTCCTGGTATTGCTCATACTACAGGTAAGCTGAAGATATTGCCTTGACAAAATGTTTCACCTGATGATGTTGATGACGACGATGATGCTGATGATGATGATGGCGATGATGATGATGATGATGATGATGGCGATGACGCTGATGATGATGATGGCCATGACGAAGACGGCGCGGTCTCATATAGTACGACCGAAGTGACGTACCGCTGTACCTGCGTCATGCACGTCCTGTGACGTACACAACATTCTACATTCATTGTGATGCACATCAACACATACGATTGGCTCACGTATGATTCAATAGCGTACAGGATGTAAATTGATGAAAAGTACATCAGTACACTCGATTACCTTGTTTACAACATCGTCAGAGAGGTGTTAACTCTTTTGTAGCTTAAAAACTGACACGTAGAAATGAACTGGAGAGTAGGAGGAACGCGATAGTTCAATCGTCAACCTCTGATTGAGTGAGTGAGTGAGTGAGTGAGTGAGTGAGTGAGTGAGTGAGTGAGTGAGTGAGTGAGTGAGTGAGTGAGTGAGTGAGTGAGTGAGTGAGTGAGTGAGTGAGTGAGTGAGTGAGTGAGTGAGTGAGTGAGTGAGTGAGTGAGTGAGTGAGTGAGTGAGTGAGTGAGTGAGTGAGTGAGTGAGTGAGTGAGTGAGTGAGTGAGTGAGTGATCTATTGATTGGCCGCTGATTTGATTATGATTGATCGGTGACGAGTGATTTGTGATGATTGGTGGTTGATTGATTGATTGATTGATTGATTGATTGATTGATTGATTGATTGATTGATTGATTGATTGATTGATTGATTGATTGATTGATAGTCGTAAAGACCACGTGGGAAGTGAAACTAATTGATGGCACTTAGTTTGGCTGAGTTTACTTTGTGCCTGGTGATTAGTTTTCTGATTAATTGTTCAGATAAGGGTGGTCTGAGGACCGGAGGATGTTGTATAGGTTTAGGGAGAGATGGATGGATAGGTGGATGAATGGACGGACGGAGGGATGGATGGGTGGGTGGAAAGATAACGAAAGCAGGAAATGAATAACAATTAGTTTCCAGTAATTTGATAGCTTCCTGGCCCGGCTCTATTTGTCGGAAGCCATTCATCATCATCATCACCTCAACTGACATCATCGTCTTCGTCATCATCATCCCCCCATGTTTTTCAAGGATTTTTTTCTTTCCAACAACAAAAGAGCATCAAGTTTTGATCGATTAAAGTAAAATTTTCATCTCATAGGAGTCTTTCAATCGATCCGCCTTCAGCTGGATCTTGGAGGTTTTAAGAATGGGGCTGTTTGGTTGATTGATTGGTTGGTTGATTGATTGATCGACCGATTGATTGATCGACCAATTGATTGATCGACCGATTGATAAGGAGCAGATGCATCCTCTTGTTGGTGTTGTACTTGTTGTTTTGAATTGCAAACAGTTGCTCATTGACGTCATCCTTGACACCACGTCTGATTGGATACCCTTTCTTGTACTCTACGAGGGTAGGGATGAACAAAACGAGCCGATAAATTGATAAAAGAATGGCTGATTGATTGAAAAGACGATTGATCGGTTGGTTGGTCGATTGAAAAAAAAGAATTGTGATTGATTGATTGATTGAGTCAGAATTCTGTTTGCAAACTTAAAAAAAAACGCAACCGTGAAATTAAGGCTATTATAAACATCACTAAATGCCATCATCACCGTCGTCGTCCTCATCATCACAATCATCATAATCATAATCATAACTATAATAATAATCTTACGAGGTCGTATTTAGGCGAGAATGTAAACAAACGCTTTTGAAATTCCATTCCAAGATAAGAATTTGAGTTCAGTTCCAAGACCGACCGAAGCTCAATTCGGTGTTTCGAGTGTTGCTCAACTCCACCACGATGGTCGTATCTGCTTGTAAAATCTCCTCCAATCATTTCTTTCTTTCTTTCTTTCTTTCTATCTTTCGATCTCTCTCTCTCTCTCTCTTTTTTGCAAGGAACTCCATGTTTTGTTGCCATGTTTTAGCGGAGTCGTAAAAAGTACATTCTGTACTGTTCTGTTCTGTGATGTACTGAATACACACATGTACGCAGCGTACTGGAGTGCGCATGGAGTTGCATGGCGTAGTCTCATTGACTCGAGTCATCACGTGTGTCAGGTAGTCCATGGTTTGGGGGGAGTGGGTGGTTGGGGTAGTTTATGACGTGCCATTGGTTCGTTAGTTCGTGTCGTGTCATGGATGTTAATCCACGTCGCATGGCGTGGCGTGTTTAGTTATTTTTGCGTGGGATTTTCATCTTCAAAATGGATTCCAAGTTTCCAGTGCGTTGAACTCAACTCAACTCAACTTCAGTCTTAAGTGAAGCCCAGGCATGCTTTTCTTTTCTTTCCTCTGTTCGAATTCTTAGAATATTTGGCCAAGAGCTTGTGGTGGTTGTTGTTGTTGTTGTATTTTGTCGTCGTCGTCTTCTTCTTCGTTGTTGTTGTTGTTTTTGTTGTTGAAGATTTCTCAGTCATTATCTTCATCTCTTTCACTTTCCAGAACCCGATTGTGACCTATTTATTATTACTGTTATTATTATTATTATTATTATTATTATTATTATCTAATGAATTATTAATTATCAATTATGTTATTAATAAAATGTCTCGACTGCATTTATAACTGTACTTGCTCGTAGAACGCTTGGTCCAATTTCTTGTCTGACTTCATTTGCATGGCTAAGGTCACGTGCTGATTAGCATAATTTATGCGTTCATTAAATCTGCTTGCTCTGACCCGAATATGAAAGAAAAGAGGTCGGGTCGTGGTTTAAATCCGAGATCGTGATTGGCTGGAGGAAATCAACCGGGAAAAGTTCGTTACGCTCCGTGTGACGTTTCGAATGACCCAATTGTGTGAGCAGTCGACCGTGACGTGAACGACCCAATTACGTAACCAATCGGACGGATGCACCGGAAGTGGATGGAGCCTGGAAAAATAATGTTACGAGTGCAGGAACGAGACGAAGCTACATGCCTTATATAGCCTCGATGTTGATAGCGATGTTGTTGCTGTTGTTGATGACAACGACATTTGAAACAACACATCAACACAAAACACCGACATGATCAATTATGAGCAGAAGAAATTCACATTTGCTCATCACTGATGACCATGAACGGAGATGATGACGACGACGACGACGATGGTAATGGTAGGGGCGGTAGTGGCTCTTATCATGAGCCTTCCGGGCTGAAGGGATTATTAGCTTCCAAGGAAGTGAAGATTCACACTTTGGAAACCGGTCTCTCTCTCGTTAAAAACTCTCATCCTTTTGATCCGTCGTCATCATCATCATCATCGTCATAGTCATCATCATGATCATCATCATCATCGCCACAGCTATCATAGTCATCGATATCATCACGCGCTTGGATTTGCGTGACTTATGTCGTACGAAATGGCAGGCAATTTCATCGAGTTATTTTAAGTGCCCGGGAAATTGGTAGGAGACGACTTTCACTTTCTCTTCCATCCTTCCTCGTTAAGCCGGATGACTTCTGGGGATTTCCACTGCTAGGTAGTGGTTATTGACCAAGGGTGCAAGACTTGACCATAGAATTTTAGTCTACCCAGCTAGGTCACCCTTTTGTCCACCCATCCATTCATCAAAGCCTCTGTCCATACCTCAACACCTCTGTCCGTCCATCAGCACCTCTGCCCGAGCATCCATCCATCTACCGATTCCTTCTTATCCATCCATCCATCCATCCATCCATCCATCCATTCATCAACCCTCTTCTATCACCTATCCACCCAACCGTCCGTCCGTCCGTACGTCCAACCAACTGCCAAATAATACTATCTGAATTTCACGAGTGACTTAACGCTATTGCCTTGGAAAAATTGGAGTTGTATGTTGACGACGACGATGATGATGATGACGACGGTGATGATGACGTCGATGATGATGACGACGATGATGACGATGATGATGATGGACATCTTTCGACTGACATTCGAATGGTTTCCATCTGACATGATGTTTTAGTTGTTTTTATTTAGATTTTATTCAATTTTTTTTAGTAGGCAAAGTTCACTTGTTGTTGTTGTTGTCGTCGTTGTTTTTTTGTTGTTGTTGCTAACAGCAAGTTGATGTTGTTGCGTCTCGTGTGGAAGCCGAGAGAGCTCGTAAAGCGATCCAGTCACTTCCTTAGCGATGTGCTTTCTTCCTGGTGGTGATGGCCTTGGAGGAAGAGGACGACGATGAGGATGGTGATAATGATAGCGATGATGATGATGATGATGGTGGTGGTGGTGGTGGCGATGATGATGATGGTGGTAGTTGATGATGAAGACGGTGACGATGGAAGACGGCTCCTCAAGACTACTCCAGTTATTTCGACAAATATTTGAAAATTCCATCGTTTGAAAACAACAACGTTTCATTAAAAACAACGACAACAACAATAACAACAACCATAACAACAACAACCACAACAACAATAACAACAGCAACAACCACGAGAGCATTTGTTAATTGGATTGCCTGCAATTAGTATTAGCAGCATTTGTTACCAAGGGCATTTATCAAACCACTATCATCAACACTCCTATTATTGTTATTATTATTATTATTATTATTATTATTATTATTATTATTATTATTATTATCATCATCATCATCTTCATCGGCGGTAATATTTTTTTTCCAGCTGATCCCTGAGATATCCTCCTTGACTCCACTGACGACAATCATCCCCCTCATCGCTGTACTCACCATCAGCGCCATCAAGGATGCCGTGGATGATTGGGTTGGTGATAGTCATCATTATCATCATCATCATCATTATCGTCGTCATCATCGTCGTCATCAACATCGTCATCGTCATCATGCGCTTTAACCATCACCGTTGTGACTTGCATAATACCGAGTCTGTCATCGTCATCATCATCATCATGCTCTGCTAGTGTCCTTATCACCACCACCACCACCACCACCATCATCATCATCATCATCATCTGCTAACCGGGATTCTAGCAGATGATGACGATGATGATGATGATTACTGATAATAGTCTCAGCAATTAGCACTTCCTGATTCTCCTGACACCTCCATTGCAACATTCATTTCATCATTTATTTTCATTTTTTCGAATTAGTTAAATGCGATCTTTTTCGGGACTTTCCGAGACTTTACTTTGAAGTGGTTCTGAATAAAATGATGACGATGACGATGACGACGACGATGACGTTTCTGTCCATAATCGCCACCACATCTAATGCACTAATTGTTGTGCCGTCGTTGAATGTGGTTTTTGCACCATCATCATCATCAATTTCCATTTATCAGCGCCATCATTAACATCATCAACGTCGTCCTCTTCATCATCATCATCATCATCATCATCATCATCATCATCATCATCATCATCATCAATTTCCAATTATCAGCGCCATCATTAACATCATCATCATCATCATCACCATCATCATCATCATCATCATCATTGCTGTCGTCAGCACCACCATCCTAATCGTTATCGCCATCAGCATCGCCGTCGCAGTCATTATCATCATCAACGTCGTCCTCTTCATCATCAACGTCGTCTTCTTCATCATCATCTTCATCATCATCATCACCATCATCATCGCCAGCAACGACATCAGAGCGACAACAAGGTCAACAACAGGTTGTCGTGGGTCCTCCTGGACGGACAACTGGTCGAGGAAAAGTGGCACAAGGTGGTCGTCGGTGACGTCATCAAGCTGGAGAACAACCACTTCGTTACCGTGAGTGGTGATGATGATGATGATGGTGTTGGTGATGATGATGATGATGATGATGGGTATTGATGGTGATTGAAATGATGGTGGTGACGAGGATTGATTGGGCTAATCAACCCCTTTGTTTTATTTTGATTGATTGACTGATTGATTGATTGGTTGGTTGGTTAGTTAATTGATTGGTTTATTGATTGATTGATTGATTGATTGATTCCAATGTGCCTACTGCAACCAATACAATAAATTTGAAATATATTTTTTATATCGCAGGATGTTCTGCCTTAGTGAAACCAAACGTGATATAATAATATTTTGCAAATATTTTTAAAAATATTAATTTTAATCAAATATTATTAAATAAACAAATCCAATATCCAGGCAGACATTTTGATCTTGTCATCCAGTGAGCCCAACAGTCTCTGTTATGTGGAAACTGCAGAGTTGGATGGGTGAGTTTAAGTAATATTACATTATTGTCATCATTACTATTATTATTATTATTTATTATTATTATTATTATTATTATTATCATCATTATTATTGTTATTATCATTATTGTTATTATTATTATCCATAATTTTAAATTATTTTAATTTAATTTAAATTTAAAAAATGTCAACAAGTTGTCAACATCGTCTTGAAATCCATTACGTAAGCACAGTCGAAGCCAGTACCGATGTAAATGCAATACGTGCAAACAAATTACGACTTGGGGTCTGTTTCTCGATACGCGAATATGTTTTGTATCACAAAATACAAAAAAGAAACAAGAAGAACATGTTTTGTATCACAAAATACAAAAACAAATACAAAAACAAACAAAGAAGATACAAAAAACATGTCCCATTTAAATCCTAAGAATGTATCTCATCTGCCACAAAAACAACAACCAACAACAGGATGCCCTGCGATTCGTCAAAACGTTCCAGAAATAAAGTTACGAGTTACATTCTTAAAACACAACGATTGGTTCTTAACATGTTGTTGTTTTTAGTTTCTTTTTGTGATATTTTTTTTGTTTTTGTTTTTAAATAAAAATGATTTGAAAATAAATGTGGAAATTTGAACTCTGAACTTTTGACTTGCCAAGTTTAAAATTTTAATTTAATACTACACTTGTGATACTTAACTTATTGTGTTATTATTATTATTATTATTATTATTATTATTATTATTATTTGTGGCTGGACTTATTAAACTCCAACAGGTATTGCAGTGATAGTAATTGGACAGTTTTATCACTGATGTTGACATTGTAATCTTTGTTGTTGTTGTTCTAGTAATACTTGTTGTTATTGTTGTACTTGTTATTGTTGCTGTTGTTGTTGTACTTGTTATTGTTGTTGTTGTAGTAATACTTATTGTTGCTGTTGTTGTTGTACTTGTTATTGTTGCTGTTGTTGTTGTATTAATACTTATAAATGTTGCTATTGTTGTTGTTGTAGTACTTGTTATTGTTGCTATTGTTGTCATCATCCTAACAGGGAAACCAACCTGAAGGTACGACAGGCCCTACCCGTGACTGCCAACATGGAGGACGACGTGGAGGCTCTGTCGGCATTTGATGGTAACTGACGGTCATGTCATGATCATCATCATTCCATCATCATCATCATCATCATCATCATCGTCGTCATTCCATCATCATTATCATCATCATCATCGTCGTCGTCATTCCATCATCATCATCATCATCATCAAGAATTGTCAAGAACATCATTGCTGTTGAGTTATTGAATATTCATAAGTCACAATAAAATGAATATTGATGTCCGTCCTTCCAGGTGAGATCGTGTGCGAATTGCCCAACAACAACCTCAACAACTTCGAAGGCGTCCTGCACTACAACCAACAGTCCTACTCACTCAACAACAACAACGTCAGTTCTCCAG